>JAXLNO010001204.1:0-118629 GCA_038087875.1 Malacoraja senta | reverse complement strand
CATACATCTAATCTGAATGTCCGGTAATGTGGCATTTTGACACCTTTAAACATATTGCCAAAAGAACATTTGCTGCAGTTCTGTCCTTTGGCCATCTCTTGTCAGTTAGTGTAATGTTCAACCTGTCAGATGGGTATAGTCAGTTTTAACAGCTATTATCATAAAATGCCGTTAGAAATTTCCTGTACATTTTGTTGTGGATAAATTATGCGGGAAGCGAGAGTGTTTATGTACCAATAGCAATAACGACCCATGCTATGGCCATGTCATGATAATTTTCGGTCCTTCACAGAAAACATGCTTGCATCAATCTGTAGTGTGCATGGTTAAGCATATATGTTACCATGGTCCAGGATGTATTGACACAGGTGATCATACGCTGAATAATCCAACCACATTTTTGTTTGGAAGTGGAAAGAAATAATAGAAATTGCATTCATTGCAGCGTGTAAAAAAGAGTTGAGATACTGTATTATAATTTTGCTGCTTGTCATTGTGGTATATATCATGTCTTGATTGGTGAATATGTTTAGTTTGTGATTTTATTTGAAGCAGAAATAATATGTGAATGCTTCATTGAGCATAATTACGACTGGTAACTACGCACTTCGTCCGAGCACGTTATCGCACGCGTCATGCAAGCCGTCTTAAATGACCACCTAAACTGTCATTTGGCCAACCTAAAAAGCTGCAGGTAAAAAACATTAAGTGAGAGCCCTGGATTTTATGTTCTCCTTGCACAACATATATGTGGAGTCGGTATACAATCAACACAGAATTTGTCTTCATTAATCTCCCAGTGGTGTTTTTCACATTTAAGAAACTTTACTCTTATGAAAGCATGCTAATCCAACAGTTAACATAAATGCACATTAGTCTACAGTAAAATGTTCTTCAATAAGGCCAAGCAATGAAAGAAAACTAAGAATTGAAATATATTGATCCAAGGAAGGGAGAGAGTATGACAAATTGAGAGTGAGATTGAAAGTCAGAGTCATAGTGATAGTGTGGAAACAGGCCCTTCAGCCCAATTTGCCTAACATGTCCCAGCTACAATAGTCCCACCTGCCAGCATTTGGTCCATATCCCTCCAAACCTGTCCTATCCATGTACCTGTCTTAACTGTTTCTTAAATGTTCTTAAATGTTTCTCAAAAGTTGGGATTGTCCCTCGTGTTTTGAGTAGATGGAAAAAAGCACTTGTTGCCCAACTTCCTGGTCCAAACCAGCCTCCTCCAACTCTTTCTCTTTCACTCTTGCTCTCCCTGCCCTTCCCACTTTCTCACCCTTACTCTGTTGCACCTCCTGTGTTTTTCCTTCCCAACACCCCCTCCATCTTGCTCTCCCTTTCTCTACCCCCACTATCTCAGCCTTCCCCTTCCAGTCTCCCTCCCTTACCTCCTACACCTCTTCTGCTCTACACTCCTTAAATTCTTTCTCCACCTATCTTCCCTTCTCACTCTTCTCCCCCCTCCTTCCACTATCCTTCCCCTTGCTTCTTTTCCCTGACCCTCCTCCTCACACACCTTTTAACCGTTAACCTCCCACTTTTCCTACTCTTTGCCATTCCCTCCCCTACTCATTCACCCCCTTCTCTCACTATCTGCACCCTTTCATTTCTTTCCACTACCCTCCCTGCCCTCTCCCTCACATTTCCCATCCCCTTGTCCTCTTCTCCTCCCATTCCTCCCCAATCCTATCCCTCCCAATTATCCCAACTCTCCCCGTCCCACTCTATCCAATGCCAGACAAAAAGGAATTCTGGATACATGCCATAGATTCATCCTGATATTTCTTTTGCCTGCCCTAGCTCTGTACCTGTGAAGATGGTCAGTAGCATTGAATTTATTCATAAATAATTGCATGTGAAGTGACATGCAAAGTTGAGAGCTGGTTAACTAGGCTGCTTTTGGTTTCCTTATCAGCAGATGGCCGAGATAAAAATAATGACCAGTTCAGTACAAACATTTGTGTTGACAAATCAGAGCTATCAAATATTTAAAAAAGCAACTTACCAGCTGAAAGAGGCTATAACTGAAGGCTGAATACAGTGTCACTATTTCCAGCCAGAATGCAAATAATTTAATTACCCATGAATACTGTTAATAAGTTCATAGATTACAAGAGCAGAATTAGGCCATTCGACCCATCAAGTCTATTCCACCATTCAATCCTGGGTGATCTATCTTTCCCTCTCAACCCCATTCTCCTACCCTCTCCCCATAACCACTGACACCCTTACGAATTAAGAATCTATCAATCACTGCCTTAAAAATATCAATTGACTTGGCCTCCACAGCCGTCTGTGGCAAAGAATTCCACAGAGTCACTACCCTCTGACTAAAGAAATACCTCCTCATCTCCTTACTAAAGGTACATACTTTTATTCTGAGGCTATGGCCTCTAGTCCTAGACTCTCCCACTAGTGGAAACATCCTCTCCACATCCACTCTATCCAGGCCTTTCACTATTCGGCAAGTTTCAATAAGGTGACCCCTCATCCTTCTAAACTCTAGCGAGTACAGACACAGTGCCATCAAACGCTTATTACATTAAACCCAATCATTCCAGGGATCATTCTCGTAAGCCTCCTCGGGACCTTCTCCAATGCCAGCATATCCTTCCTCAGATATGGGGCCCAAAACTGCTCACAATACTCCAAATGCAGTCTGATCAGTGTCTTATAAAGTCTCAGCATTTGCATCCCTGTTTCTATATTCTAGTCCTCCCGAAATAAATGCTAGCATTACATTTGCCTTCCTTACTACCGATTCAACTTGCAAATTAACTTTTCAGGAATCCTGCACTAACACTCCCAAGTCCCTTTACATCTCTGATTTCTGAATTCTCTCCCCATTTAGAAGAGTCTATGCCTTTATTCTTACTACTCCAAAATGCACAACTCCTCACTTTGCTACACTGTATTGCATTTGCTGTTTTTTTAACCCACTCTCCCAACCTATCCAAGTCCTTCTGCAGAGTCCCTGCCCTCTTTACACTACCTGTCCCTCCACCTACCTTCGTATCATCTGCAAACTTGGCCACAAAGCCTTCAATTCCCTAATCCAAATCATTGATACACAACGTGAAGAGTAGCGGCCCCAGCATCGACCTCTGCGGAACACAGCTAGTCACTGGCGTCCAACCAGAAAAGGCCCCCCTTTATTGCCACTCTTTGCCTTCTGCCATCCAGCCAACCTAGCATTTTCCCTCTGATACCATGGGCTCTGATCTTCTTTAACAGCCTCAAAGGACTTCTGAAATGCCAAGTAAACAACATTCACTGACTATCCTTTATCAATCCTGCCATATACTTCCTCAAATAATTCCAACAGGTTTGTCAGGCAAGATCTCCCTTTCACCAAACCTTGCTTACTTTGGCTTATTTTATCTGTATGAAGCTAGGGTTGATTTTATGCCCATTAGCAGTATGTAATATTGTTACTCACTGCATCTTGCTGGTGAAATTGCATTGCTTTAATTTGGAGAGGTTGCCAGTGTTGTGGTCATACCTAAATCTTGTTTGTTGCACTGTAAATCGAGTGTGCCCACATGTGCAATAAGATAATCAGCTATAAATCCTCCAACAAGTCTCGACCCAGCACCAATGACTCTTACATTTTTCCAACAAATCCCAACATATAACATCAACCGCCTCAATTCTCCACTCCCCTGTCTCACTTCAATCTCTCCCCCCCTGAACGTACTGCCATCGACTCACTCCGCAACAACCCAGATTGGGTTATCAAACCCGCCGACAAGGGAGGTGCCGTGGAAGTCTGGCGCGTCGATCTCTACAAAGCTGAGGCCACGCGCCAACTTTCGGACACCTCCTCCTACTTACCCCTGGACCATGACCCCACTGACGAGCACCAGGCCACTATCTCCAGCACCATCACCGACTTCATCAACTCCCACGCCCTGCCCGACCGAGCCTTCAACCTCATCATTCCCCAGCGCCGCACGGCCCGATTTTACCTTCTCACCAAAATCTACAAACCTGACTGTCCCGGTAGACCCATTGTCTCTGCCTGTTCATGCCCCACCGACCTCATTTCCACCTACCTTGACTCCATCCTATCCCCCTTGGTTAAATCCCTCCCTACCTATGTTCAAGACACCTCAGACACTCTCCGTCGTCTCCGCGCATTCCATTCTCTAGGCCCTCACCCCCTCATCTTCACCATGGACGTCCAGTCACTCTACACCTCCATCCCCCACCAGGATGGTCTCAAAGCCCTCCGGTTCTTCCTCGACCAGAGAAGCAACCTATACCCGGCCACTGACACCCTCCTCCGCCTAGCAGAGCTGGTCCTCACCCTCAATAACTTCTCTTTTGACTCTTCCCATTTCCTCCAAATACAAGGTGTAGCTATGGGCACACGCATGGGACCCAGCTACGCCTGCCTCTTTGTCGGGTACGTTGAATACGTACCAGGGCCCCATCCCCGACCTCTACCTCCGCTACATCGATGACTGCTTTGGTGCAACCTCCTGCACCCACACACAACTGACTGACATTATCCACTTCACCACTAACTTCCATCCGGCACTCAAATACACCTGGACCATTTCCGACACTTCCCTACCATTCCTTGACCTCACTATGTCCATCGCAGGTGATAGACTTCTGACCGACATCCACTATAAACCTACTGATTGCCATGGCTATCTGGACTACACTTCTTCCCACCCTGCTTCCTGTAAGGACTCCATCCCCTACTTCCAATTCCTCCGTCTACGCCGCATCTGCTCCCAGGATGAGGCGTTCCACACCAGGGCATCTGAAATGTCCTCATTCTTCAGGGAACGGGAGTTCCCCTCCTCCACCATAGATGAGGCTCGCACCAGGGTCTCTTCCATACCCCGCAACACTGCTCTCTCTCCCCATCCCCCCACTCGCAACAAGGGCAGTCCCCCTAGTCCCCTCACCTTTCACCCCACCAGCCGTCACATACAACAAGTAATCCTCCGTCAGTTTTGCCACCTCCAACGTGACCCCACCACTCGCCACATCTTCCCATCTCCCCCCTTGTCTGCCTTCCGCAAAGACCGCTCCCTCCGTAACTCCCTTGTCAATTCTTCCCTTCCCTCCCGTACCACCCCCTCCCCGGGCACTTTCCCTTGCAGCCGCAAGAGATGCCACACTTGTCCCTTTACCTCCCCCCTCGACTCCATTCAAGGACCCAAGCAGTCATTCCAGGTGCGACAGAGGTTCACCTGCATCTCCTCCAACCTCATTTATTGCATCCGCTGCTCTAGATGTCAGCTGATCTACATCGGTGAGACCAACCGGAGGCTTGGCGATCGTTTCGCCGAACACCTCCGCTCGGTCCGCAATAGCCAACCTGATCTCCTGGTGGCTCAGCACTTCAACTCCCCCTCCCATTCCGTATCCGACCTCTCTGTCCTGGGTCTCCTCCATGGCCAGAGCGAGCAACACTGGAAATTGGAGGAACAGCACCTCATATTCCGCTTGGGGAGTGTGCATCCTGGGGGCATGAACATTGAATTCTCCCAATTTTGATAGCCCTTGCTGTCTCCTCCCTTTCCTCAGCCCTCAGGTTGTCTCTTCCCATCCCTCAACCCATGGGCTCCTCCTCCTTTTTCCTTTCTTCTCCCCCCCCCCCCCCCCCCACATCAGTCTGAAGAAGGGTTTCGGCCCAAAACGTTGCCTATTTCCTTCGCTCCATAGATGCTGCTGCACCCGCTGAGTTTCTCCATCATTTTTGTGTACCTTCCAACATATAAGCTCATGGGTCAGCATTTCATCTTAGAGCTCTGCATGTTACAGCCCACAAAGCTTAACATTGATTACAACAATTTCAGATAACCAACCTTTCTGGTTTGGTATTTTTCTCTCTCCATAGATGCTGCTTGACTCACCATTTCCTAGATTCCACTTTATTTCAAATATCCGGCCACAGCAGTCATTGTATCTCACAATTTAAGTTTCATTTTTACGTTCACTTTAAGTTCATAAGTTCTAGAAACAGATTTAGGCCATTCAGCCCATCAAGTCTACTATCTTACCTTCTCAGCCTAATTCTCCTACCTTCACCCTTACTAATCAAGAATCTGTCAATCTCCACTTTGGGAATATCAATTGATGGCCTTCACAGCTGTCTGTGGCAAAGGATTCCACTGAATCACCAAAGAAATTTGAGACCTCTTGAAATAAATGCGAGCATTGCATTTGCATTCCCACCGATTCAACTTGAAAATCAACTTTTTGGAAATCCTGCACCAGCACGCCCAAGTCCCTTTGCACCTCCGATTTATGAATTCTCTCCCCATTTGGAAAAAGTCTATGCCTTTATTCCTACTACCAATATGCATGACTCCACGCTTTGCTACTCTGTATTCCATCTGCCACTTCTCAGCCCACTCTCCCAACCTGTCCAAGTCCTTTTGCAGAGTCCCTGCTTTCTCAACACCAAAGATCTTATAGCGAGCAAGATGGTCCACTCCGCTAAAAAGCCGTAGTAGGGTCATGGGTAATCTTCAGCGCCATTTGCGTAAACCGGCTTCCGTCATGGCGTCAAGCTGATTCAGGGAGCTTCTGCTATATCAGGCTGAGAGATTAAAGGACAGACACAAAATGCAGCGGGGTCGGGCGGCATTTCTGGACAAAAGGAATAAGTGACAATAAGTGACTCGTCTTCAGACTGAGTCAGGGGAAAGAGGAACTCAAACCATCCTCCCTCCGACACGGACACGGAGCGATTGCCGGCCCCCCCTTTTTTTGTTAAACATCTATTTCCTTTGTTTGTTTGTTTTTAATTTCCCCTTTATCATTTCCGTACTTTTTCGATAGTAAAGTACTTTTTCGCGCGGACAGATGGACGAATGCAACGATCATAGAGCGGAATAGCTGACGAAAGATCTTTGTAGGTGACATTTCGGATCGTGATCCTTCTTCAGACTGAGTCAGGGGAAAGAGGAGCAAGAGATATAGACGGTACTAAGGACAAATGAATGGAAGATATGCCTATATCTCCCGTTTCCCTTTCCCTTGACTGTCAGTCTGAAGAAGGGTCTCGGCCCGAAATGTCCACCTATGCCGCTCTATGATCGTTGCTTTCGTCCGTCTGTCCGTGCGTTCGCTCACTCTCGGTGCTGGCGCTTCTCCCCTCAGACTCCGCCAAACAAACACACACGCACGCACAGCGTGTCCTGCAGATCAGTGCGGGCCGAGACCAGGTGCCGGGCGAAGGATGACATCAAACATGTCATGGCAGCTATCGAAAAAGTTGACCCAAAATATCACCTAGTCCTCTCCAGAGATGCTGCCTGATCTGCTGATTTACTCCAGCCTTTTGTGTCTGTCTTCGGTTTAAACCAGCATCTGCAGTTCCTCCCTGTACAAGGTATGTGCCGTTTAAAAAAAAACATAAAACATTTAAAAACACATAAACTGTTCCCCCGCACCGCTGCGAGAGGCATAACTGAAGTCGGGTCGGGGTTACTGAAATGACGGAAATTACGCTCCGATGCGTACTACACGTCAGTCCATTGTATTTCGCAGGAGTGGACCATCTTGCTCGCTAAAAGATCTTTGCTCAACACAACCTGTCCCTCCACCTATCTTTGTGGATCACTCCTCTGCTATTAACACATCGTCCATCCAGACAGATAAGCAATTATGAAGAAGCCATCACTACTGCCACTTGTACCAATTCCGTCTCTCCTGGTCTCCAAGGTATCAAAAGACATCCCCTTTGTTCTCTCTACAAACCACACCCCCACCATCTCTGCAACCTTATACTTGTTTGAAATGTTAACCGTTTCTCTCCCCATAAAAGCTGTCTGACATGCAGCATCCTTTTGGTTTATTTCAAATTTCCAGCATATTTTTGCTTTTCAATGCCAAAATATCAGCTGACACAGAGCAAATCACTAGCTGGCCGAGTGGCATCAATAGCTGGCAACAATGGATGTGCTTGATGTAGACACTTTCTCCAGACTAAGATAACTCGCTGTACATAGATTCACTTTTTTATGGGATGAATGCATCAGTCAACATTCAATATCACATCTATACTTGACCTTGAGGTTGTGTTCATGACCAGTCTTATTGAAACACTGCAGTCCATGTGATAAAGGGTCTCCTGCAGTAATCCTTAACAGGTAGATATCTTCATTTCCCACTGGTATTGCTACATTTAAAACTGCTGTTTCGCAGGAAACAAGTTGAATTAATGAAATAGTCTTCCTGCAACCTGCCACCCACCATCCTCACTGCCGACCACAAAGGTTCAGTTTTGGTGGGAGCTTCCATACAAGGGCAATACTGTGGGGCTGGTCAGATGGACGTGACTTAGGCTATGTGCATCAAATGGTAGCCGATAAAGACCAGCCGTGTCAGGAAACAGAACCGATTTCTCAAGCAGTTTGCGCATTTTTCTGGATTTGCATTTGTTTTTGTACATTTGCTCTGTTACAGACAGTGCAGCAATTCTGAGACCATTTCTGTGTCAGGTAAAAAAAAGTGATAGCAGTTTCCAAGGCTGACATCAGGACTAAAAGAGTTTTACTGCAGTGTATGTGGAATACCTTTTCAGTGTGGATTGGGACAGGAAATGTTTTGACCAAAGACAGTACTTTGCTTGAGTCAGTAGAGTCAATCTTCCCATGAGTCATACTGCCAGGTAACAAACTGCAGCAGCCCTCCAGCAGAAAAGTTATAATTTACTGGAATACATCCGAGCACTTGTTATAACTGACCTGTCAGACATCATGACGCACAGTATTTCAGTCTGCAGTCATGTATCCTTCTGAGGCCCTTCCAATTCGCAGTCTGTATTTCTTCATCTTCTCTCTCCTAAAGGGCCTGTCCCACTTTCACGACCTAATTCACGACCTCTGCCGAGTTTGCCCTTGACTCATACTCGCAGCAAAGTCATCACGAGGTCGTAGGTAGGTCATGATGTTAGTCGTAGGTACTCGTGGCATCAAGTAGGTCGGGGCGTTTTTTCAACATAATGAAAAATGTACACGAGTAAATAAGGTCGTGAATTAGCTCGTGAAAGTGGGACAGGCCCTTAAGAAATTCTCATTTTGACCAAATGTTGTCATTTTTTTCTTAAACCTGTTTACGTGGTTTAGTGTCAAATTTTATTTGCTTACTCCAAGGTGCTTTGGTCTTCAGTGCAAGAGATCTGACACAAGTGACATGGACTCAAAAAGCTAATTGGTCAACATCCTTTGCCATATAATTCTATAGAATGTGTTTGTGGTGTTGAATGAAGGATAAATATTGAACCAGGACACTTGAGATAACTTCCCTGCTCTTCTTCAAAATCCTGCCATGAGATCACTTGCATCCTCCTGAGAGAGCAAGCGGCCCCAAGATTTAACATTTCACCTATAGGATGGCTCTCTGGACAAATCAGTATTCCTCCTGCAGTTAACTGGTCACAAGTTTTTGTTGTGCTACAATTTCCGGAAAGTAATTTTAGCCTGCAAAATGACCCAGAAATGAGTCTGTCACCAGCCAGGCCACAGCTGACACCTGACTTCTTATTTGTGAAAATTTGCATTTGCAAAAAAAGTAACCAGCAGCTGTCAAATATGAATGATTTAACTCGTGGCGTTTGATATTAAAAAAAGATTCAAAAATAAGTGAGAAAGATCATGATAGTTTCAGAAAACATGTGGAAACTTGTCAAGCATGAAGGTTCCAGTGATGTAAATCCTGAATTCTACATTTATACTTTTCTAAATTCTAAAATATACTTTTCTATTGAATATTGGCAATGCTTATATTAATGCATCCGATGCTGCTCCCAAAGAATTGGACATGTTAGAATTTTCCAGGACAACCCATGTCCATAATAATTGGATATGGAATGCCTGACTAACGGACACCCCATACATACACATAAGCTCCCATAATATTATTAGATTAAATAGCCCAAAGTATGTACATGTGCTCGTACTATGAATGGCAGAATTAGTTTCCCTTCTCGTTCCATTTTTAGTAATTACTCTTTCTTCTGAGTCTTATATGATTTTGATGCTATTTATTACAATATGATAACATGGAAACATAGAAAATAGGTGCAAGAGTAGGCCATTTGGCCCTTCAAGCCAGCACCACCATTCAATATGATCATGTCTGATCATCCAGAATCAGTATCTTCTTCCTGCTTTTTCCCCAAATCCCTTGATTCCGTTAGCCCTAAGAGCTATAACCAACTCTCTCTTGAATACATCCAGTGAATTGGCCTCCACTGCCTTCTATGGCAGAGAATTCCACAGATTCACAACTCTCAGGGTGAAAAGGTTTTCCTCATCTCAATCCTAAATGGTCTACCTCTTATTCTTAAACTGTGACCCCTGGTTCTGGACTCCCCCAACATCGGGAACATTTTCCCTGCATCTAGCCTGTCCAATCCATTAAGAATTTACAATACGGTTTTATTCGTCACATTGCACATAAAGTGCAAGTGAAATGAATTTGCCAGCAGCGGTACAATGATAAAGAACACACAATACACAATAAAAATTTAACACAAACATCCTCCACGGCATTCATCACTGTGGTGGAAGGCACAAAATTTGGCCAGTCCTCCTCCATTTTTCCCCGTGGTCGGGACCTCAACCCTCCGCAGCCGTCGCTGCGAGCGTCCAGATGTTTAGACAAGGTAAGTCCAGATAAGTCCTGAATGGGTGCCTCCCCACCGGAGACCGCGGCTTCAAGATGGTGTAGGCCGCAGGCCAGCGGCTGAAGATTTAAAGTCCCCGCCGCGCCGCAGCCAGAAGCACCGCAGACCGAACCTCCCCTCCAGGGGTGATGGTAAGTCCACGCCGGGCCCGCGGTAGAAGGAGCCCGCGGGCCGGCAGTGGTGGCTTCTTCTTCTCCCGGGTCCCCCACGAGGGATCCCAGGCTGCGGACGCCGCGCCAGCTGGAGCTCTGCAGACCGCGGCTTCCGACTGCCGCGGGCCAGCAAAGCGGAGCGCTCCCCTCCAACGAGCCCCAGCGAAGGCTCGCCTGCTCCGCGCCGAGTCCACGCTGCGCCCGCCGCTGAAGCCCCGGGCGCGTCTCTGGGAAAGGCCGCCCGATCCTCGTTGTTAGGCCACGGGGGAGGCGACCTGGAAAAAGTCGCCTCTCCGTGGAGGAGACCGAAACGGTTTCCCCCTTGCCCCCCCACACCACCCCCCACACAAGACACACAAAGAAACATTTAATATGTTTCTATACGATGCCCTCTCATCCTTCTAAATTCTAGTGAATATAACATACGTCGATCCATTCTTTCACCATATGTAAGTCCTGCCATCCAGGGAATTAACCTGGTGAACCTACGCTGCACTCCCTCAATAGCAAGAATGTCCTTCCTCAAACTACGAGACCAAAACTGCACATAATACTCCAGGTGTGGTCTCACGACTACTGTACAACTGCTGTACAACTACAGTAAGACCTTCTTGCTCCTATATTCAAATCCTCTCGCAATGAAGGCTACATGCCATTTCTTCACTGCCTGCTGTACCTACATGCTTACTTTCAGTTCGTTCGCTCGTGTGTCAGATAACGTATAGCTCGCTGTTGGCTTCTGTCGTCGTCCAATATGTTGACAGAATTGGTAGCCCAACGCGTCACAGAGTGCATCGTGTTGTCATTTCCGGGGATCGTCACGAGGAAGCTTCT
This sequence comes from Malacoraja senta, assembly GCA_038087875.1. NCBI lineage: Eukaryota > Metazoa > Chordata > Chondrichthyes > Rajiformes > Rajidae > Malacoraja > Malacoraja senta. Next base: position 106,974 of record JAXLNO010001204.1, on the reverse strand, counting down.
GTCATGATCAGTGACTGATGTACAAAGACACTCAGATTAGGAAAAGGCACCTCCCCTTTTCCTAATCGGACACCATTCAGATAATAATCTGCCTTCCGTTTCTTGCCTCCAAAGTGGATAACCTCACATTTATTCACATTATACTGCATCTGCCCACTCACCCAACCTATCCAAGTTAGCCTGCAACATCATAGCATCCTCCTCATAGCTCACACTGCCACCCAGCTTTGGGTCATCTGCAAACTTGGAGCTGTTACATTTAATTATTTAGTCTAAATCATTAATATATATTATAAATAACTGGGGTCCCAGCACTGAGCCTTGTGGCACTCCACTAATCACTGCCTGCCATTCTGAAAAGGATACATTAATTCCTACTCTTTGCTTCCAGTCTGCCAACCAGTTCTCTATCCATGTCAATACCCTATCCCCAATACCATGTGCTCTAATTTTGCACACTAATCTCTCGTGTGGGATCTTGTCAAAAGCTTTTTCAAAGTCCATATAGTGGGCTGGCTCTACCTTATCCTTTTCACTTGTTACATCCTCAAAAAATTCCAGAAGATTAGTCAAGCATGATTTCCCCTTCATAAAACCATGCTAACTTTGACCGATCCTGTCACTGCCTTCCAAATGCACTGTTATTACATCTTTAATAATCGACTCAAGCATCTTCCCCACTACCGATGTCAGGATAACTGGTCTATAATTCCGTTTTCTCTCCCCCTCCTTTCTTAAAAAGTGGAGTTACATTAGCTACCCTTTGACGCAGAGACAACAACCTGGCTGCTCAACACCCGGCTTAAGATCTAACTATTCCTTCGGTTTATGTTTAATTCACAAGAAGAAGAAGCTATCCTCCAGTACACAGGAGTCTATAGAACATTGGAAAATGATCGCCAATGCATGCATGATTTCTAGGGCCACCTCCTTGAGTACTCTGGGATGCTGACCATCATGACCTGGGGATTTATCTCCCTTCAATCCAAACTGTTTACCTAACACCATTTCCTGATTAATGTGAATTTCCTTCAGTTCCTCCCTCATGCTAGATCCACGGTCCCCTAGTTTTTCTGGTAGATTGTTTGTGTTTTCCTTAGTAAAGACAGAACCAAAGTACTTGTTTTACTGTTCTGCCATTTCCTTGTTTCCCATTATAAATTCACCTGTTTCTGAATGTATGGGACCGACTTTAAAAGATTAGTGAAGACAAATGTAGATGTAGATGTACATGTATGGGTGTCATCGTTTTTTTTTACTGATTAATGGACAAAATCGACTTATGGGTAAAAACAAGAGCCCGCTCATGTCCCGGGATCAGCCTGTATTATAAATAAGAGAATACTTGAATATTCTGCTATAAAAAAAATGCATGCAGCATCTAAAGGACAAACAATTTGATTGTACTATATGTATATATATAAAAATATATTAAAATATCTTGACTGAGAATATAGGGGGTATTCGGGGGATACCCGAATAGGGGGTATATAGGGGGATTATTAGATTTGTGTACAACACAAAAATAGTGGAGTCGCAGTGAAGGTGGTTGTTTAAAAATATAGCAGGACATACATCAGTTGGAAGGTTGGGCGCAGCGATGGCACATTTTCCCATCTCCACCCCTTTCTGCCTTCCGCAGAGACCATTCCCTCCGCAACTCCCTGGTTAACTCATCCCTTCCCACCCAAACTACCCCCTCCCAAGGTACCTTCCCTTGCAACCGCAGAAGATGCAACACCTGTCCCAATACCTCCTCCCTCGACAGTCCTTTCAGGTTAAGCAGAGGTTCACTTGCACCTCCTCCAAACACATCTACTGTATCCGTTGTTCAAGATGTGGACTCTTATACACCGGCGCGACCAAATGCAGGCTGGGCGATTGTTTCGCGGAACACCTTCATCAGCTCGCCTGAACCTACCTGATCTCCCGGTTGCTGGTCAATTTAATTCTCCTTCCCATTCCTAGACAGACCTTTCTGTCCTCGGTCTCCTCCATTGTCAGAGTGAGGCTAAACGCAATTGGGAGGAACAGCATCTCATATTTCTCTTGGGCAGCTTACAGCCCAGTGGTATGAATATTTATTTCTCTCACTTCAGGTAGCCCCGGCATTCTCTCTCTCTCTATCCCTCCCCCACCCAAGTTGTACTAGCTTCTCGTTTTCACCCTACAAACAGATAACAATGGCCTGTTTCCTTTATCATCGTTATTTTTTTGCATATCTTTCATTCATTGTTCTTTATCTCTCCACATTACTGTCTATATCTTGTTTCCCTTATCCTTAACAAGCCTGAAAAAGGGCAACGACCCAAAACATCACCCATTCCCTCTCTCCAGAGATGCTGCCTGTCCTGTTGTTGCTCCAGCTTTTTGTGTCTATCTTCGGTTTAAACCAGCATCTGCAATTCCTTCTTACACAAGCCCTTTTTTTCTGGAACACTGACAAAATTTGTATGAAGAACAGATATTTTTCTCGATTCAATTTATCAGGAGAGCATTTGTCATTCAGTAATAGAGGGCTTTTTCAGATGTGTGTTATGATCCTGATATGTATTTTCTCGATTCATTCTTACAGTATTGGGGATGTCACTGGCATGCCATTGCTAATGCTCCTTGGGCAAGTGGTGGTGAGCTGCTCTCTTGAACTAACAAAGGTCTTCCAGTGAAGGCACTCCCAATGTTGTTGGGAAGGGAATTTCAGGACATAAGAAATAACATTAAATGTATTTCCAATGGAAGCAGAAAATGCATGAAACACTCAGCGGTTCAGGGCAGTATTTGTGGAAAGAGAAACTGAATTAATGTTTCAGTTTGAAGACCCTTCGCCAGAACTGGGAAAGTGAAAAAACAAATTATTTTAAATGGTAGAGAGGGTAGGGAAAGAAGGAAAGGACATAGGGGAATAGCTTTGACAAGATGAGGGCAGGTGATCCTGCTGTTTATGCAGCCATCTGGCTGAAGGTTAATGATGGCAATTATGGAGAGAGAAAACAAACAAAGAGACATGTAAAAGCTGTGAAATGCAAAACAGAGCTGTTGCTGACACCTGAAACCAAAATGAGAATGATGGAAATACCCAGAAGATCAGGCTGTAAAAACTGAAAACCCGAGTTGACAATATAATCGGTAAACAGTGTCATCATGACAGTCCTGGCCTCACCCTTTCAGAGATATGCCCTTTGTCCTATCCTTAAAATAATTAATGATCTCATTCTGCAAGCCTCTACTTGTCACTAATCCACCCATTCTACAAAGTTGCCCGTTTTTCTGCATTTCGCAAAGAATTGCTCCACTTTGTGAGGAGCTGCTAATGGAAATAAAAATGGTGCAGTTGTCAACAAACATCTTGCATTTCTGTGATTCAGAGAAATTAAAGTTTATTGATGAAGCAGCTGCAGATGGCTGGACCCAGCAAGCAGTACCAAGGAAGTCCTGCAGTGATGTTAAAACAGAAAACACTAGAACCACTAAGCAAGCCAGGTAGTACCTGTTCAGGAAGCAAAAGTTAACCGTAAATACAGGACCTTTCCCAAGGACACGGACCCAAAACATTAAATATTTCGCTTTCCACGCATACTTCCTGACCTACTGACTGTTTCCAGCATTTTCTATTTTTATTTCAGATTTCTAGCATCTGCACTTTTAAAACATTTTTGTCTTATTGTGGGACTGGAAAGGCTGATCTCCAATAATTCTGTGTACGATACCAGTCACTGGATACTTTTCTCTTTGGATCCCATTTTCTTAAGTTTTACTAAGGTTCTTATATGACACTCAGTCAAAAGATGCTCGTTGTAGAAATGACAGCAGTGTTTATACATAGTCCCCCCATTTCAAGGCACCATATTGTTTGGGACACAGCAATGTCATGTAAATGAGTCATGTTTAGTATTTTGTTCCATATCCTTTGCATGCAATGACTGCTTGAAGTCTGCGATTCATGGACATCACCAGTTGCTGGGTGTCTTCTCTGGTAATTATCTGCCAGGCCTGTATTGCAGCCATCTTTAGTTTATGCTTGTTTTGGGGGCTAGTCCCCTTCAGTTTTCCCTTCAGCACATAAAAGGCATGCTCAATTGGGTTCAGATCGGGGTGATTGACTTGGCCACTCAAGAATTGACCATTTTTTAGCTCTGAAAAACTCCTTTGTTGCTTTAGCAGTATGTTTGGGATCATTGTCTTGCTGTGGAATGAACCGCCAGCCAATGAGTTTTGAGGCATTTGTTTGAACTCGAGCAGATAGGATGTGTCTATACACTTCAGAATTCATTATGCTACTACCATCAGCAGTTTTATCATCAATGAAGATAAGTGAGCCAGTACCTTCAGCAGCCATACATGCCCAGGCCATAACACCCCACCACCGTGTTTCACAGATGAGGTGGTATGATTTGGATCTTGGGCAGTTCCTTCTCTCCTCCATACTTTGCTCTTGCCATCACTCTGATATAAGTTAATCTTCGTCTCATCTGTCCACAAGACCTTTTTCCAGAACTGTGGTTGCTCTCTTAAGTACATCTTGGCAAACTGTAACCTGGCCATCTTTTTATTTTTGCTGCTAACCCGTGCTTTGCATCCTGCAGTGTAACCTCTGTATTTCTGTTCATGAAGTCTTCTGCGGACAGTGATCATTGACAAATCCACACCTGACTCCTGAAGAGTGTTTCTGATCTGTCGGACAGGTTTTTGGGGATTAAAAAAAAAATATATAGAGAGAATTCTTCTGTCATCAGCTGTGGAGGTCTTCCTTGGCTTGCCAGTCCCTTTGCGATTAGTAAGCTCACCAGTGCTCTCTTTCTTCTTAATGATGTTCCAAACAGTTGATTTTGGTCAGCCAAGGTTTGGCTGATGTCTCTAACAGTTTTATCCTTGTTTCTCAGTTTCATAATGGCTTCTTTGACTTTCATTGGTACAACATTTTTGTCCTCATGTTGATAAACAGCAATAAAAGTTTCCAAAGGTGATGGAAAGACTGGAGGAAGACTAGGTGCCGAGAGCTCGCTTATACCTGCATTAAGGAGGCAATTAAACACACCTGAGCAATTACAAACACCTGTGAAGCCATGCATCCCAAACATTATGGGGGGAACTATGTATAAACACAGCTGTAATTTCTACATGGTGAACCAAAATGTATAAAAATGGCATTTAGTAAAATTTGACAATGTGCACTTTAACCACGTGATTTTTTCTATTACAAATCTCAAATTGTGGAGTACAGAGGTAAATAAATAAACGATAGGTCTTTGTCCCAAACATTATGGAGGGCACTGTAAATGACTTTGCCCCTCAATAGTTCCAAATCCATTACCAAACATTTGGCATTAACACATTATTCCAATCTATCATTCCAGATCCAAAGCAGATAATCCAGGTTTATTTTTAGCTTGATTAGCTTTAGTTTTGCTAAACTAAAACAGTTTACTAAGGGTTTGCTAAACTAACCCTTTAAAACATTTTGCCACAACAGCCATGAGACCTTTCACAAATCTATTTATGAAACTTAATTATCTATTTAGCATCTTTTGTTAAAATCTTCTAGAGACTTCAACTATTCTGGTGAATGCATTTAACCCCACTATAAAGCATGACACAAAATAATTGATGCATTATTTTCTCAATTAAGTACTTTTGCACCTTTAAATCTACAAGGTTCCTCCACTTATTGTTTTGTTTGCCATTACTTTTACATCTTTTTGATGAAATTGATAAGAAAATCTATCAGCTTATTATTCAACATGGTGTTGCATGCATGTACTTGTAAAGAGCCCAACGTTGCCTCTGAAGAGTTTCTCAATCTATTACCAAATAAATCTGTGAGCTTTGCCATCTTTTTCAACTATTATTACAGCTTGAAACTCTCTGGACCGACATGCTGTTGTCTGCCATGTTGTGAATCTGCAGTACAGATCTGTACTAATGAATTAATTATCAGTAAGATCTAATTAAGTTCTAAAGTGAACAAAGATATGTAGTAACCTGTCACTAAATAATCTTTTGTGATCTAAGTCACAGTGTTTCCCACCTGAAAATGTTGACATGTTGATTGCCTATACTTAGAAATGGCACTTCTACTGCTCAGAGGAAGATAATCGTGGGGCAATTTACATGATCTGGGTTTTCTGAGGTCTGGAACCAGTCAGATCTCAAAGGTACTGAACTTGAGATTTCAACTTGTACTTCCTTTGCATTGCTTTACTAGTTTAGAATGTCCCTCGTCTAACAGATTTCCCCATTTCTTTGCAAATCTTTTCTTTCCATCTGATACAATGCTTTCCTCAGTTGGTGACCATCGTTGCGAAACAACATGTTGAGCCTGTTCCCTTCAGCTTTTACGTTCATTCTGACTGTACAATCTCACATTTGATCTTATTGACTAAAGCATGAACCTTCCCTTCCCACCTTTATTAATTTATCAGAAATTTTATATTTAGTATTGTCAAAAGAACATTTGTCTTTTCAGTTCAAAAGTCTATCGAAGCATATAACATTTCTTGGCCCTAAAAGTGCTTTGAGTATCTCAAGCATCCAAATACTTCCCCAGCTAGTGGTGTTAATCCTCATTTTCCTATCCACCTGGTCTGGTGTGCATCACTTAGCAGCGCTTAGTAGTTCCGTTCCCTTATCCAGCACAATATCCTGGAAACCCTCAAACTGACTCCAATCTGGATTTAATATGACCTCTGACTGACCGAATCAAATATCCCTATCATTAAGTAGCAGAAACAAAGAACTGCAGACTTGGACACAAAGTGCTGGGGCATCTCAGCGGGTCAGGCAGCTTCTCCGTAGAACATGGATAGGTGATGTTTCGGGTCAGGACCCTTTTTCGGACTTTGAAGTGTCCCGATTCGATACTTCACCTATCCATGTTCTCCAGAGACTCTGAAGTAGAGTCCCAACCCAAAATGTCAATCACTTTGTGTCCGTTTTTAATCGTTATAATTAACATCAGGACTAATCACTGCTTGATTTGCTTGGTTTCTATCTACATTGATAATGATTTGCATTGTAATTGCTTGTAGTTACCTTCCATCATCTTGATGATAACAGTGACCCAAACTCACATTCAGATTACCTCCCATATTGTCACATTTTGCTATGACTGCCAATGGCCACCCAGTCTCTATTAATAGTTGTTAATGTACACAACCCTATATACGGAACAGTTACTCCAGAAAACATCCTGCCCAGCAGGTATCCGGTTACCACCAAAAGTGCGAAACTTTCTGCGAGAAGTGCAACCTTTGTGCACTTCATACACATGTACACACGCTGTTTGCTGTACATGTCAAGACAGGTGTAGATAATGCATTAAGCATTTTAAAAAACATCTAAATTGGAAGAAAAAAAATCAAGCATGCTTTGACTTTCAAAACTTCAGTTCATTTCGTCTGTTTCTCTGTATCTCTCTCTCTGTCTGGCTCCGTCTGTCTCTTTGTCTGTCTCTCTCTCTGTCTCTGTCTCTCTCTCCCCCCCCCCTCTCTCTCTGTCACTTTCCCCGTCTCTCTCTCCCTGTCTCTATCTCTCTCTGGAACGCTGCCGCCCCCAGACGTCGCTGCAGGCTCAGCGCCGCGGTCATTTCAAATGCCGCACTCCGGGGAGACTTTCAGTTATGCGAGCGGCATTTTAAAATAACTGAAAGTTAGTCCATGAGTTTTTGAGGCTACCGTCTTGAACCGCAAGAGGGGGAGGTAGGTGCGCGGCTCCGGGCCCTGTCTGTGTCCAGCATGCTTTTATCGGGGACAGACAGTTTTTTGTTATGTACATGAGATCCTGCACGCGCGCTGCTGGTTGCCTCTCCCTCCCGCGGAACGGCAGTTATGAAACCTCTCCCCTATTCCACCCACCCCCCAATGAAAACAGGTGTTTTCTTGGTGGGGGAGGGGGGGGTCAGCGCTCACCTCCCCCCTCATCCCACCACCCCCACAATGAAAATCTCGAAGGTAGACAAAAATGCTGGAGAAACTCAGAGGGTGAGGCAGCATCTATGGAGCGATGGAAATAGGCAACGTTTCAGGTCAAAACCCTTCTTCAGACCCGAAACGTTGCCTATTTCCTTTGCTCCACAGATGCTGCCTTACCCGCTGAGTTTCTCCAGCATTTTTGTCTACCTTCGATTTTCCAGCATCTGCAGTTCCTTCTTGAACATGAAAATCTCGAATTTTGTTTTGTAAATGAACGGACAATTTATGTAAATGAGATGCCATTGTGACGTCATAGGCTGCTGAAGGCAAGTGGGGGCGCTGTTTAACATTTTTTAAAGTTTTAAATTAAGTTTTAAATGTCAATAACATAAAATATAACATCAATCTGAACAAAACTTCATACAAACTACCACTTGACAATTGTGAGTAAGGTGGCCCAAAAATTGTAGTGTTAACGTGCACCGTTTAGGCGTAGTTCCAGGATCATATGTACACACAGGCAGACACGCACACACACACACAGTCCCAAACAAGATGAGAGTTTTAGTAATATACTAGACCAAGTGGGGACCGTTGGGCCCCGCTCCCCCAACGCAATCCGTTTCCACCATTCACCCATTCCCCTAACGCAACCCGTTTCCACCATTCACCCGTTCCTCCAGCGTAACCCGTTCCCCCAACGCAATATTCCACCACTCACCCATAGCCCCCAACTGCACAGGCGCGGCTCATTCCCCTCATCCCCCAACAGTCCCACCCCTCCACCCTCCCTCTTCTCTCCTCCTCCCCTCCCACCCTCACCTCTCCTTTCCCCTACCTTCAGTCACTCCCTCCCATCCTCCATAACTTTCTCCTTTTTGTATCTATTAAGCACTAACTGCCCACATTTGCTATCACAAACATACACATTAACTTCCAGTGTAATATATGAATATCTTCATCAGATGACAGTGTGCACTCAAATGTTTGAAGTTTCAAAGTTGCAACCATTTCAAAATTGGGAAACTTATTGTGCTGCCTGTTTGTATTTAATCGAAAACCATGTGTTGGATTAAGCTGTGCTAACTAATGTCAACTACGTACATAAACCATAAAAGCAGCATACCAGAGGACTGGGAGAAATTCAGAGACCAGCAGAGGAGGACAAAGGGCTTAATTAGGAAAGAGAAAATAGATTATGAAAGAAAACTGGCAGGGAACATAAAAACTGACTGCAAAAGTTGTTATAGATATGTGAAGAGAAAGAGATTAGTTAAAACAAATGTAGGTCCCTTGCAGTCAGAAACAGGTGAATTGATCATGGGGAACAAGGATATGGCGGACCAATTGAATAACTACTTTGGTTCCGTCTTCACTAAGGAAGACATAAATAATCTGCCAGAAATAGCAGGGGACCGCGGGTCAAAGGAGATGGAGGAACTGAGTGAAATCCAGGTTAGTCGGGAAGTGGTATTGGGTAAATTGAATGGATTAAAGGCCGATAAATCACCAGGGCCAGATAGGCTGCATCCCAGAGTACTTAAGGAAGTAGCTCCAGAAATAGTGGATGCATTAGTGATAATTTTTCAAAACTCTTTAGATTCTGGAGTAGTTCCTGAGGATTGGAGGGTAGCAAACGTAACCCCACTTTTTAAGAAGGGAGGGAGAGAGAAAACGTGGAATTACAGACCAGTTAGTCTAACATCGGTAGTGGGGAAACTGCTAGAGTCAGTTATTAAAGATGGGATAGCAGCACATTTGGAAAGTGGTGAAATCATTGGACAAAGTCAGCATGGATTTACGAAAGGTAAATCATGTCTGACGAATCTTATAGAATTTTTCGAGGATGTAACTAGTAGAGTGGATAGGGGAGAACCAGTGGATGTGTTGTATCTGGACTTTCAGAAGGCTTTCGACAAGGTCCCACATAAGAGATTAATATACAAACTTAAAGCACACGGTATTGGGGGTTCAGTATTGATGTGGATAGAGAACTGGCTGGCAAACAGGAAGCAAAGAGTAGGAGTAAACGGGTCCTTCTCACAATGGCAGGCAGTGACTAGTGGGGTACCACAAGGCTCAGTGCTGGGACCCCAGCTATTTACAATTTATATTAATGAACTGGATGAGGGAATTGAAGGCAACATCTCCAAGTTTGCGGATGACACTAAGCTGGAGGGCAGTGTTAGCTGTGAGGAGGATGCTAGGGGACTGCAAGGTGACTTGGATAGGCTCGGTGAGTGGGCAAATGTTTGGCAGATGCAGTATAATGTGGATAAATGTGAGGTTATCCACTTTGGTGGCAAAAACAGGAAAGCAGACTATTATCTAAATGGTGGCCGATTAGGAAAAGGGGAGATGCAGCGAGACCTGGGTGTCATGGTACACCAGTCATTGAAAGTAGGCATGCAGGTGCAGCAGGCAGTGAAGAAAGCGAATGGTATGTTAGCTTTCATAACAAAAGGATTTGAGTATAGGAGCAGGGAGGTTCTACTGCAGTTGTACAGGGTCTTGGTGAGACCACACCTGGAGTATTGCGTGCAGTTTTGGTCTCCAAATCTGCAGAAGGACATTATAGCCATAGAGGGAGTGCAGAGAAGGTTCACCAGACTGATTCCTGGGATGTGAGGACTTTCATATGAAGAAAGACTGGATAGACTCGGCTTATACTCGCTAGAATTTAGGAGATTGAGAGGGGATCTTATAGAAACGTACAAGATTCTTATGGGGTTAGACAGGCTAGATGCAGGAAGATTGTTCCCGATGTTGGGGAAGTCCAGAACAAGGGGTCACAGTTTAAGGATAAGGGGGAAGTCTTTTAGGACCGAGATGAGAAAAACATTTTTCACACAGAGAGTGGTGAATCTCTGGAACTCTCTGCCACAGAAGGTAGTTGAGGCCAGTTCATTGGCTATATTTAAGAGGGAGTTAGATGTGGCCCTTGTGGCTAAAGGGATCAGGGGGTATGGAGAGAAGGCAGGTACAGGATACTGAGTTGGATGATCAGCCATGATCATATTGAATGGCAGTGCAGGCTCGAAGGACCGAATGGCCTACTCCTGCACCTATTTTCTATGTTTCTAATTAGACAATCAGAAATTTGTAAACGGATTGTCAAATAAAAATGATGCTCAGGAAGAAACTGCCCTTACTTGTTTAGCCAATGGGTGACTGCAACCACTTAACAATGGTTGACTCTGCCCTCAGAAACAGTCCAGCACACAATCTGCTGTATCAGACTGCTGTATTGAAACAAAGCAAGAACAATATTGGACTGACTGCCCAGGTTAACTTGTTCCCCACAAAAAAATGCTAAACAATAGTGGAACACAATATGAGGGCTTACTACAGGAGTGAAACACCTGTAACCAATGTCAGCTGGAATTCTCAAGTGGGTGATCCATCTCAGCTTCCTTAATTGGACCCCACTTTCACAGTAGCTAGTTTTCATCTAATATGATTCATTCCACAAGATATTTCAATATGGCTGAGAGCAATAAATTCAAGCAAAATGCTGCCAAAACAGTTACAAGACTAGCTTCTATCAAACATGGTGGAAAAGAGCCCCGCAATGGCCCGACAAAAGGATTTAAAAAATCTATCTGGCTCACTGTTTATCTACTGTTCCACTCCACCATTACCACCTAGAAGAAAAACCATACCCATCTGTTATGTTCACACATCATCCCAATTTGGAACAATATCACTGTTCTTTTATCATCACTGGGTCTAAATTCTGGAATTCACTCTACAACTGTACTGCTTCAAGATGGTTGCTCACCAAGTTATCAAAGCAATTAAAGATTGGTCATAAATTATGGCCTTGCCTAGGTTCAATAATATTTGAAGAAGGGTCTCGACCCAAAAAGTCGCCAATTCCTTCTCTCCATAGATGCTGCCTCACCCGCTGAGTTACTCCAGCATTTTGTGTCTACCTTCGATTTACCAGCATCTGCAGTTCTTTCTTAAACAATATTTTATCCCTTTTCCCCTTCTACAAATGTTTAATAAAATTGCCCCATTAGGAAATTAAGTAATTTTGAAATTAACAGTACTCCACATTCTCTTCAGGTTTATTTGCTGCAGTTTTGAATGAGACTCTTGCTGACTCTATGAACCACTAAAATACTGATGATAAAACAAAGGGATTCAGAAGAATTTTCTCTATGCTGATTATTTTCTCCCCACCATTTGTACATTCAATATTTTCATATTTGCTCCATAAATTATTCCTTGGTTCACTGTCCTTTGGCCATCTACAGATATTTTCTCCAAAGTGGCAGCCATTGACTTTTAATAATTAAATTACTCTCCTGATGGTAACGTGCATTTGGTAACCTTCCCATACGAGTCAAAGTTATGGATTCAAAGAGTGATTTGGGCTCAGAAATCTAGGTTGATACTCAAGTGTAGTACTGAACGAATGCGATATTGTAAAAGGATTGATCTTTCAGATGAAATATTAACACATCTACCACCTCATTGGAACATTGACGTGCAACAGATTTGTACCTGACCAATACTTAACTCTCAATGATTAGCGTGCTATAAACAAATTGATTACCATGCTTCCTCATACTTTGTTTACTGTAACATTCAAGGGCTGTGAAAGATGCACTATAAACACAAGTGTGCCTTCCTTTTATACCATTGAGCAAATTTCTATAACACCATAAATATTTAACAGAATAAAAAAATTCATCCTCACTGAAATAATTCTATATGATATTCTGATATTGTAATTCAAGTGAGATGGATTTCAACAATCATCAGCATTCTTTCCAGTTCTAGGAGTGGATTTGTCCCATGGAGTATGCATTGATCTTTCTATTGTATAAGAATAATTAACATGTCAAATGGCCCTTTCTACAAATATTGGAATATTACAAACACTGTAAATCAACATTTTTGGCTTTGTGCTAATTAATTATTTTATTTTAAACAGCTATGCCTATTAGTTGAGCCAAAGGGCAGGATTGTACAGGTTGAACACCGATTTTCTGGCACCCTCGGTTCCAGAACCTTTGTGAATTATCTGGACCAATAGATGTCACTTGATAATGGACCAATAGATGTCACGTGATAATGAAACAACAATACACCCTTGGCCCACTAATTACTCCCTCCCGTGTCTCTAAAGCACGATGGAGTGCCAGAAACATAAATAAAACAAATATAAAATGGAAACTGAATGTGAATGGAATGACCTACCGACCCATCCCCGGCTCACACCGTTTAGAGCCCCAGTTTACGACACCATTCCCAACTCGCAAGGTGCACCACCGAGCCCTTCTTCGCCCACTGAAAGGACACATAGTGCTGGAGTAATTCAGCAGGTCAGGATCTCTGGAGAACATAGATAGGTGACATTGGGACCCTTCTTCAGACTGATTCAGTCGGCTGAGTTACTCCAGCTATTTGTGTCGTTTCAAATTAGGCGCCGATGCTGCTGGTCTGCACCTGTGAACCCTTCATCACAAGTTCACAAATATTTGTGTCTTCAGACATTTCAATTTAGCACTCATCCGATAAAACAATTATCATGATAAATATCATATCGGTGGGGGCGCAGCGAGTCGGCTACCTTGCCAACAGCGTGTTCGTTATTTTTACTTTTTTTGTTTTTTTTGGTGTGACTAAATGTTAGTTTAGGTGTCTGTTGGTGTGTCTTGTGTGGGGGGTGGGGGGAAAGGGGGAACCGCTTTCGGTCGCATCCTCGACGGAGAGGTGACTTTTCCCAGCCTAACAGCATGGATTGGAGCCGCCTTTCCCGGAGTCGGATCCAAGAGCTTCAGCAGCGGGCGCAGTGTGGACTTTTCCATCGCAGAGCGGGCGAACCCTTGCCGAGGGTCGCCAGAGAGGAGTGCTCCGATCACGGGCCTGGTGACTTTGGCATCATGGGGCTGTGGTCTGCGGAGCTTCTAGCCTCGGGCTTGGCATGGACTTACCATCCGGAGTCTGGGATCCCTTGCTGGGGATCACCGGAGAAGAGCTCCGACCGCCGGCCTGCGACCTATAATATCCTGAAGCCGCGGTCTCCGGTAGGAAAGTGCCGATTCGGGCACTCCAAGCCGCGGAGTGCGTTTGACCATCCCGACGTCGGAGGTTTGATCATTCCGATGAGAGGGCCTGTACATCGGGTCGTTCATGGCACCGACCACGGATGAACAAAGGACTGACTGAACTTTGTTGCCTTCCACCACAGTGAAGAATGCTGTGGTGGATGTTTGTGTTAAATTCTATTGTGTATTGTGTGTTCATTTTAAGTGTATTGCTGCTGGCAAATTCTTTTCACTGCACCTTCGGGTGCATGTGACAAATAAAATTGACTGACTTTATCTCAGATGATTTAGAGATAATGCGTTTTCTGTACAATACAACAGAAAAAAACACACACAAAAAAGAATCCCAACTGCAATCTTTTTCCCCTTGCATAAATCCAGAAAATAATCTTGATTATTTGATTTTAATCGCATTTGGAATTTGGTTTGAATTATTCTTAATCAGTTATAATGTAATTTATTTTCATCCTGAGTTTCCTGGTATTGTGCAAAGTATCCAAGGAAAATAATAAAATACTGATTAATAATCATCTCTACTCTGATGCCCAGAGTAACCATTAGAGATCACACAAGAGCAGACTTGCAAGGTTTGATAATTCCCTTACTTTCACATTTGAAGAGCGACCTAGCTCTAAAACAACAGGTTTTTTTTATGATTGGACCTCATCAGCTAAAATTTGTGGAATTCTCCACGTAGTACTAACACGTTCAACTATTAAGTTCTATAATTTTCGAATTTATTTTAGAAGTAATTTGATCTAACATGTTTAATAATTGATGTACAACAGAATAATGTACTTACTGGTGATTTTGCCACTGCAGCATCAAGCAATGTGCTTTCAGAAAATTATTACAACCAGCAGTAACCAACACTCATTTTATAACTGGAATTTTGTTGTTGGGTTGACACAATGCTTACACTTTACTTTCATAAGACTCGCTACCTTATAATTTAATGTCACATCTCAATCATTCTGTGCAGATATTGAATTTGTAAATTGTAAATTGAAATGAAACTTACACTGCAAAAAATTAGGTCGTTTTTTTAAAACAAATTATTGCTCATGGCTGTTTAAAAAAATGAAATGAATAAATAATTCAGGTACGTATTTCATTATCTATTGAAATTAATACATGAAAATTGTAAATGTAATATTGAGTCCTTGACTAAATTCCAGATATGAGTTTTAAATCACACTGTGGCAGAAACAATAGCGCAAAAAATTATCTTACAAATTCATTTGAAACATCAACTATATTAATAATACAAGCATCTACAAATCAGTTATTTCTTATTCCATAATATTAATATTTTTTAGATAAATGTGCTGTGGATCACTCGTACATTCAAATCTATTTTCAGACTGTACCTTAGTTCCTGAAGCTTTTATCTTGTCCACATAGTCCCAAACCATCTGAGGAGGAATCCTCCCTCCTACTTGTACGGTATCCGGCAAATCCTTTAGAGGGAAAATATTGTTAATTAATTATTATTATTATTATTATTATTAAATCATTGAAAACATTAACGATGCAGTGGTGCTGGTTACCGACAGGCAAGGTGACGGACGCACCACACATCTCTGTCCTCCATTCAGCTGGCAAGCTCCTCTTTTGTCTTTGCACATGTGTCTTCCATCAACATCTTCAGCATCGTCTTGATTGGCCGTCCCGGGTCACGTCTTCCATGGGTGGGTTCCCACAGCACAACCTTGTTTGCTGCCATTTCTGGGTGGTGGTGGCAGTGACCAGCGAGCCTCATCCTTCTCGACCTGATCTTCTCGGATAGAGGTGGAATCTCCCCAGAGCTGAGTGTTGGTGATGTGGTCCCTCCAACAGTGTTTATGAACTTTTCTGAGCATTCGGGTGTAGATGCCATCGAGAGACGTGGACAGTGCTCGAGTGAGAGTCCATGCCTCACACCCGTACAATAATATGGTCTCTACAGTTGCATGGAAGAATCTCAGTTTGAGACCCTTAGACATCCGAGGCGTCCAGATTGTCCCCATGTTATTGAGGGCCTTCCATGCGAGCGCTTTCCGGACCTTGATGTCATTTGTAAACATTTGTAAAAAACACCCAACTTTTTTCAAATTTATTAATTCACTGTCTTCACAATCATTTCTCTCTTCTACCATTGTGCCCCCTTAGTCCCTAGAACAAGCAGGTGATGAACTTCCAATGCATAAATAAAAGCACCTCTTATCAAAAGTATTGCAATTGTAACCTGGTTATTATTTCCCATTGACACTGGAAAAGCTCCTCAGAGCAATTCCACTGAAATTTATATCGATTTTAAATCACCAATGGAAAAAAGATGAAACAGAAACTTTCATCGACTTGTCTTCTTTCTCTTGCCAGGTTTTTCAACCCCATATGTGAATGAAAAAAAATCATTTTATTTTGCTTTTTCCCTCATGCTGTGCTAGGATTAGGACAAAAAAAAAATGATATTCCCTCTGACATCTCAGCTTGACCTTTCACAAGATCAATATGATTGAGACGGAGACCAATTGAGTTGGTGTGTAGGAGAGGATACATAGATACATAGATACATAGAAATTAGGTGCAGGAGTAGGCCATTCGGCCCTTCGAGCCTGCACCGCCATTCAATACGATCATGGCTGATCATCCAACTCAGTATCCCGTACCTGCCTTCTCTCCATACCCCCTGATCCCTTTAGCCACAAGGGCCACATCTAATTCCCTCTTAAATATAGCCAATGAACTGGCCTCAACTACCCTCTGTGGCAGAGAGTTCCAGAGATTCACCACTCTCTGTGTGAAAAAGTTTTTCCTCATCTCGGTCTTAAAGGATTTCCCCCTTATCCTTAAGCTGTGACCCCTTGTCCTGGACTTCCCCAACATCGGGAACAATCTTCCTGCATCTAGCCTGTCCATCCCCATAAGAATCTTGTACGTTTCTATAAGATCCCCTCTCAATCTCCTAAATTCTAGCGAGTATAAGCCAAGTCTATCCAGTCTTTCTTCATATGAAAGTCCTGACATCCCAGGAATCAGTCTGGTGAACCTTCTCTGCACTCCCTCTATGGCTATAATGTCCTTCCTCAGATTTGGAGACCAAAACTGTACGCAATACTCCAGGTGTGGTCTCACCAAGACCCTGTACAACTGCAGTAGAACCTCGCTGCTCCTATACTCAAATCCTCTTGCTATGAAGGCCAACATACCATTCGCTTTCTTCACTGCCTGCTGCACCTGCATGCCTACTTTCAATGACTGGTGTACCATGACACCCAGGTCTCGCTGCATCTCCCCATTTCCTAATCGGCCACCATTTAGATAATAGTCTGCCTTCCCGTTTTTGCTACCAAAGTGGATAACCTCACATTTATCCACATTATACTGCATCTGCCAAACATTTGCCCACTCACCCAGCCTATCCAAGTCACCTTGCAGTCTCCTAGCATCCTCCTCACAGCTAACACTGCCCCCCAGCTTAGTGTCATCCGCAAACTTGGAGATGTTGCTTTCAATTCCCTCGTCCAGATCATTAATATAAATTGTAAATAGCTGGGGTCCCAGCACTGAGCCTTGTGGTACCCCACTAGTCACTGCCTGCCATTGTGAAAAGGACCCGTTTACTCCTACTCTTTGCTTCCTGTTTGCCAGCCAGTTCTCTATCCACATCAATACTGAACCCCCAATACCGTGTGATTTAAGTTTGTATCCTAATCTCTTATGTGGTACCTTGTCGAAAGCCTTCTGAAAGTCCAGATACAACACATCCACTGGTTCTCCCCTATCCACTCTACTAGTTACATCCTCGAAAAATTCTATAAGATTCGTCAGACACGATTTACCTTTCGTAAATCCATGCTGACTTTGTCCAATGATTTCACCACTTTCCAAATGTGCTGCTATCCCATCTTTAATAACTGACTCTAGCAGTTTCCCCACTACCGATGTTAGACTAACTGGTCTGTAATTCCCCGTTTTCTCTCTCCCTCCCTTCTTAAAAAGTGGGGTTACGTTTGCTACCCTCCAATCCTCAGGAACTACTCCAGAATCTAAAGAGTTTTGAAAAATTATCACTAATGCATCCACTATTTCTGGAGCTACTTCCTTAAGTACTCTGGGATGCAGCCTATCTGGCCCTGGTGATTTATCGGCCTTTAATCCATTCAATTTACCCAACACCACTTCCCGACTAACCTGGATTTCACTCAGTTCCTCCATCTCCTTTGACCCGCGGCCCCCTGCTATTTCCGGCAGATTATTTATGTCTTCCTTAGTGAAGACGGAACCAAAGTAGTTATTCAATTGGTCTTACATATCCTTGTTCCCCATGATCAATTCACCTGTTTCTGACTGCAAGGGACCTACATTTGATTTAACTAATCTCTTTCTCTTCACATATCTATAAAAACTTTTGCAGTCAGTTTTTATGTTCCCTGCCAGTTTCCTTTCATAATCTATTTTCCCTTTCCTAATTAAGCCCTTTGTCCTCCTCTGCTGGTCTCTGAATTTCTCCCAGTCCTCTGGTATGCTGCTTTTTCTGGCTAATTTGTACGCATCATCTTTTGCTTTGATACTATCGCTGATTTCCCTTGTTATCCACGGATGCACTACCTTCCTTGATTTATTCTTTTGCCAAACTGGGATGAACAATTTTTGTAGTTCATCCATGCAGTCTTTAAATGCCTTCCATTGCATATCCACCGTCAACCCTTTTAGAACTAATTGCCAGTCAATCTTGGCCAATTCACGTCTCATACCCTCAAAGTTACCTTTCTTTAAGTTCAGAACCGTTGTTTCTGAATTAACAATGTCACTCTCCATCCTAGTGAAGAACTCAACCATATTATGATCACTCTTGCCCAAGGGGGCACGCACAACAAGTCTGCTAACTAACCCTTCCTCATTACTCAATACCCAGTCTAGAATAGCCTGCTCTCTCGTTGGTTCCTCTACATGTTGGTTTAGATAACTATCCCTCATACATTCCAAGAAATCCTCTTCCTCAGCACCCCTGCCAATTTGATTCACCCAATCTATATGTAGATTGAAGTCACCCATTATAACTGTTTTGCCTTTGTTGCACGCATTTCTAATTTCCTGTTTGATGCCATCCCCAACTTCACTACTACTGCTAGGTGGCCTGTACACAACGCCCACCAGCGTTTTCTGCCCCTTAGTGTTTCGCAGCTCTACCCATACCGATTCCACATCCTCCAAGCTAATGTCCTTCCTTTCCACTGCGTTAATCTCCTCTCTAACCAGCAACGCCACCCCACCTCCTTTTCCTTTCTCTCTATCCCTCCTGAATATTGAATATCCCTGGATGTTCAGCTCCCAGCCTTGGTCACCTTGGAGCCATGTCTCCGTGATCCCAACTATATCATAATCATTAATTGCTATCTGCACGTTCAACTCATCCACCTTATTACGAATGCTCCTTGCATTGAGACACAAAGCCTTCAGGCTTGTTTTTACAACGCTCTTACCCCTTATACAATTATGTTGAAAAGTGGCTCTTTTTGATTTTTGCCCTGGATTTGTCTGCCTGCCACTTTTACCTTTCACCTTGCTACCTATTGCTTCCGCCCGCATTTTACACCCCTCTGTTTCTCTGCTCACCCATTTAAGAACCCCACCACCTCTTATTCTCTGTTTATTATTGTTTTCTTCTTTCCCCCCTACATGTTGGGTCTGAGTGCTTTCCTTCTCTGCCTCCTGCCTCACACACTGTCTAATAGCATTCTCTATTTGAGTCCCTCCCCCCAACCATTCTAGTTTAAAGTCTCCCCAGTAGCCTTTGCAGATCTCCCCGCCAGGATATCGGTCCCCCTCAGGTTCAAGTGCAACCCATCCTTTTTGAAATGGCAATGGTGCCAATTCTCTCCGACTTATCTAGTTTCCTTCAAACCCCAGTGATCTGAAACCATTGGTTTAGGTTTATTATTGTCACGTACCGAGGCACAGTAAAAAAAGCTTTGTTTTGCATGCTATCAAGCAGATCAGATATACTATACATAATCATAATCATGACAAATCTGATCCACCTTCTTGAACCACTGTCAGAAACAACATTATATTTCCAAGTCAGGGATTTAGGTACAGTTTTATCAGTGTCACGTGTACCGAGGTATAGTGAAAAGTTTTGTTTTACATGCTATCCAATCAGATCAGATAATACTATTCATGAATACCAAGTCAAACTAGATAGAGCAAAGGGGAAGATAGAGTGCAGAATATAGTTCTCAGCATTGCAGCGCATGGAAGGCCCTTTCTGAAGCCTGATATTAGAGGGAAAGAAGCTGTTCCTGTGTCTGGTGGTACATGTTTTCAAGTTTTTGCACCTTCTGCCAAACGGGAACAAGGGGAAGGAATGACCAGGGTGAGACAAATCTTTAATTAAGTTGGCTACTTTTCCGAGGCAGTGTGAAGTGTAGACGGAGTAAATGATTGGAATTCTCATCCGGGCTACATCTACAACACTCGGAATTTAATTGCGGTCTTGGGCAAAGCTGTTTGCAATCAAGCTGTGATGCAACCTGACTGTATGCTTTTTATTGTACAACTGTGGAAGATTGAGTTATTGGAGACATGCTGTATTTTCTGTGTCCTCAGCAAGTAGAGGCAATGGTGTGCCTTATTACATGTCATGTTAATATGGTTGGTCCACGACAGATAGGTGATAATATTGACTCCAAGGAACTTGAGTTTTCAACCATTTCCGCTTTGGCATCATTGATGCTGATTGGAGCATGCACTCCACCATGTTTCCTGAAGTTGATAACTAGCTCTTTTGTCTTGCAGACAGAGAGGTTATTTCCTGACACTATCTCTATCTCTAACCTGTATTCCATTTTGTGATCCAGTCCACCAGTGGTATAATCTGTAAACTTGTAGATTAAGTTAGAGCCAAATTTGGCCTTACAGTCATGAGTGCATAGGGAGTATGGTAGTGGATTGAGAATGCATCCATGTAATTGCTAACAATTCACATATACTGAAGCTGCTATTCCAGCTTCCTTCTACTTATCACTATATATATACATATATATATATATATATATATATATATATATATATATATATATATATATATATACATATACATATATATATATATATATATATATATTGAAATCAAAGCAACAACTGCAAAATTCAGTCTTGCAATCATCTACTTATTTGAGACTTTGCGCATTACTTAATAATGAAAATATTTGGCAAACTTTAATTGTACTGTTTCCTGAGTTGTATTTGTTGCAATAAAGATAAACAGACAGAATAATGAAAATCACTATCTTTTGAAATGCTGCAAAACATAAACCTCATGGCTATTTAAAAAGATGTAAAATAGGTACGGCACCTCTGTTAAATGATTTGACGAGCCAGAGACGGGATATGCTTTGGAAACAAACTTGGCCACACTGGGCATATTGATAAATCCCTTCCAGAGAGAATCTAGTCGAGCTAGAAATTTGGACTCATCTTCTGCAATATCACACAGATCTGACCTGAATTTAAGACAAAGCAAATGAAACACAAATTTAGCTGACAATACCGTGCAAATCCCACTTAAAAAAAGATCAATTTACAATTTCTCATGCTATATCATGGCTTGCTTTTGAGAACAAGTTGCATTAAAATACTTCCCTGAATGCATCAAAAATACCAAGAAACTTTAAAGAATGAATTAAATATGAAAGGACACCGAGCCATGACTGGAGAGTATGACATGTAATGGAAAAAATGAAAGCTTGGGGAAGATTTGAGCTTTAAAGCCAAGGGTTTTGCAGCACAGGTGGTCATTAGGGCTATCATGTCGCTGCCAACATTTGGTTAATAAAACCCATAGCAGATTGCACCGACCTGTTTCTCCCACCCAACCAGTTTATTCACTTACTAATATACGCAGGTCAATTTATGAGAACTTCCCTTCGCACTTTAAATAAATATGAAAAATGTATGAACTCCGCAGGTCACCGACCTCCAACCTGAATATCGTCCTTTCATCCATCTGTCTTCTATCAATCAGCCAGTTATGAATCCATGCAACCGAGTCACTGTTAATCGCATGCATCTTAATCTTCTGGATCAGTCTACCATGGGGGGCTATCATGGTAGTTACTAAAATCTTACTAAAATCCATGTGGACATCACCCGCCCTACCTTCTTCGATCACTTTTGTCACCACCTCAAAAAACTTGATTAAGTTATTAAGACACGACTTGCCACATACAAAGCCATGCTAAATGCTCCTAATTAACCCATTCTCTTCCAAATGGGAGTAAATCCTATCCCGTAGAATCTCCACCAATAGCTTTGCTATCACTTACGTGAGGCTCCCCAGCCTTTAATTTCCTGGTTTATCTCTACTTCCCTTCTTAAACATACAAATAACATTAGCTACTCTCCAGTCCTTCAGGATCAGATGTTCCTCAAGGCTCCCGCAATCTCCTCTCTTGCCTCTCTCAATAACCTGGGATCAATCCCATCAGGCCCTGGGCATTTATCCAAATTAATGATCTTCCAAGTCCAAATCACCTCCTCCTTCTTAATCTTAAACAACCCTTGCATATTACTTTAGTTTAGTTCAGAGAAACACTGTAGAAACAGGCCATTCGGCCCACTGAGTCAATGTCGACCATGATCATCCATTCACACTAGTTCTATGCTATCCAACTTTCTTCCCAACTCCATACACACGAGGGGAAATTTACAGAGGCCAATTAATCTACAGTCATAGAGACAGTCTGAAGAAGGGTCTCGACCCGAAACGTCGCCCATTCCTTCTCTCCAGAGATGCCGCCTGCCCCGCTGAGTTACTCCAGCATTTTGTGTCTATCTTCAATCTACAGACATACATGTCTTTAGAATGCGGGAGGAAACCGAAGCACATGGAGGAAACCTACACGGTCACAAGGAGAACATGCAAACTTTGCATAGACAGCACCCGAGGTCAAGATCAAAACTGGGTCTCTGGCACTGTGAGGCAGCAGCTCTATCAAATGATGCCAAGATAGGTGGAGGGGCAAGCAGTGCAGAAGAAGCAAGGACTCTGCAGAAGGACTTGGACAGGTTAGGAGAATGGGCAGAGAAGTGGCAGATGAAATTCAGTATAGCAAAGTGCGGAATCATGCACTTTGGTAATAAGAATAAAGTCGCATTTTCTAAGTGGAGCGAGAATCCAGAAATCAGAGGTGCAAAGGGACTTGGCAGTGCTGGTACAGGACTCCCAAAAAAGTAAATGGCAATCGGTAGTAAGGAAGGCAAATTCAATGCTAGCATTTCCAGCGCCCTCTATAATGTTTGGGACAAAGACCGATCAATTATTTACTTGCCTCTGTGCTCCACAATTTGAGATTTGTAATAGAAAAAAATCAAGTGGTTAAAGTGCACATTGTCAGATTTTATTAAACGATATTTTTATACATTTTGGTTTCAGCATGTAGAAATTACAGTTGTGTTTATACATAAACTCCACCCCACCCATCTCAGGGTACCATAATGTTTGGGACAAATGGCTTCACAGGCGTTTGTGATTGCTCAAGTGTGTTTAATTGCCTCCTTAATGTAAGTATAAGAGAGCTCTCAGCACCTGATCTTTCCTCCAATCCCTCTATCACTGTTGGAAACTTTTATTGCTGTTTATCAACATGAGGACCAAAGTTGTGCCAATGAAAGTCAAAGAAGCCATTATGAGACTGAGAAACAAGAATAAAACTGTTAGAGACATCAGCCTAACCTTAGACTGACCAAAATCAACTGTTTGGAACATCATTAAGAAGAAAGAGAGCACTGGTGAGCTTACTAATCGCAAAGGGACTGGCAGGCCAAGGAAGACCTCCACAGCTGATGACAGAGGAATTCTCTCTATATATATATTTTTTTAACCCCCAAAAACCTGTCCGACAGATCAGAAACACTCTTCAGGAGTGTGGATTTGTCAATGATCACTGTCCGCAGAAGACTTCATGAACAGAAATACAGAGGTTACACTGCAGGATGCAAAGCACTGGTTAGCAGCAAAAATAAAAAGGATGGCCAGGTTACAGTTTGCCAAGATGTTCTTAAAAGAGCAACCACAGTTCTGAAAAAAGGTCTTGTGGACAGATGAGACGAAGATTAACTTATATCAGAGTGATGGCAAGAGCAAAGTATGGAAGAGAGAAGGAACTGCCCAAGATCAAAATCATACCACCTCATCTGTGAAACACGGTGGTGGGGGTGTTATGGCCTGGGTATATATGGTTGCTGAAGGTACTGGCTCACTTATCTTCATTGATGATACAACTGCTGATGGTAGTAGCATAATGAATTCTGAAGTGTATAGACACATCCTATCTGCTCAAGTTCAAACAAATGCCTCAAAACTCATTTGCCGGCGGTTCATTCTACAGCAAGACAAAGATTCCAAACTTACTGCTAAAGCAACAAAGGAGTTTTTCAGAGCTATAAAATGGTCAATTCTTGAGTGGCCAAGTCAATCACCCCGATCTGAACCCAATTGAGCTTGCCTTTTATATGCTGAAGAGCAAACTGAAGGGGACTAGCCCCCAAAACAAGCATAAGCTAAAGATGGCTGCAATACAGGCCTGGCAGAGCATCACCAGAGAAGACACCCAGCAACTGGTGATGACCATGAATCGCAGACTTCAAGCAGTCATTGCATGCAAAGGATGTGCAACAAAATACTAAACATGACTACTTTAATTTACATGACATTGCTGTGTTCCAAACGTTATGGTGCCCTGAAATGGGGAGACTATGTATAAACACTGCTGTAATTTCTATAAGGTGAAACTAAAATGTATAAAACTGGCCTTTATTAAAATCTGACAATGTGCACTTTAACCAAATGTGATTTTTTTCTATTAAAAATCTCCAATTGTGGAGTACAGAGGCAAATCAATAAATGATGGGTCTTTGTCCCAAACATTATGGAGGGTACTGTATATCAAGAGGACTGGAATACAAAAACAGATGTAACACTGAGGCTCTATAAGGTGCTAGCCAGGCTGTATTTGGAGTACTGCGAGCAAAATTGGGCGCCATATCTGAGGAAGGATGTGCTGGCTCTGGAGGGTCCAGAGGAGGTTTACAAGAAGGATTCCAGGATTGAGTGGGTTAACATATGATGAGCGTTTGACAGCACTGGGCCTCTACTCGCTGGAGTTTAGAAGGTTGAGGGGGGACCTCATTGAAACTTACAGAATAATGAAAGGCATATATAAAGTGGACTTTTCCACTGGTAGGAGATTCTAGGACCAGAGGTCATAGCCTCAGAATTAAAGGCCACTTATTTAGAAAGGAGGTGAGGAGGAACTTCTTTAGTCAGAGGAAAGTTAATCTGTGGAACTCATTGCCACAGAGGACTGCGGAGGCCAAGTCAGTGGATATTTTTACGGCAGAGATAAGACAAATTCCTGATTAGAACGGGTGTCAAGGGTTATGGGGAGAAGGCAGTAAAATAGGATTAGGAGACAGAGATCAGCCATGATTGAATGGCAGAGTTGACTCGATGGGCCGAATGGCCTAATTCTACTCCTGTAACTTGTGAACCGTGCTGCCAACACTAGTAATATTCTCCACACTGATCTCACTGTATTCCATTTCCTTCTCCTCAGTGAATACAAAATACTCATTTTGTACCTTGGCAAGATCCTCTGACTCCAACCACAAATTCCCTCCTTTATCCTTGAGTGGTTCTACCCACTGCCTGATTATCCTCTCTTTTAATGTAGGCACAGAAAGCCCTGGAAATATCTTTAATCCAACTGGCCAAGGATGGGTCCTGACCCAAAACATTACCCATCCTTTTTCTCTTGAGATACTACCTGACCCACTGAGTCACTCCTGCACTTTGAATGTATTTATTCACCAAAGCCATTTCCTGGCTCCTTTTGGAGCTGCTAATTGCCCGGTTAAGTTCTTTCCTCCTTGCTTTAAATTCCTCACAGGCTGTTTGATTTCATATTCTTAAACCTTGTAGGCGCTTTCTTTTTCATTTTAGCCAAATTTATAAGCTCTTTGGTCATCCATGGGTCCCTTATTTTGCCATCCTTATTCCTCCTCATTACTGGAATATGCCTGCCTTGAACAGTGATCAACTCTCCTTTAAATGGCACCCACATGTCAAATCCACTAACAACTGGTCCAAACGTCCCCACCCAAGCACTTGCCTAATAATGTTGTGATTTGCCTCCCTCCAATTTAGTGCCTTCTCGCAAAGTTCAGACTTATCTTTATTCAAAACAATATTAAATCTAATGGAGTTGAGATCACTATCCCCAAAATGTTCTTGCATTGAAATACCAGTCACCTGGCCAGGCTCATTTTCCAACACAAGGTTCAGTATGTTCATTTCTCAGGTTGGACTATGCACATACTGTTTCAAGAAACCCTCTTGGATACACTTAACAAATTCTGCCCCGTCTAAGCCTTTGTCACTGAGCGAGTGCCAGTTAAGATTGGGGAAGTTAAAGTTACCCATTAAGACAACCCTGTTGTTTTGGCATCTATTGGCAATCTGTATACATATATGTTCCTCCATCTCCCACTTGCTATTTGGGGGCTTAGCACAATCTTATTAGAGTCCAA
Organism: Malacoraja senta; assembly: GCA_038087875.1. Lineage (NCBI taxonomy): Eukaryota > Metazoa > Chordata > Chondrichthyes > Rajiformes > Rajidae > Malacoraja > Malacoraja senta. The sequence goes on along the minus strand of JAXLNO010001204.1, from coordinate 80,429 downwards.
GATTGCTAAATCAATAGACATTTTCAAGATCATAATAGATATATTTGTTAGGGAAATCATTATGGGCTATGAAAGAGAGGCACGTGAAGTGTTCTGAGGAAAGGGAATTACAGGCTCAAAGGATGAATAGCCTACTCCTGCATCCATCTCCTTGCAAATAGACAGCCTAGTTGCCAATGTAAGCCATTAACCACACACCAAGCAATTGTTTGGCGATGAAGTTCTACACAATTTATTTGCAACTGGCAAGTACTTTGGAATGATACAGTAGAAATCATAAATAAATTCTCTACCTTGTCTGAGAGGAGGTGGATAGCTGAACTGGTTCTGGTGTACCTTCCGCTATTGCATCAAAAGACAAGATGCTGGTAGCAGAGGAAAGAGCATCTGCCAAATAGACTGATTCAGCATCAACATCTGATTGACGTCTTGTCACGCTTGTAGCTACTTTGACTTTCGGCAGAGTCAGTTCCTCAACAGGTGGAGCCATTCGACCTGAAAATGAAATTTGTTAGAAGGAATGCCATCCCAATTCTTGCTTTTCTTCAATTTCTAGGTCGGTTAAAATATTTCATTTCACTACATATGACTATTTATTGTTTTGAGGTCTTTTTAAATATTTTTAGCCAGTTATTTGAGTGGGTTAAATTAGTTGGAAGTCATCAAAAACACAGCACCACATTCCGCTCATTGTCTTTGAGTCAATGTGGCTTCAATTCAAATCAAATGTCAAGAAGCAGGTGCAGTTTCTGGGAAGATCTGATAATTGAATTTAACTTAAGCTCTAGACAAAATATGCAAATGTTATGCATCTTAAAAGATGCTTACCAGATTTCTCCATACATCTTCCAATGTAAAATGAATAGCAAAAAATCTGCATTTATACATCTAGCCCAGTAAGCATTTAATGAAATCACTTCTCATCTCTAAACTCTACAAAGCGTAGGCCCAGTTTGATTAATCTTTCCTCAAAGAAAAATTCCACCCCCACCACCAGCCCAAACAGATTAATTCCTAAAATTTCCAATATTATATCAAACGCAGTAAACAACTTACCTTGGATCAAATCAGACCTACAATCTATCAGACTTGACTTGCCAAGTTACAACAACCATCTGACTTAATTGATCTGCAGGTGTGCAGAGTAAAATCCACTATCTTTTGGAATTATACTTCTGCTCTGATGCTGCAATACCAGTTTTGAATCATATTGAAACACCCTCACAAGGAAAGGAAGTGTTCAGTCAAATGGAAAAAGAAACTTCTGTAATGGTCCACTTATAGCCACATTTGCCCAATGGGATTTTATTCAGATGACAACTTGTCAGGTTCTATTAAGTGTGGTCAGCGTGTTCCACCTCATTTGTTAACTTGTGCTTATTGTAATACATGGCAAAATCATCTGGGAAAAAATGAGGAAGGTAAACGTAATCCGACTGATGTATTTGAGTGGAGAATAAATGTCAGCACAGACCAGTGGCCAAATTGTTTATTTTTATGATATAATATCTTAATATTACTATGTGAGAACATGGGCAGAAGTGGGCCAAGCGGCTAAAACCAGTAAGCTTCATTGAATAGGGAAAGACTGTTATGTATCAAGTATACTGAGTTTACTCTGTAAATAAGAGTTAATCTACTTAGGAGTACGTCCCAGGTTACATAATAACAAATCCATTAAAAATAAATGATATAAATACTTTTGTTCATTTTTCCAACATACTTCCTTAAATCTCTATTATTTATTACCTGTACAAATTTTGCAATTTAAGTCAAAAAGATGGTTTTTGTGCTGACAAGTGGTGTCTTCAGTGGCATCTATTGGAGCTTCCTCTTCAATCTCTTCTAATTTCTCTACAGTGGGTTTTGGGTCAGCAGCTTTTGGTTCAACCTCCTAAAAGTTCATAAAGCAAAAATTGCACTTTAGTTGACAAGATGCACCTTGTTTTAGTCCTTCTGAGCTGTGCAGTTTACTTATGTACAGTATTCAGATAAAAGCAGATCTAAACGCTTAACTTTTAAAAATGGCTTGGTAAATGAAAAAGAGCTAAGCTATACGATGCTTAAATGATCCAACTATAATGCCACGTTAATCTCGAGTAACCTAGATTCTAGCGAGCAAAAGAAGACATTTTATTTGTCTAACAATAAAAATGTAATTGCAAAGTTAGCTTGTCACATTTTAATCTTATTAAACTCAAAATAAAACTCCCTACACTTTGCAATAAGTAATATCAAACAGTTTGATATTATGCTTTTAAGAGTGAAAAATAGTCATTACCCGAGAAGGAGCTTTAATAAGCATAAATAAAATCACAAGTTACCAGTGAGCTTTCATTCTGTAGAAACAAGGAACTGCAGATTCTGGTTAATACACAAAAGGACACAAAGTACTAGAGTAACTCAGGACAGGCAGCATCTCTCGTGAACATGGATAGTGATGTTTCAGGTCTTGACGTTCTCCAGAGGTGCTGCCTGACCTGCTGAATTACTCCAGCACTTAACGTCCTTTTGTTGACTAAACTGTAATCCAGCTACATTTCTATTTTTACAATACTTTTCTGTGTGCGTTTAGTCACCAATGTACAAATTGATGGACTGCCACATTGTCCTTTGGGTTGGATTTTACCCAAGAATCCCTCTTCCTCTTTCAATGGTTGAAAAGTCGAAGTCAAAGTCACGTTTTAATCATATTAAACACAAAATAAAACTCCCTACACTTTGCAATGGTTGAAGTGAATGCTTAACCTGCTATCTTACTAAGAATGTGAATATACTTATTGATAATTTGGTGTGCAACATGTTGATTTGTATCCCACACATGGATCTCATCTTTCATCTCAGAAATAGTGCCCATAGCTGCATGTGAAGGGCACACGCACATTAATAACACATATAAAAGTCTTCAGAAGTTCCTTGGGATCAGGGGTGACTTTCCATTTTTTCTATTTTAAGGTGTCTGAACAGACCCACGTCGGTACCATAGATTCTTCCACAAATGGAGATGCCTGATGGGCTAAACAGGAGGATAGTTTGTGGTTCTGTGCTCCTGCTGTGTTCTGCTAATACACACTTACAATATCATCCTGAACGTTCCTTATCTATTTTGAATGGCCTTGTTCAGAGATTCCAAGACATCTGTGTCAGTGTGGATGTGACATTTCTTCAAGCACATTTCTTTGGACACATCCTTGAATCTATTCTTCCGCCTGCTTGCCAGGCAGGAGATCTCAGGAACAAAGCTCAGAATTGTTTCTCTTTAAGGACCCTAGTGTCAGACAATCAAATTATGTAGCCTGCCCAACATAGCTGATTTCATGTAACTAGGGCCTCAACACTTGGGAAGCTGGCCTGAAGAAGGACACTGATGTTGATTTGTACCCCGCACAGAGACGGACAATAGGAAACATTAACCTACGCTTCCGATGTCTTTAATAGGCCGAATAAACGCAATAAAAATGATCTTTTTACCACAAATTTTATACCTATTTCAATCAATTCCTATATACTTACCTAAGAAGTTTTTTAAAAAACTCGACTCAGATATCACTAATTTTATATGGGACTATAAATCACATAGAATACAAAAAACCCATCTGAATAAATCTAAAGTATTGGGGGGTCTAGCACTACCTAATTTTATGTATTATTATTGGTCAGTAAATATTAAAAACATGATTCAACTGATGGATAACTCCGCCCAGCAAGTAGACTGGATTGTAATGGAGAAAGAGGATTGCTCCTCTAGAAACATTGGAGCGATCCTCCTCTCTCCAATGAAATTGAATAACATAAACTATAATAAGAACCCAATTATTCATAGTACAATCCGTATTTGGAAACAAATAAAACAAAATTTAAAATTAAGAAACTTATCACTTTTATTACCTATAGTCAATAACCCTTCGTTTAGTCCTTCTATTATAGATAAAGCTTACACACAATGGGATAGACTAGGAATTAAAACGCTTGGTGACTTGTATGAAACTGGAAAATTACTTTCATTTCAACAATTACAAATAAAATATAAACTCGGAAATAATCAATATTTTAAATACTTTCAAATATGCGACTATTTGAAAAAATATATAAAAGATCATCATAATAACCCAGCAGATGTACTGGACGAGGCAATGCAGATAAAAGCGGAATCAGCAAACTTAATATCATATTTGTACAATATTATCTTAAATGCACAAATACCATCTACGGAGGGTATCAGAAGAGACTGGGAACAAGAGTTAGCTATTAAAATTTCAAAGGAAAGTTGGAATGAATACTTATTAAAAGTGCATAAATGCTCGATTAATGTAAGACACACTTTAATACAATTTAAAATTTTACATAGATTATATTATTCGAAAACTAAAATTCATAAAATTTTCCCAAACGTATCATCTATTTGTGATAAATGTCAATCCCAAGAAGCAACTATAGCGCACTCATTTGTCTTCTGTACAAAAATTCAAAAATTTTGGAATGAAATTTTTGAAATCTTTACAAAGTTATTTAAAACAAGACTGATACCCAAAGCAGAATGGATTATCTTTGGAATAACGGAAGATGATCCAGAATTAAATGTGTTTCAAAAGAAATTAATGGATTATGGGTTAATAACTGGAAAAAAGCTAATTCTAAAATTTTGGAAGAAGGCTCCAATACCAACTATAAATATGTGGATTTCAAATATGTTTGAAACATTACACCTTGAAGAGATAAGACTCCTCCTAGCAGGTAAACCAGATCACTTCCACCTGACGTGGTCTGCATTTATAGAATTATTACAAACATAGGGTGCAAAAGTACTTTAAAAAAAAATAAAAAATTGAGGTCGGGTAAGGGGGGATGATAGTTGAAGAGTTGGTATGTCCTATTTACGTGATGCTCAAAAAAAAAACATTTGTTTCTCTTTTTTTTCTCTTTCTCTTTTCTTTTCTTAGGGCCTATTTCTTAACTCTTTTTCTTTTTGTTTTTAATTTCGCTCTTATAGGGTCTTCGTCCTTTTTTGTTGTTACATTTTCTACACTTTTCTACACTTGCACTTTTTCCTTCACTTTCTTCTCTCTTTCAATCTTTTCTTTCTCTAGTGTAAAAAATAAATAAAGGGAGTACATTAATTGTAAGATGATATAAATGACGAGTATTAATGTATGTGGTTGTAATGTAATGTACTTCTAATAAATAAAAATTAAAAAAAAAAAAAAAAAAAAAAAAAAAAGGAAACATTAACCTGCACATCCAACATTCACTAACAAGGTTGTAGCAAGGACTGCCAAGTTATAACATCCATGTTTTGGTTTAGACGAGCATGCTTCTTTAACTTCATGCAGTGTTATAGAGTCATAGTGCTATGTGGCACGGAGACAGACACTTTGGCCCAACTCGTCCTTGCCTACCAAGCTGCCTAACCAAGCTAGTCCCATTTGTCAGCACCTGGCCCCTATCCTCTGAACCCTTTCCTGTCCATGTACCTGTCTAAATGTTTTTTTAAATGCCGTAATGGCACCCACCTCTACCACTTCCTCTGGCAACCCGTTCCATACACTTACCAACCTTCATACTAAAAAGTTGCCCCTCAGGTCCCTTTTAAATCTTTACCCTTTCACCTTAAACCTAGACCCTCTAGTTTTTGACTGCTCTACCATGGGGAAAGGACTATGGCTATTCACCTTATTCATTCTCCTCACAATTTTATAAATTTCTATATGGCTATTCCTCAGCCTTGCACACTGCAAGGAAAAAGGATGCAACCTATCCTGCTTTTCTTTATACCTCAAACCCTCCAAATATGGAGAACCTTCCAGATGCTCAGAATTTTTTTTTTGCACCCTTTCCAGTTTAATGACATACTTTGTACTATAGTACTCCAAATGTGGCTTTACCAAAGTCTTGTGCAGCTGTAAGGTGACATCCTAACTCCTATACTCAATACCCTGAGTGCTGGAGGCAGCGTACTAAATGCCTTCTTCACAACTCTGTCAACTTGTATCGTCACTTTCACCCCTAGGCTTCTCTGTTCTCTGCTACACACCAGAGCCCTAAAATGCACTATGTAAGTCCTGCCATGATTTGTCCTGCCGGGTTGTCCTGGTTTGTAAGCTGCAGAATGAATCAATATTATAAAACGCATCAATATAACCACTCTACACAAGTTAAAAGTAATCCATTATGAAAGGAAAAGACTGCCAAATCAGATTCAAGAAACGATTTTATGTTTATTATTTACCTCTGTGATTACCACTTCAGGTTCTTTCATTGGCGTCTCGCTCTCAATTTCAATTTCTCCTTTATGGGTTATTTTTGTAATTGGCCTTCTTTTAACTTCCCGTTGTTCCTTTTCTATCATTTCAATCGTCTGTTGATGTAAGAGGCACTTTTCTCATTAAAAAAAATCCTCAAAAATGTTAATAAACACATGATCTAATGATCCATGCTCCCCAAATAATATTCACAGCAATAGGTTACCATTGTAAAAATTCAAATTTTAATAATTCTCATTAGAACATACCTGTGGCACGGACCAGAAAAAATATTTGCACAGCCAATATGCTTTTATGGAGCTTGGGTTTTCTGATTGCAACACTAACAGTAGCTAGTATAAGAAATAAGTTATTGTGGTCTTTTGATCCACTAGATCACTAGGTCGACCTAATCTGTCAAGCATGCTTTCCCATTTATTGAGCACTTGAAGAACATTCTGCACGTTGTTTCGTTTAGTTTAGAGAAACAGCGCTGAAACAGGCCCTTCGGCCCACCGGGTACGCGTTGACCAGCGATCACCCGTACACTAACACTATCCTGCACACTAGGAACAATGTACAGAAGCTAATTAACCGACAAACATGCACGTCTTGGTAATGTGAGAGGAAATCGGGAGACCCATGGAATACCCACTCGATCACAGGGGTGAATGTACAAACTCCGTACAGACAGCACCCAAAGTCAGGATCGAACTCGGGTCTCTGGCGCTGTAAGGCAGCAACTCTACCACTGTGCCACCCAAAACATTGTGTTAATAAAATAAAGCTAAGCACAAAAACATCAATTTCTGTGTTCCAATCAAATTAATATTATTGATTACATTATTTCTACCTCTTGGGATTCATTGAATTCATCTATTAATCAGACTTCACAATTTAGAACTAAGTGTAGAATCATTTTTATGCACTTTAAGGGATACATCATCATTCATTTGAACGTAACATGTGAAAGAAATGTACAATTAAATACACTTCAGAAATATTAGAACTATTTTTACAACGAATGTGTGTTTAGACATGAACAGTGTAGTTATGAATCTGCCAAATCTGCATTTTACTAAATAGATCTCCTTCACTTAGCAAATGAACACTGGAGGACATCCAACTCAGCAATGAAAAGAAATAAATTGCGAAAAAGGAATAACAAGCTAACATTGCCACTGAAACATCATATAGACATTAAAGTGCAGAAGGATGTACAGAAGGATAACATTAGTAATAATCAACATATCTTACATGTCTATTCTCTCTCTGTCTCCATGCAGCTAATTCCTTTGATGCCAGTTCCTCTGGACTCATACGAATTAAATGATCAGGTACAATGTCACCTTTTAACACTCGTTTGAACAACACCTGAAATGATTTAAAGATTTTTTTTTAGTAAAATAAAATTCCGTAGTATGTTTACTATATCATGGCTTACTTCGAAGTACAACAAATAATAGTTCACTAAATCACAACTAATTTTGATGAAGTTGAATTTTAAATTGCTTTTAATACTATTTTAATTTATCAAGGTTCACAGATGAAATTGTGAAAATAATTTTCCAATGATGAGGTAAATTGAAAGGGAGCGGGGAAAGTGGAGTCCCAAGGAGTTGCAAGGCAGTGCAGGAACCAGTGCCCGATAAGTGGAAAAGGAGCAAGGGAACTGGGGCCCTGATGAATGTTTATTACAGATAATTCTTCTAACTTCATTTTTCTGGGGGACAGTGTCACTAGCGAGGCTCATTTGTATTGTGCATTTTTAATTGCCCTTAAGAAAATGATGGCAAGCAATGTTCTTAAACCAGTACAGTCTTTCTGGTGAAAGTATTCCCAGAGCTGTTTGATAAGAAGTTCCAGGACTAAGACCCACTAACAATTAAATAGGCAAATTAATTAAGCAGATTAAACCTACGTCACATCCTGCAAATAACCAGGTGCCAGGACATGAATATTAAGAATTGACCATTCAGATAACACAGTCTTCTGCAAATACTCAACATGGACTCCCAAGTTTAATTAAGCCCAGCTTTGAGTTGTGTGAACCTGCAGCAATCCTGCTCTATAGAATGCAATGCACCATGAGATGCCTTTATAATGATATTGCATTATAATCTTTAAAAAAAATCATATTTGACAATATCATTTTTGTTGAATAATTGTTATTTACGTACTTGATTTTTGGGATCTTTGAGATTAAACATCAAGCTCCTGTATTTGCTTTTGTACTTAGTATCTGTGTCTCCATAAAAAGAAAACAGCTTTCTCTCAATCCTGGCTGCAACCTTGGTTGCTCGTTCCTCTGGAACCTTCAAATCCGAATCCGAGAGCCTGAATCAAAGTAGAATTTGCTGTGTTTAGTTCAGAAATATTGAAAATTATCAGCATCAGTATGAGATGCTAAATATAAAATGGTACAACACTTAAGAGTTAACATAGCGGTAGCCCCAAGAAATGTATTGATTTTCAGCTGAAAACTACTATCAAACTTTTAGTCAGTGCAGTTCAGATAGAATAACCTGATCTATTTATGCAGCCTTTAGTTCATTTGCCATTTACAGGTCATCCCCAGGTTTCAGCAGGGTTCTCTTCCTGTAAACTGTTTGTAACCTAAATAGTGTTTGTAAGTTAAATAGTTCACGTCGGAAATGTGGCCGCAAACTGAATTCCCACATGGCAGAAGATGCCTGCAGCCACAAAACAGATGACAAATCCAAACCCCATGTCTCCTGAATGCTTGTTTGTATGTACGAGCTGTACATAAATTGAGCATTCCTATGTTAAATCTAGATCTTCCACCACAAAACACTTACTCAATTTATTTTGAACTATCCTAATGGGCCTGTCCCACTTAGGCGACTTTTTAGGCGACTGCAGGAGACTATGCAGTCACCACATGGTCGCCACATGTTCGTGGGTGGTTGCCGGGGAGTCGCCTTCATGGTCGTGAGGAGTTCTCGCATTCTGGGAACTAATCGCGGCCTCATTATGGTCGCCGCAAATTTTTCAACATGTTGAAAAATTAGTGGTGACTAGAATGAAGCCGCCATGGAGAGTAGCGAGAATTCTCGTGTAATAGGCGGGTTGCCAGGAGGTCCTAATGAGTACCCAGGAGGTCGAAGATTCTCTCAGGTTGTAGCTGGTGCTGACCGGTAAATTTCATTGGCTTGGCACATTGGGGGGGCGGGGGGGGGGGGGGGGGGGGGGGGGGGGAAACGTAAGTAAGTAGTTTTTCAGAACCAAGGATAACCGATCGGTAATGTTAATGTCCTCCGAGCTTCACAGCCGTGTATCTCTGGCTTCTTAAAAGTTGAAACGCCTAAGTGGGAAGGGTCTTCTCTTCTGTCTTCTCTTCTGTACGGAAAATATACTTAGTCTTACTCAAACCAAGTTCCCCTGCTCGCTTTTCAGTGAAAGGAAATGGAATTGATTGGGAGATTTGAATGAGCAATAACTTTGTGTGATATGGCATAAAAGTGTGTCCTTTTAAGTCATGGATCCAATGAAATAGCATTACGGACAGGACTTAAATGTCAATGAGTATTTACCTTCTGTATTTACCAAAGAGAAGGATTGTAGGACGGAGAAACTTGGGGCAGTCAATGGAAGTGTCTTGAGAGCAGTCAGTGTTACTGTCGAAAAGGTACTGAAGGTATTATCATGTATGAAGGTAGACAAATCCCAGGGCCTGATCAGATATATCCAAGGACATTGTGGTAAACCAGAGATGAAATTGAAGAGCCCTAGTTGAAATTTACGAGTCGTCCTTAAATACAGAGAGGTGCCGGAAGACTGGGGGGTGGCAAATGTTGTGCCTCTTTTCAAGAAGGGCTGCAGGGGAAATGCTGGGAACTATAGGCCGGTGAGCTTAACATCTGTAGTTGGAAAGTTACTAGAGAGTATTCTGAGGGATAGGTTATCCAGGCATTTGGACGAAGAAGGGCTAATTAGGGATAGTCAACATGTACGTGGGAGGTGGTGTCTTACAAATCTGATTGAGTTTTTTGAAGCTGTGACTAAAAAGGTCGATGAGGTCAGAGCTGTACATGAATTTCAGTAAGGCATTTGACAAGGCTCCGCATGGTGGGCTGCTCTGGAAGGTTAGATCTCGTGGGATCCAAGGTGAGATACATGAATGGATAGCAAATTGGCTCTATGGAAGGGAGCAAAGGGTGATGGTGGAAGGTTGTTTCTCGGACTGGAGACCTGTGACTAGTGGTGTGCCTCAGGGTTCGGTGCTGGGCCCGTTACTGTTGTCACCTACATCAATGATTTGGATGAGAACATACAGGGCGAGATTAGCAAGTTTGTTGATGATACAAAAGTGGGTGGTTTTGCAGATAGAAGATGGTGGTGTAAGATTGCAGCAGGATCTGGATCGATTGGCCAGGTGGGCTGAGGAATGGTTGATGGAATTTAATACAGAGAAGTGTGAGGTGATGCATTTTGGGATGTCTAACAAGGGCAGGACCTACACAGTGAATGGTAGGCCTCTGGGGATTGTTGTAGAGCAGAGGGATCTAGGAGTGCATGTGCATGGTTCCTTGAAGATCGATTGCAGGTAGATAAGGTGGTCAAAAAGGCTTTTGGCACATTGGCCTTCATCAGTGTAGAGTATAGCAGTTGGGAGGTCATGTTGCAGTTGTATAAGACTTTGGTGAGACCGCATTTAGAATATTGTGTTCAGTTCTGGGCACCATGATATAGGAAAGATATTGTCACGTTTGAAAGGGTTCAGAGAAGATTTACGAGGATATTTCCAGTACTAGAAGGTGTGAACTATAGGGAGACGTTGTGTAGACTGGATCTCTATTCCAGGGAGCGCAGGAGGATGAGGGGAGATCTTATCGAGGTATACAAAATCATGAGGGGAATAGATCGGGTAGATGCACAGAGTCTTTTGCCCACAGTAGGGCAATCGAGGACCAGAGGACGTAGGTTCAAGGTGAAGGGGAAAAGATTTAATAGGAATCCGAGGGGTAACTTTTTCACATAAAGGGTGGTGGGTGCATGGAACAAGCTGCCAGATGAGGTAGTTGAGGCTGGGACTATCCCATCGTTTAAGAAACAGTTAGACAGGCACATGATAGGACAGGTTTGGAGGGATATGGACCCAGCGCAGGCAAGTGGGACGAGTGTAACTGGGACATTGGGTGAGTTGGGCCGAAAGGCGTGTTTCCACACTATGACTATGAGGAGGAATTTCTTTAGCCAGAGGGTGATGAATCTGTGGAATTCATTGTCGCAGACGGCGGTGGATGCAAAGATATTGGGTATTTTCAAAGCGGCGATTGATAGGTTCTAAGTGAATAAGGGCATCAAGGATTACAGGGAGAAGGCAGGATGGGTTTGAGAGGGAAAAATATATCAGTCGTGATTGAATGGTGGAGTAGACTCAATTGGCCACGAGCCTATAAACCTTGTGTTTTCTCCAATTTCATTAAACAAAGGAACATCATTAGCTACTCTCCAGTCTGGGACTTAGCTCAGGAAAGAACTGCAGATGCTGGTTTAAATCGATGGTAGACACAAAATGCTGGAGTAACTCAGCGGAACAAGCAGCATCATTGTAGAGAAGGCATGGGTGACTTTTCAGGTCAAGACCGTTCTTCAGACTGAAGAAGGGTCTCGACCCGAAATGTCACCCATTGCTTCTATCCAGAGATGCTGCCTGTCCCGCTGAGTTACTCCAGCATTTTGTGTCTACCTGGGACTTAGCTTAACATCCTTCTCCCACAAAACTTGATCAGATGAGTACTGCTTTGAGATATTGCACCAAGAGCTTTCTCACCGTGATTGATTGTACAATGCCAACTTAAATCTAAACAAGATTTTTTACCTTTTTGCTAAAATATCCTTCAGGGAATGGCGAACATTCTGTCTAATTTGTTCAACGGTTGGTTGAGGTGTAGAAGGGCTGGTTGGAGATGGTGCAGTATTTGAGCCTTTCTCTCCTTTCTTTTTCACAGAGATTTTTTCCTTTAATTCTGAAATAAAAATAGTAAATCTTTAATCTGTATTCATCATAATTCTGTAAACATTCCATGAAATTAGAATTCAATATGTTAGACCATAGGAAAGGAGGCCAGGGGTTCATGCTTGGCTTTCCACAAATATGACCAGCACTCTGTAGAATGTTTGGACATTTCACACTGGGGAATTTATAAAATTACAGAATATCAAATCAGCAAAGTCCTCATGATGTATAAACAAAATATATGAGAAGCACGAACATATTCATCCTCAAACTCTGCCATTTTCACCAACTCCATAACATTCTTACTTTCATCAAAATGTAATACTTTGGATCTATGCCTTTGTTCGATATATGATACAACTTTATTTATCCCAGCAAGGAAATTGATCTGCCAACAGACATAAAACACAAAATATATAAAACATGAGATTAAAGTGTCCGCCCCCAGGATCGAGCCAGCCTTCCCAATGAGTTTGTTAATCCTAATGGTGTTAATCCTAATGACCCTGCTGCCCCAGCACACGACAGCAAAGAAGATGGCACTGGCTACCACCGATTGGTAGAACATCTGCAGCATCTTACTGCAGACATTGAAGGAGCGGAGCCTTCTTAAAAGGTACAGCCGGCTCTGTCCCTTGATGTACAGGGCCTCAGCGTTCCTGGACCAGTCCAGTTTACTGTCCAGGTACACTCCAAGGTATTTGTACTTCCTGGTAAACTGCACATCCACACCATTGATGGAGACAGGGTGTTTCTCTCCTCCTAAAGTCCACCACTAACTCCTTAGTCTTGTCAGTGCCTCCCCAATGTCATATAATGCCAATTTTTATAAGGAGAAATGAAACACAGATGATCAGATAGTATTTGTACAGTATTCAGAAACTAGTGACAATACAGATCGCTTGAAAATAAAGAATCTTTTTTGCACATTTATCAAAATGTTATTCCAACTGCAAGTCAGTGTATTAGTTTAATTAGGAAGGGCATGAAATAGAAACCTAGGACTTATGGACGATTGTCTGCTTATAAGAGAGTAAAAAAGTTTGTAATTACAAAATAATGACTGGATAGCTTGAAACTTTTCAGATCAGAATATAGATTTGTAAATCATAGGTCATTCTTCACCAAAGCAATTTTTTTTTTTTTTTTAAATAAAGTTGGCCACAGTAATATTGATGTTGTATTTTGTAAGTACTTCTAGAAATGTACTTGATAGAATCCCTCAGAAAAGAGTATTAGTGGTAGCAATTGGCCTAAAAAGAATAGTTTCTGAGCAGGAGTCAGACATATTAAACAGGTATAAAAATGAATGCACATGACAAACACTGTCACACCAGATTTATGAGGGTGCTGCAACATTTGTATTTAAAAATGACTTGGATGAAGGGGTAAAAGCTTGCAACAGTGGTAATGCAACAGTCCTGGAGAACCTTGATAAAGTAACTCAGCAAGGATATGCAAGAACAAAGAACAAAAAAAAAATCAAGCAGGGAATAGGCCACTTTAGACCTCTTGTGTAATGAAGCAGTTAATTAGTGATCTCAAAAGATGTCTTAATAAGAGTAATCACATATTAGTCATAGCAGTTATTATTCAGTTCAAAAATTGTAGTCAACATTGTTAATCTGAAACTTGAGTCAAATTTAAATTAAGCTCATTATATAGCTTTGAAAGGAAAGTGGATTAAGGTGAAATGAAAATGTACATTGTATGGTGATACGGTACAGAGCAATATACACAAAAGGAAATGTGTGAACATTCTCAATGATCCTCACATTAAGGATTAGGAACTCCCCATGAGCACATGGTAAAGGAAATTACGGACAGATTTAAACCAAGAGGTTGCACAAAAGAACAGTAATCTTGAGGAGGGTTTAAAAAAATATATATATATCAAAAAAAGAGGGAAAACTATTTGTAAGCAAACTATCAAAAGATATAAAATGAATAGCTTTTGCAAATATGTGAAATGAGAGTTGAGATGTTTCTTAGAAACTAAGACATGAGAAATTGTGATGCGACATATAGAAGTGGCTCAAATGCTAAACTCGTATTTCATATCCATCTTCAGAGCATTGAACACAAAACGTATTCCCGATAATAATAAGGGACCGAGGGACTTTTAGAAATGAATACCATCAGTAAGGAAAATATTACCCGTCAAAACAATGAGACCACAATCTCCTGAACCTAATGCCCTTAATCCTAGGATTTAAAAGAGGTCGCTGCAAAGATAGTAAATGCATTGGTTATGATCTACCAAACTTCTCCAAGGCACAGGGGAACCAATGATGTAGTATACGTATATTTAAAAAGGCATTCGTTAAAAGATACCAAAAAAAGTTACAAAGACTGAGTTAATTTTAATATATTAGCGTGGAAAAAGGATTGGTTAACAGACTTAAACCAAATTGTGCTCCAACAAGAATCATTGCATGGGCTACAGCTGCTTACAATGCTTTAATGAATTTGATGAAGTGTCACAGCACACTAATAATACATAGATTACCAAATGGAAACGTTAAGATGAGGATGACAAAAATAAGTTGCAGCAGATACAGTGGCTTGCAAAAGTTTTCATACCCCTTGAACTTTTCCACATTTTGTCACGTTACAACCACAAACGTAAATGTATTTTATTGGGATTTTATGTGATAGACCAACACAAAGTGGTGCATAATTGTGAAGTGGAAGGAAAATGATACATGGTTTTCAAATTTTTTTACAAATAAAAAACTGAAAAGTGTCGCGTGCAAAAGTATTCAGCCCCCCTGAGTCAATACTCTGTAGAACCACCTTTCGCTGCAATTACAGCTTTAAGTCTTTTGGGGTATGTCTCTACCAGCTTTGCACATCTAGAGACTGAAATTTTTGCCCATTCTTCTTTGCAAAATAGCTCAAGCTCAGTCAGATTGGATGGAGAGCGTCTGTGAACAGCAATTTTCAAGTCTTGCCAGAGATTCTCAATTGGATTTAGGTCTGGACTTTGACTGGGCCATTCTAACACATGAATATGCTTTGATCTAAACCATTCCATTGTAGCTCTGGCTGTATGTTTAGGGTCGTTGTCCTGCTGGAAGATGAACCTCCGCCCCAGTCTCAAATCTTTTGCAGACTCTAACAGGTTTTCTTCCAAGATTGCCCTGTATTTGGCTCCATCCATCTTCCCATCAACTCTGACCAGCTTCCCTGTCCCTGCTGAAGAAAAGCATCCCACAGCATGATGCTGCCACCACCATGTTTCACAGTGGGGATGGTGTGTTCAGGGTGATGTGCAGTGTTAGGTTTCCGCCACACATAGCGTTTTGCATTTAGGCCAAAAACTTCAATTTTGGTCTCATCTGACCTGAGCACCTTCCTCCACATGTTTGCTGTGTCCCCCACATGGCTTGTGGCAAACTGCAAACGGGACTTCTTATGGCTTTTTTTCAACAATGGCTTTCTTCTTCCCACTCTTCCATAAAGGACCGATTTGTGGAGTGCACGACTAATAGTTGTCCTGTGGACAGATTCTCCCACCTGAGCTGTGGATCTCGGCAGCTCCTCCAGAGTTACCACGGGCCTCGGCTGCTTCTCTGATCAATGCTCTCCTTGCCCGGCCTGTCAGTTTAGGTGGACGGCCATGTCTTGGTAGGTTTGCAGTTGTGCCATACTCTTTCCATTTTCGGATGATGGATTGAACAGTGCTCCGTGAGATGTTCAAAGCTTGGGATATTTTTTTATAACCTAACCCTGCTTTAAGCTTCTCCACAACTTTATCCCTGACCTGTCTGGTGTGTTCCTTGGGCTTCATGATGCTGTTTGTTCACTAATGTTCTCTAACAAACGTCTGAGGCCTTCACAGAACAGCTGTATTTATACTGAGATTAGATTACACACAAGTGGACTCTATTTACTAATTAGGTGACTTCTGAAGGCAATTGGTTGCACTGGATTTTATTTAGGGGTATCAGAGTAAAGGGGGCTGAATACTTTTGCACGCGACACTTTTCAGTTTTTTAATTGTAAAAAAAGTTGAAAACCATGTATCATTTTCCTTCCACTTCACAATTATGCGCCACTTTGTGTTGGTCTATCACATAAAATCCCAATAAAATACATTTACGTTTGTGGTTGTAACGTGACAAAATGTGGAAAAGTTCAAGGGGTATGAATACTTTTGCAAGCCACTGTATAAACAGTCAAAGACATAGCTGTAAGGTTAGAAGGGGAAAGATGAAAGATGTGCGAGGTAAGGTTTTTTTTTTTGCATAGAGAGTGGTGGGTGCCTGGAACACTCTGCTAGGTGTGGTGGTGGAAGCAGATATGGTGTTCAAGAGGCACATGGACATGCAAGGAATGGAGGAGGGATATGCATCACAGGCAGGCAGAATGGATTATTTAACGGCATGATGTTTGGCACAGACATTGTGAGTCAAAGAGCCTGTTCCTGTGCTGTACTATGTAAACAAGTTTGTGAGTGGCCAGGAAGGTGGCATATAAAATGGAACAAAGACAAAAGTGATTATAATCACTTTGACGAACAGAAATACAGATTTCCTTTTAGGACATGTTTATAGAGATTTGGATGCCTTGATCTGTGACTCAATGAAAATTTGATGCAAGTGTGGCCGTTCCTGGGGAGTAGGCCACTCCCTGGTTCATCCCCCTCGGCACGGATGGACAGGTCCAGGGGCGGCTTCCAGCTACGAAGATAAGAGCAGGGATTTTTGGCGTGAGACCAGTTCTTCAGTCTCTCACTGAAGCGGATAGTGTGCTGTGCTCATTAAAGCCTCTACAGAATTTGCCTGACTTCTCGCCTTCATTCCGGGCTCTCTCACACACCCGCTACACTGGTGACCCTCGACATTTCGTCGCAAGTCGCGATGGATCCGAATGTTCTACAGGACGCACAACCCGGTCAACCGCCCTTGGACCATGCCGGTCAACCGTCCTTGGACCCTGCCCGCCCCGCGGATCTCCACGCCGTTGCGCTGAAGCTGCCTACCCTGTGGACAGACGAGCCCGGAATCTGGTTTGACCAGGCCGAGGCGCAGTTTGCACTGCGGGGCGTGATGGCAGATGCAACAAAATACTATTATATTATCAGCACCCTCGACCAGGCCTCTGCACGACAGGTTAAGCCTTTTCTCCGCGCCCCCACGGCGGTTAATAAGTATAAGGCCCTTAAGGCCTTACTCTTACGTACGTTTGGCCTCAGCGAGGCCGAGCGGGCGACCCAAATTTTGCGGATGACTGGCCTGGGTGACCGCCGGCCATCGGCCCTGCTGGGCGATATGCTGGACCTTATGGGCGACTTATGGACTGCGTGTGCCGTTACCTCAACGACATCTTGGTGGCAAGCCGCTCGCGGCAGGAGCATTGTACCCATCCCTGCCAGCTATGCCAGCGATCATGGGCTGGCCGTCAATATAGCCAAATGCCGTTTTGGGGTGCCGTCCATTGATTTCCTGAGCCACCACGTAACTCCGCAGGGTGCGGTGCCACTCCCAGCCAAGGTAGACGCTGTGCGCCAGTTTCCGGCCACCGTGAAGGGCCTCCAGGAATTCGTCGGGATGGTGGCCGTCTACCACCGTTTTGTACCGTCCGCGGCCAGGATCATGCGCCTGCTGTTTCACCTCATGGCAGGCAAACAAAAGGAGGTCGAATGGACTGACAAAGCGGTGGCAGGGTTCCACCAGGCCAAGGAGGCCTTGGCTAGGGCCACGATACTCATGCACCCATGGGCGGACGCACCAATCGGGATGATGGTCGACGCTTCGGATGTAGCAGTTGGAGCGGTGCTAGAGCAGCTGATCGACGGGCGTTGGAGGCCTCTGGCCTTCTTCAGCAGGCACCTCAGCGGAGCACAGCGGCACTACGGTGCATTTGACAGCGAGTTCCTCGCCTTTTACTTCAGCGTGCGCCGCTTCCGTTACTTTTTGGAGGGGCGGACATTTACCGCTTACACGGATCACAAGCCCCTCACCTTTGTGTTCGTCTAGGTATCCGACCCGTGGTCCGCTGGCCAGCAGCGGCAGTTGGCGTTCGTCTCTCAATACACGACCTCCATTCATTTCATCGAGGGCAAAGACAACAGAGTAGCCAACGCCTTTCTCGTCCCACGGTCAACGCCGTTTTGCAGGTGTCCGATGGCATTGACTACTCAGCCCTGGCTGCTGCCCAGCTGACGGATGATTTTTTTTTTTTTTAAATTTGTATTTTATTAGAAGTACATTACATTACAACCACATACATTAGTACTTGTCATTTATATCTTCTTACAATTAATGTACTCCATTTATTTTTTACACTAGAAAAGGAAAAGATTGAAAGAAAGAAGAAAGTGAAGGAAAAAGTGAAAGTGTAGGAAATGTGACAACAAAAAAGGACGAAGACCCTATAAGAGCAAAATTAAAAACAAAAGAAAAAGAGTTAAGAAATAGACCCTAGGAAAGAAAGAAAGAGAGAAAGAGGAAAAAGAGAGAAACAAATATTTTTATGAGCATTACGTAAATGGGACATACCAGCTCAACTATCATCCCCCCTTACCTGACCTAAATTTTTTTTTTTTTAAGCACTTTTGCACCCTATGTTTGTAATAATTCTATACATGCAGACCACGTCAGGTGGAAGTGATCTGGTTTACCTGCTAGGAGGAGTCTTATCTCTTCTAGGTGTAATGTTTCAAACATATTTGAAATCCACATATTTATAGTTGGTATTGGAGCCTTCTTCCAAAATTTTAGAATTAGCTTTTTTCCAGTTATTAACCCATAGTCCATTAGTTTCTTTTGAAACACATTTAGATCTGGACCATCTTCCGTCTATCCGCAGTTTCGGGCCTGTGGTTGGAGGACGTTCCATGTGGCCCCAGGGGTGCGAGGCTGCTGTGCGACGTCTCGACTAGTCAGCTGCAGCCCATCGTCCCCGTCGCCTGGCGGCGCAGAGTGTTCGAGGTGCTCCACAGGCTGGCCCACCCCTCCGTTCGGGCGACGACCGCCCTCGTGGCTTCCCGTTTCATGTGGCACGGGTTGCACAAACAGGTTGGGTATTGGGCGTGCACCTGCATCCCGTGCGGGCACTGCTCCAGGAGTTCCGCGTCCCTCGCCAACGGTTTGAGCATATCCACATGGACATCGTGGGGCTGCTGCCACCTTCTCGGGGCTTCACCCATCTCCTGATTGTGGTTGACCGTTTCACGTGGTGGCCGGAAGCGGTTCCATTGGCAGAAACCTCTGCGGCCACGTGTACCTGTGCTTTGGCGGCACACTGGATTGCCCAATTCGGAGTGCCGCTGGACATTACGTCCGACCGGGGTCTCAGTTCACATCTGAACTGTGCTCGGCCAAAGCTCGCCTTCTCGGGGTTAACCTGCACCGCACCACGGCGTATCATCCGCAGGCGAATGGCCTGGTGGAGCGTTTCCAACGCCAGCTCAAGGCTGCCCTGAAGGTTCGGCTCACGGACCCAGACTGGGTCGACACATTGCCGTGGGTTTTGCTGGGTGTCCGCACCGCGCCCAAAGAGGACTTGGCCACCTCCTCAGCTGAGTTGGTGTATGGGGCCCCGCTGACAGTGCCCGGTGAGTTTATCCCATCAGCACAGGGCCAGACGGATCAGCCATCAGCCGCCCTGCAACGGCTTCGGCAGACGGTGAACAGGCTGGCACCGGTGCCGACGTCTCGCCACGGTTCGTTCAGGCCTCACATTTCTTCCACTCTCCAGGACTGCCCGTTTGTTTTCCTGCGTCGGGACGCGCACCGGACGCCCCTTCAGTGGCCGTACGAAGGACCATTCAAGGTCCTCGAGTATGGCCCTTCCACTTTCGTTTTGGACATGGGGGGGTCGTCGTGAGACGGTCTCCGTTGCGCGGCTGAAGCCGGCACACGTGGACATCAGCCAGCCGGTGCTACTTGCGCAGCCTCGCCCTCGGGGTCGCCCTCCACTCCGGCCCTATCGCCAAGCGCCCGCGCCGGCACCTTCGCCTGGCAGTGTGTCTCCGGTTCCTGCGCCTGCCGTGGTGCGCACACGGGCTGGTCGTCTCGTACGTCCCCCTGTCCGTTTCGTGCCTCCGGTTCTTTAGGGGGGGTGTGTCCTGTGGCAGTTCCTGGGGAGTAGGCCACTCCCTGGTTCATTCCCCTCGGCACTTGATGGACAGGTCCAGGGGGCGGATTCCAACTATGAAGATAAGAGATGGGATTTTTGATCCGAGACCAGTTTTTCAATCTCTCACTGAAGCCGAGAGTAGTGTGCTCTGCTCATTAAAGCCTCTACAGAATTTGCCTGACTTCTCGCCTTCATTCTGGGCTCTCTCACGCACCCGCTACACAAGAGGATTTGCATAAAAATATAACAAAATCTTGGTACGACTCTAAAAGTCTTTGGAAAGACTGCACCTGAAGTACTATGTAGTTTTCATTCTGTCCCTGGAAGAATACATCTGCCCTGGCATAGTGCAAGATCAATTAATAAATCTGATCCCTGGAATGAGGTACCTATTCCAGGACTATAGATTAAATGAATGAGCCTACAATCACCGTGTTTATAAGATCTCATGGAAACATGAGATTCTGAGATGGATGATGAAGGTAATTGCTAGGAGTTGATTTCCAGTAGCTGGGTGGATTAGAGCTGGAAATCGTGACTTTAGAACACAAAATCAGAGGTTGAAATCAAATAAAATGTCTTCACTCAAATGTTTTTTGAAAGCTCAGCAGTTCTTTGAAATTTAGCAAATTCAAATTACATAGGGATTAAACAGAAAAGTAGAGTTACAAACATAGAAAATAGGTGCAGGATTAGGCCATTCGGCCCCGAGCCAGCACCGCCATTCAATATGATCATGGCTGATCATCCAGAATCAGTACCCTGTTCCCGCTTTCTCCCCTTATCCCTTGATTCTGTTAGCCATAGGAGCTATATCGAACTCTCTCTTGAATACATCCAGTGAATTGGCCTCCACTGCCCTCTGTGGCAGAGATTTCCACAAATTCACAACTCTCTGGCTGAAAAAATGTTTCTTCATCTCAATCCTAAAAGGCCTACCTCTTATTCTTAAACTGTGACCCCTGGTTCTGGACTCCCCCAACATTGGGAAAAATGTTTCAACATCCTGCCTGTCCAATCCCTTAAGAATTTTATGTTTCTATAAGATACCCTCTCATCCTTCTAAATTCCAGTGAATATAAGCCCAGTCGATCCATTCTTTCAGATGTCAGTCCCGCCGTGCCGGGAATTAAGCTGGTGAGTTAAAATGCATGATCCGTGATCTTGACTCATGGTAGTTCGGAGTCAAGGGCCTATTCATAGTCTTAAATCCAGAAATCTAAATTTTCCAATAACATAAATATAGGAATTATTCTAAGTCTGAATAAAATGAAGTGTAGACTTTTTTTTAAAGTTATTAATCAACAGATTTTAATGGAAGCACCTGTGAGGTCACTCACTTCAGTCATTATTAGGAGAGAAGTGTACTTTTTAAATAGTTAAATGTAGTATACTCATATCATTAAAAAATATCATGGTCACCATGGGAAGGAATTAAAATATATGGAAAGCTCTTCTTAATATATTGCTGCTCTGTAACACTTTGGATATAGTTAAACCACACTTGTCCTTTGAGCAGTTTCTGGCACCATACCCAAGCTAGAGTGCATTTTACCTTTACCAGAATCCCACTTGGCCTCCCAAGATTTATATTACAAGAGTATAAAAATCAAGCTCGTCTTCCCTGGAAGTTTTTAAATATTAATAATATGACAGTTTATTTCTATCTACTCTGCCTCATTAAGGACTCTAAAAGCACCATCTAAGAAGATTCCAAGTACTATCTAAATATTATATCCCGGCTTGTGCATGCAATGTATGGATCTGTCTGGCAAACAAAAAGATCAGCAGGGTCAACACGAGCCAAATGTTTTCTCTTGCGATGGAATCTAGAACTATAGACCTGTTAAAAACAAGCTGCTTCCTATACAAATGTGATGCCATTTTTTCCCTCAAGAGGGTCATGAGAATTTGTAACTCCCTCACTCCAAGGGCAGCAGAAGCAGAATCTTTTGAATGTTTTCATTCAAGATGGATGGATTCTTTATGGCAAGGAGATGAAAGGTTACCATGGGCAGATGGAATGCAGAGTTGTAGAGACAGTCACATTAGCTATGGCCTTATTAAATTACAGAACAAGCGCAAAGGGATGAGTGGGTTTTTTCTTGCTTCCAATTTGTAGATAACAAATCTTGGGTCAATTAATACTTTTAAATCGGGAATATGTGGTATTTTAACCTAGGTATTTAAACATGGGTATTAATAGATACAGACACGAGGGGTGGGGGAAGAACAGGCCTGAGAAGCCAAATAAGCTTGCACCCATTTCAATGCTCCTATATTCCTACTTAAAACAACTTAATTTCCAGTCAGAATGCAGTACATGTCCACCGATTTGTTTGAGCTATCACTCTTCTTCACAATTAAAGATATTTACGGTTTATTTTTCTATCATAAAGAGGAAACCAAATAGGAGGCAGGCAAGGGCATAGGTTGAAAATGCAAAACAGTGGAGCAGTGTCAACATGAGTTTGAGCAGGGAAGATAAGGTGAGAGTATCAAACAAGTATTAAAATGAATGGAAAGCTCTTGATCGCCTGCTAAATTGAAAACTAGATTTTCCAAATTGCTCCATACTAAAGAGCCTGCTAAACTTAACATTCTTCTCCAATGCTGTCTTTGCAAAAGAGAAAAAAAACTCAAATGGTTACAACATGTTAGTAAATTAATAAATCCGGATCAAACGGGGTTTACACCCAAGAGATATTCATGCAATAATTTGAGACGTCTGTTTAATATAATGCACTCATATAAAACCGAAGAACACGACTTATCAATTATTTCATTGGACGCAGAAAAAGCATTTGATCAAGTGGAATGGGATTACCTTGTTCAAGTATTGCAAAAATTTCAAATGGGAGAGAATTTTATCGCTTGGGTAAAATTACTATATGACAGGCCTACTGCCAGAATATTAACTAATAATATGTTGTCCCCGAAATTTCAATTATCAAGGGGAAATAGACAGGGAAGTTCATTATCACCTCTGCTATTTGCTCTTGCAATAGAACCGTTAGCGGAAAGTATTAGAATACATCCGAACATCCATGGTTATAATACAAAATACTCAAATAATAAAATATCATTATATGCAGACGATGTACTATTATATATTACAAAATCACAAATCAGTATACCAAATATATTAAATCTAATAGAGGATTTTGGATCCTTTTCAGGATATAGAATAAATTGGAATAAAGGTGAAATTATGACGATAAAACCTCAAGACCCAACACACCTGTTAAAATTCCCTTTTAAAATCGCTTCAGAAAATTTCAAATATTTGGGAATTGAAATTACTAGAAAATATAAATCTTTATTTAATGCAAACTATATGCCCTTACTCAATAAACTAAACATACTGATTAAATTTTGGAAAACTCTCCCGATGCCTCTAATAGGCCGAATAAATGCTATAAAAATGATTTTTTTACCACAAATTTTATATCTATTCCAGTCAATACCAAAATACTTACCAAAAACATATTTTTTTAAATTGGATGCTGATATTACAAATTTTATATGGGACTATAAATCCCATAGAATTCAAAGAAGACATTTGCGCAAACCCAAAGAATTTAGCGGATTATCACTCCCTAATTTTTTGTATTATTACTGGGCCGCAAATGTCAAAAATATGATTCACCTGTTGGACAACTCGGCCCAGCAGGTGGATTGGATAGTAATGGAGAGAGAGGATTGTTCCCCTTTTAATATAGGAGCGATCCTTCTCTCACCAACAAAATTGAAGAATACAATATATAGTAAGAATCCAATTATCCATAGTACAATCAGAATTTGGAAACAAATAAAATTAACTTTAAAATTAAGAAATCTATCGCTTCTTTCACCTATAATGAATAATCCTTCGTTTAAACCTTCTACGATAGATAAATCGTTTACACACTGGGATAGATTTGGAATTAAAACGTTTGGAGATATGTATGATAATGGAAGTTTTTTATCACTTCACCAACTACAACTTAAATACAATTTGAGTAGTAATCAATATTTTAAATATTTTCAAATACGTGACTATTTGAAAAAATATACACAAGATTATCAAAATATGTCTCCAGATTTATTAGACGAGACAATGAATCAACTAATTTAATATCACACCTGTATAATACCATCATAAATATAGAAATACCATCATCTGATAGGATTAGAAGAGATTGGGAACTAGAACTAGCTATAAAAATCTCGAAAGAGAGTTGGGATGAACACTTGTTATATGTACATAAATGCTCGATTAACGTAAGACACATTCTAATTCAATTTAAAATCTTACATAGATTATACTATTCAAAAGCTAAAATAAGTAAATTTTACCCAAATGTCCCTTCTATCTGTGATAAATGTCTAACCCAAGAAGCAAATATAGCACATTCTTTTGGTTTTTGTATAAAAATCCAAAAATTTTGGAATGAAATCTTTGAAATTTTCACGAAATTATTTAAAATAAAACTGAAACCGAATGCAGAACTGATCATTTTTGGAACAATCGAAGCCAGCTTGGAGCTGTCTTCGTTTCAAAGGAGCTTTCTTAATTATGACTTAATAACGGCAAAAAAACTTATACTGAAATTTTGGAAAAACGCTCCCACGCCAACGACAAAAATGTGGATTTCTAATATGTCGGAACTGTTAC
This sequence comes from Malacoraja senta, assembly GCA_038087875.1. Lineage (NCBI taxonomy): Eukaryota > Metazoa > Chordata > Chondrichthyes > Rajiformes > Rajidae > Malacoraja > Malacoraja senta. Next base: position 55,462 of record JAXLNO010001204.1, on the reverse strand, counting down.
ACATAGAAGATATGAGATTCCTCTTAGCAGGTAAACCAGACCATTTCCAAAAGATTTGGTCTCCATTTATCGACTACAAATATAGGGTGCAACAAAATGTTGATAATAAATGGTTTCAGGACCTGGCGAGGGGTGAGTAAAGATATGAAGTAGGTACATCCCTTTTATCTTGTCTTATCTTATCTTACTTTTTTTCCCCTCTTTTTCCTTCTTTTGGTTTTTCTCTTTTGTTTAACTCTTTCTTGTGGTTTAGGTCCCTATGGGTGTTCCTGGACCACTCTTTCACTCACTCACTTACTATCTCTGCTAACTCTCTCTATCCTTTTTCTTATTAAAGTTTAAAATAAGAAGTGGTACAAGAAATGTATAATTTTATGTTTGTTTGAAAATCTAATTTAAAAAAATGGTTACAAAGGTAGAATAAATACATAGATGAGAAACAAATCTCTGATTTATTACCTCAGGCAATAAGTTAAAATGGTTCTGGGCATTTAATGATTCAGGCAATGCAGATGGACTAGATCCGAGACAGGGGGGAGTGTTGTGGGATCATTGATGGTTGGTGGTGGGTGCAAATGGGGTTTGAGGATTAAGAACTGGTTCCAAATACAAATTCCACTGCCCAGGATCAAATCATAAATCCTGAATAATCCACTATGAGACACGTCAGCAATAGCAATTCTATTTAATAAATAGTTACGGTTAAGATGCGTGTAATAACAGAAGACTCTGAAAATAAAGTGGGAAGTGAGATGATGATGTCTGAAGAAGGGTCTCAACCCAAAACGTTGCCTATTTCCTTCGCTCCATAGATGCTGCCTCACCTGCTGAGTTTCTCCAGCATTTATGTCTACCCTGATGATAAGAAAATGTCAGTGGTTCCAGAGGAGGTGAGGGGAGGAGTCTCTTGCTTTGTTATGTAAATGATATCCATTCAACCAGATGAAGTAGAGTCTATTGAAAGGCAACACCAAAGATCCTATAGATCCAAGATAGATCACTCCTGCGAAATGCAATGGGCTGACGTGTAGTACGCAACGGAGCGGAACGTGGGCCTTTTTTTCATCCATTTCAGTAACCCGACCCGACTCGCAGTGTAATCAACGTTGCGGGGGAACAGTTTGTGTTAATAAATTATATAATTCTGAAAATGAGGAGAAGATTTTTACCAAAGAACTTTTATTTTTAACAGGATGTTTCCGAAACTGGCTTCCGTCTCTGCACTAGTATCTTTGCTCCGCTACGGAGACGGAAGCAGGTTACGGAAATGGGGCCGAAAATTACCCATAAACCTGCACATAACCGTACTACGTCTTTTTCGTCGAGTGATCTATCTTGCTCCGCTATAGGATCTTTGGGCAACACTATTCCTCGAGAGTTCTGCTCTTTAGTTCGTTTTCAATAGACAATAGACAATAGTTGCAGGAGTAGGCCATTCGGCCCTTCAATGTGATTATGGCTGATCATCCACAATCAGTATCCCGTTCCTGCCTTCTCCCCATATCCCCTGACTCCACTATCTTCAAGAGCCCTATCAAGCTCTCTCTTGAAAGCATCCAGAGAACCTGCCTCCAACTGAGGCAGAGAATTCCACACTCACAACTCTGTGTGAAAATGTGTTTCCTCATCTCCATTCTAAATGGCTTACCCCTTATTCTTAAACTGTGGCCCCTGGTTCTGGACTCCCCCAACATCGGGAACATGTTTCCTGCCTCTAGCGTGTCCAAACCCTTAATAATCTTATATGTTTCAATAAGATCCCATCTCATCCTTCTAAATTCCAGAGTATACAAGCCCTGCTGCTCCATCCTCTCAGCATATGACAATCCCGCCATCCTGGGAATTAACCTTGTGAACCTACGCTGCACTCCCTCAATAGCAAGAATGTCCTTCCTCAGCAAGCCCATCCCTTTTAATGTATATGAAAATATCAAATCAAGACTGCTATATAGATGGATACGAAATAGCCACCATCTCACTGTTATTTCTAATAATTAAAGAAATGCACTTTAACAAACGTTTGATTTACTTATGGGCCTGTCGCCTGAAAAAACAGCGACTGTTATCTAGAGTGGAACACACACACATCGCTTCCTTCACCATCCCATTATGCAGTTGAGGGACAGGGCAAGCCGGGGGGGGGGGGGGGGGGAGAGCGCTGAGTGAAATTCACACGGTGCAAAGCCAATGTGATACCGACACACACCGCGATGAGCAGGAAGGTTGGCGCTGTAAAAAGACGGTGAAAGCACAGTGTACGGGAAGGGTCACGTAAGTCCTTTAAAAGAGGGGGGAAGAGTGGGGAGAAGGAGTGGAGACAACTTTTAAGAAGCCAGAGATACACGGCTGTGAAGCTCGGCGGACATTAACATTACCGGTCGGTTATCCTTGGTTCTGAAAACTAATGTTTACGGTTTTTTTCCCCCAATGAGCCAATGAAATTCACCGGTCAGTATCGGCTGCAACCTACGAGAACCTTCAACCTCCTGGCGACCCACCTACGGCATGAGAATTCTCGCTACTCTCCATGGCGGCTTCATTCTGGTCGCCACTAATTTTTCAACATGTTGCATCTGCATAGTCTCCTGCAGTCGCCTAATAAGTCGCCTAAGTGGGACAGGCCCATTAAGGTTCAAGGGTATCAACATTTAGCACAATGTCATCAAAATATTTACATTAGAACTCAGATTTACAGAACGTCCACATTTTTTTGCAAATTTCTACATGTTCTTAATTTAAAATGAGCATTTGAGATAATAAATTATAATATATTTAAATTCCCCTCTTGCGAATGAACATGTTTTTATGGCTCTTTTGACTACTATTGTAGAAATCAACACCACAGTTGCACTAAGGACGTGCAGGCATGGAATCTTTAAGTCACGTGTTTATTTATTCCAAGCACCTTGTGACAATAACTATTTTTCCTGGCTTGGCTTCATCACAGGCATTTCAGTGATTTTGCACACTTAATGGACTGGCCCATCATTACTCCCTTACGGTTGAAATGCAAGCATATCAGATTGTTGATGTGATTTTATTAAACGGTATTTTTATACATTTTGGTTTCACCATGTAGAAATTACAGCTGTGTTTGTTTATACATAGTCCCCGTCCCCCCATTTCAGGGCACCATAATGTTTGGCACACATGGCTTCACAGGTGTTTGTAATTGCTCAGGTGTGTTTAATTGCCTATTTAATGCAGGTATAAGGGAGCTCTCAGCACCTAGTCTTTCCATCACCTTTGGAAACTTTTATTGCTGTTTATCAACTTGAGGACCAAAAGTTGTGCCAATGAAAGTCAAAGAAGCCATTAAGAGACTGAGAAACAAGAATAAAACTGTTAGAGGATCAGCCAAACCCGAGGCTTACCAAAATCAATAGTTTGGAACATCATTAAGAAGAAAGAGAGCACTGGTGAGCTTACTAATTGCAAAGGGACTGGCAGGCCAAGGAAGGCCTCCACAGCTAATGACAGAAGAATTCTCTCTATAATAAAGAAAAATCCCCAAACACCTGTCCGACAGATCAGAAACACTCCTCATGAGTCAGGTGTGGATTTGTCAATGACCACTGTCCGCAGAAGACTTCATGAACAGAAATACAGAGGCTACACTGCAAGACACAAACCACTGATTAGCTGCAAAAGTAGGTACACAAAAAAGCTGGAGAAACTCAGCGGGTGCAGCAGCATCTATGGAGCGAAGGAAATAGGCAACGTTTCGGGCCGAAACCCTTCTTCAGACTGATAGGGGGTGGGGAGAAGAAAGGAAAAAAGGCGGAGGAGGAGCCCGAGGGCTGGGGAATGGGAGGAGACAACCAAAGGGCTGTCCCCTCCCCTTCATCAGCCCTCTGGTTGTCTCCTCCCATCCCCCAGCCCTCGGGCTCCTCCTCCGCCTTTTTTCCTTTCTTCTCCCCACCCACTATCAGTCTGAAGAAGGGTTTCAGCCCGAAACGTTGCCTATTTCCTTCGCTCCATAGATGCTGCTGCACCCGCTGAGTTTCTCCAGCTTTTTGTGTACCTTCGATTTTCCAGCATCTGCAGTTCCTTCAACAGCTGCAAAAGTAGGATGGCCAGGTTACAGTTTGCCAAGAAGTACCTAAAAGAGCAACCACAGTATTGAAAAAAGGTCTTGTGGACAGATTAGACGAAGATTAACATATCAGAGTGATGGCAAGAGCAAAGTATGGAGGAGAGAAGGAACTGCCCAAGATCCAAAGCATACCACCTCATCTGTGAAACACGGTGGTGGGGGTGTTATGGCCTGGGCATGTGTGGCTGCTGAAGATATCGTCATTGATAATACAACTGTTGATGGTAGTAGCATAATGAATTCTGAAGTGTATAGACACATCCTATCTGCTCAAGTTCAAACAAATGCCTCAAAACTCATTGACTGGCAGTTCATTCTACAACAAGACAATGATCTCAAACATACTGCTAAAGCAACAAAGGAGTTTTTCAGAGCTAAAAAATGGTCAATTCTTGAGTGGCCAAGTCAATCACCCGATCTGAACCCAATTGAGCTTGCCTTTTATATGCTGAAGAGAAAACTGAAGGGGACTAGCCACCAAAACAAGCATAAGCTAAAGATGGCTGTAATACAGGCCTGGCAGAGCATCACCAGAGAAGACACCCAGCAACTGGTGATGTCCATGAATCACAGACTTTAAGCAGTCATTGCATGCAAAGGATATACAACAAAATACTAAACATGACTACCTTCATTTACATGACATTGCTGTGTCCCAAACATTATGGTGCCCTGAAATGGGGGGGGGACTATGTATAAACACTACTGTATTTTCTACATGGTGAAACCAAAATGTATAAAAATGGTCTTTATTAAAATCTGACAATGTTCTGTTTAACCACATGTGATTTTTTTCTATTACAAATCTCAAATTGTGGAGTACAGAGGAAAATAAATAAATGATGGGTCTTTGTCCCAAACATTATGGAGGGCACTGTATATGGGTATGCTTTCAAACTACTTCAAACACTAAAATCTATTTTAAAACCACTGCACATCAACCTTTCAATATTAAAGCTTCTAGTTCTCAAACAATATTTTGTCATCCTAAGATAGTAATGAAATAATTCATAACTTATGTTCAATATGCAAAGGAGAATCTATCAAGTTTATACAATTCTAGTTTGAAACTGATGAACATCTGAAATTAAATCTAGCAATATCCAAAGAATATTTATGGCTTTGTATTTCTGAACATATTTTTTTACAAATTATTTTCAAACAACCTACAGGCTAGAAATCATGCATTTAATAAATTGCAATGCCATAAGTCAGGGCACTGGCATCACAATTGTTTTTGTACACACACACAAAAACAATGAACACTTTAGTAAAGCTGAAAGAATGCAAACTTTACTTGGCTACAATGTATCAAGGATTGTACAATTAAATGGATAACCTTACAATTACGACAATAACCAAATTTTGCTTCATGGGAAAAAATAAATGACTTGAATAACCACAGATTTTGAGTACATTGGAAAGAATTATATCCCAATATTTCGGTGGCAATATTTAACTAAATGTTCAATAGAATCATTACAACTATTTTTTCTGTATTTCACCCTAAGTGTGACATAACCGGTGTTATTCCTCTATGATTAACTGTACACATTGATTTCACAGCTCCATGTCAGCTCACTGTGAATCTAAGTATTTATTCGCTCACATCGTAGTACTGAGTGCCGTACCAGTCATTGCCCCACTGAATCTGTGGTTTGCTGCATAGTGCGGAGCTACCAGTGTAATGGATTCTTCCCAATAAAATGCAAATATTTGTATATATTTTGCACATGGTACTTTTGTTTTAAAAAATACAAATAATTACATATCTGTATTGGAAACATTTATTTATTTATGAAGTGGTCCCCAATTTCTCCACATTAGGAGGCAGAACAAACTTTGCTAAATAGCCACTTCACAGCTCCGTCCACAGGTGTAATGATCAATTCAGGTGGACACTTCAAGTCAGACACTTTTATTGAAAATACTGCAATTTTTTTTTAATGTTTTTTTCGCCCTCATATTCAAATCTGCACCAGCACTAAATAAAAATTGCCTGTTTTCAAATAACAGTACCCATTTCTAACTTTACCAGAAGCCTGTGAGGAGAGAATGGAGGCACACCCATTTTGAAAACCCAAGGACCATGAGACCTGATTAAGACAAGTTTTAAAATCAATTTTCTCATGGAATATTGTGATCTACAAGTATGCAGGCAATAAAAGATAAAATTGTTTCTAATGGTGTTGTGTGGAAGAAAGGGCATGTTTTCTGTTTTTCAGATTGTCATCATTTATCATATTTTGCCTTTGGTTCACTTTTCTAGTACTCTGGTAATCAGACCGAAGAAGGGTCTTGACCCAAAACATCACCCATTGCTTCTCTCCAGAGATGCTGCCTCTCCTGCTGAGTTACTCCAGCTTTTTGTGTCTATCTTGGGTAATCAGGCAAAACAAGATTTAAGGTTTCTTCTACAAACATGAGAAGATAGCATATATTTAGTTCATTCAGAACAAGATTATAATTTCAGCAGAATTTAAGCTCAGCGCCTCTCTAAATGGAAGAGTGCAGAAAACTCTTAAAAAAGAGGAAAGTGGGTGAAAAGTAGCCATAGAATAAACTGTCTTATGTCCAAATATTCCATACAAATATACAGCGAGATAAACTTGTGAGGGAGCAAGAAGCAGTGCAACACCAACAATAAACAAATATGCACAAGAGGAAAGTAACAAAGATTCAGAAGCACACCAAACATTCTCCCTGTGACTACATGGATTTCCGCCAGATATCCAGTTTCATAAGGTTGTAAGGGATAGGAGCAGAATTAGGCCATTCGGCCCATCCCGTCTATTGCGCCATTCAATCATGGCTGATCTATCTCTCCCTCCTAACCCCATTCTCCTGCCTTCTCTCCATAACCTCGGACACCCGAACTAAACAAGACTCCTCCCATATCTCAAAGATGTGCAGGTTTGTAGTTTAATTGGCCTCTGGTAAATAGCCCCTAATGTACAGTGAATGGATGCAAAAGTGCAGTGAATGTGTGATCTATGGTCAACATGGACTCGGTGGGCAAAAGGCTCATGGTGTTTCTATGCTGTCCCTCTCTAAACTAGAGAGATAAACAAAATTGAGAGAAATAATAAGAGCTATGGTGGATATCTAGAAAAAGAGTGGGAATCAAAATAGACTTAAGGAAAAAATACATCATGAATGATGCTGAAAGGGGCAATTTATATTAATGACATGTGTATGGCAGTTACAACTTAGAAACTGTTCTTAAGCATTATAATGAAGCATAAAGCTCTATTCGTACCATTGTCTCGATTACTGGCCCTGAAAACCAAATGAATAAAGAGAGTTTCCTACAAGTCCTGTAGTCAAGAAAGCAAAAAGCAAGCACCAGCCGATTTGAGTGACAGAGCCAGACAGCAATGCCAACAAGAGTCCAACCATTTTCAGAAACTATATACAATTCACAAGAATATCCTGCAACAATTGCAAACTTTATGAATTAGTAAAAATGCAAGATTTGACCAAATGCTGGGCCAAAGAGAGAAACTCAATGCCAAAGGCCTCTACCTCACTGCCTGAATGTAAATGGGAGTATGTTTTATAGAACAGGATAAGTTTGCTCCTATTGTGGATCATAAACATGTTGCATCAAGCCAGAGTGGAGGGAAGAAATGGAACTATGCTGTAAATTTTCAAGATCGGCTCTAAGGTTAGTCAAAAAGCAGCAAATTAGATTACTAATAAAAGTTTGTTTAAAACATTAGTGCTCGGGTTACAAATATTCTCACTGGACATAGGTGGTTAAACCTGACACAAGCATCTTTCCACAGCAGCCCCCGAGAAACAGAAGTATTCTTAATTACAATGCAACAATAAGTCATTCAGTCGTTGCTTTAACTGTTCAGCAGATAGATCCAAAATCAAATCCATGATCATGTTTTCTCAATGCAGACTACTGCTTCGCACATTTAGCCACATTTTTCTTTTTAAAAAAAGGTGCTCCTTTAGCCACTGAAGTGTTTTTGAATTTGTTTTAGGAAAGCATGACTTTGTCAAATCTGAAGTTTTGTTGAACAAATTGAAAAAAACAAGTGCAAAGCCAAGACACCATAGTAAAGTACAATAGAATAGTATCAAATACGAAAGAAAAGTTAAGGGAAATAGAAACAAAAGTTAAGGAACACAACTCTTAAATTTTAAAGCATGAAGACTGAAGGAGGAAAAGGGAAAAGGGTTAAGTGAAGGTGGGAAAAGACACAATTTTAAATGAAAGTGCAAGGGGAGAAAGAGTTTACAATGAATTTGACCCCAAGAAATGTTTCTAGTTGTATAACATTTCAATAGACATGAAATTACATTTAAATTACAATATTTACATTCCTGTCTCCGATTATTATGTGCATATAAATCATTTTCACGCACCTAGTTTTGGAAGCTTTTCTCCTTGACCAAGCCGTGTGGTTGTAAGATCTTTGAGCAGTTTATCTTTCCTTTGTTCAGGTGCTGGTGATGTTCCTGTTAACTGTCCGATCAGGCGCTCATTCACCAAATTTGTCTTTTTGGCATCCTTCATCTCCAAATCCTTAGCGTTAGTCATACTAGTTTTCAAGCCAGGGGCCTAAAAACATGATATTAAAATAAATCCAACATACATTATTAAAGATTGGCATTTACAAAAAGATTTAAAACTTAAACTAAGATAGTTAACAAGAATCTTAGTTGTTAGAGGTTGATGTTGCAAATGGCAGGTAGTGTCCAAGCTCTGTTCAAAGGTTACCAATGGTTCATGTCAGTCATGTGATACACCACAATTATAAGATTGATATAGAAAGGGAAAGACAGAACAGAGTACAGCATAGGAATATGTTCAACAGCCCACAATGTCTGTACCGAACATGATCCCAAGATAACCTAATCTCATCTGTCTGCACATGATCCATATCAAAACACGTCCCTATCAAAAAAGCATCTCAAATGTCTCTGGGAGCCTGAGCATTTTTAATAAGCTCAATAACCCCAGAGAAGAATGATACTTTTCAGTCTCTAAAGAAGGGGCTGTGGTGCTCCTGACCCTCATTCATCATGCTTACTATAACCCAGGCTAAGTATCTGAATGGTTAAGTTTAAACTGATCAATATAAACTTAGCGTGTTAAGAGAGTTATGCTACACTGCCCCAAAAACTATAGTCGAACACAAACTATAGTTTTCAACTACTTTTTTATTTTGCATTTCTGTTCAAACTAAGTATCCAATAATTAAACAGATTCATCAAATTCATCTGTCTGACATTATTTGGAGCTCGCAAGATATAGTTTAGCTCAAAACAGTGAAACAGCTCACAGGCTCCGAACGAGAGCAAAGGAAATTATTGCTCCTTTGCAGTAGTGCTGCGATTTTGCCTCCCAACACATTAATACATGGGGGAACCAACTGAAAGGAACTTTGATTAAAGCAAATAGACAACTACCCACTTAGGCTCCTTAAAATTGAGATTTATATGCTGGTGTCTGCCTTTATTTCAGCAAAGCAAGTTTATTCAATAAAGAATACATACTGACTTGATATATAGTCTGTGTAAATGCAAATGTGAAGGGAGGAACTGCAGATGCTGGTTTAAACCAAAGATAGACACAAAAAGCTGGAGTAAATGTAAATAAATGTTTGTCATATTTCTTAAGTTCTCTTCCAATCTAAACTTTGTACCTCGAGTTTCACAACTAAGACATACAGTGCATTCAGAAAATATTCAGACCCCTTCACTTTTTCCACATTTTGTTACATTACAGCCATATTCTAAAATTGATTACATTCATTTTTTTACATCAATCTCCCCATAATAAAAAAGCAAAAACAGGTGTTTAGAAATGATTGCAAAGTAATTTAAAAGAAATAACTGAAATATCACATTTACATAAGTATTCAGACCCTTTACTCAGTACTTTATTGAGGCACCTTTGGCAGCGATTACAGCCTCAAGTCTTCGTGGGTATGACTCTACAAGCTTGGCACACCTGTATTTGGGTAATTTCTCCCATTCTTCTCAGCAGATCCTCTCAAGCTCTGTCAGGTTGGATGGGGAGCGTCGATGCACAGCTATTTTCAGGTCCCTCCAGAGATATTCCATCGGGTTAAAGTCTGGGCTCTGGCTGGGCCACTTAGAGACTTGTTACGAAGCCACTCCTGTGTTGGCTTGGCTGTGTGCTTAGGGTTGTTGTCCTGTTGGTGAACCTCCGCCCCAGTCTGAGGTCCAGAACACTCTGGAGCAGGTTTTCATCAAGGATATCTGTACTTTGCTCCTTTCATCTTTCCCTCAATCCTGACTAGTCTCCCAGTTCATGCCGCTGAAAAACATCCCCACAGCATGATGCTGTCACCACCATGCTTCACCGTAGGTATGGTATTGGCCAGGTGATGAGCTGGTGCTTGGTTTCCTCCAGACGTGATGCTTGCCATTCAGTCCAAAGAGTTCAATCTTGGTTTCATCAGACCAGAAAATCTTGTTTCTCATGGTCTCAGAGTCCTTTAGATTCTTTTTGGCAATCTCCAAGCAGGCTGTCATGTGCCTTTTACTGAGGAGAGGCTTCCGTCTGGCCACTCTTCCATAAAGGCCTGATTGGTGGAGTGCTGCAGATATAGTTGTCCTTCTAGAAGGTTCTCCCATCTCCACAGAGGAACTCTGGAGCTCTGTCAGAGTGACCATCAGGTTCTTGGTCACCTCACTGACCAAGGCCCTTTACATAGAAACATAGAAAATAGGTGCAGGAGGAGGCCATTCGTCCCTTCGAGCCAGCACCGCCATTCATTGTGATCATGGCTGATCGCCCCCAATCAATAACCCGTGCCTGCCTTCTCCCCATATCCCTTGATACCACTAGCCCCTAGAGCTCTATCTAACCTTCTCCCCAATTGTTCAGTTTGGCTGGGCAGCCAGCTCAATGAAGAGTCCTGGCGGTTCCAAATTTCTTCCATTTAAGAATGACGGAGGCCACTGTGCTCTTCGGGACCTACAATGCTGCAGAAATAGTTTTATACCCTTCCCCAGATCTGTGCCTTGACACAATCCTGTCTCGAAGGTCTACGCTTTGTCTTCATGGTTTGGTTTTTGCTCTGACATGCACAGTCAACAGTGGGATCTTATATAGACAGGTGTGTGCCTTTCCAAATTATGTCCAATCAAATTAATTTACCACTGGTGGACTCCCAATCAAGTTGTAGAAACATCTTAAGGATAATCAATGGAAACAGGATGAACATAAGCTCAATTTTGAGTGTCATAGCAAAAGGTTTGAATACGTGTGTAAATGGGATATTTCAGTTATTTCTTTTTAATTAATTTGCAAACATTTCTAAACACCTTTTTGCTTCTTCATTCTGGTGTCTTGTGTGCGGATTGATGATAAAAAATATGAATTTAATCCATTTTAAAATAAGGCTGTAACATAAAATGTGGAAAAAGTGGTCTGAATACTTTCTGAATGCACTGTATGACAAGGACAATGGTCAGTGGGCTTCCATATACCCTCGACAACCTCCAGTTGCCCCTCCATCTGCTCCCCCACTTGAACAAGAGATACTAGAATGCCTTATAGTGTACATAATGAGCTGCAGCCCCGACTTATGCAGTACCAGATTCCTCCACCTCCTCACGTGGACTGTACTACAAGTAGTAAAAAAAATAATCTGGGGAATTTAATTGACCACCATACATGTGAAATAGAGTACGGAAAAGCCTGGTATGAGCAATTTGATTCAATTTCATCTGGTTTAGAGTCACGTGCAAACTCAACCAGCTAGTCATCATGTTCAGACATGCAGAGATTAGGCAATAAACATCACCTTATTCCCCACAGCCAAAAAGACAGAGGGAATAAATAACAATTTAGTTTAATGGAGAACGATGCACAAGAAAGTGGGAGGAAATAATGCAGAGATCAAAGCACCTATTTGAGGGAGTTGAGGGGGAGGGGGTCAGTATCCTGCTATGTGGCAAGTGAAAGAAGCCATGGCTTGGATAAGTGAGTAAGATATAATGGAGACGTCATGTATGTTCATGCCACTGTTAACAATTTATAATACCTTTTCTTCTCAAAATAACATCATTTCCAAAATTTACACTTCACATTTCTTTGTTGTATTTATCAATAAAACATTCACAACCCCTTTTCAAGCTCCCAAAGTTACTTTAGCACTTTCAAGCCACTACCATGATCAGCTAACCAATGGTACAAATATCTCTCAATTGTTAGATAGTATTACAAATAACCATGTAAAAATGTTTGGCAAATTTGCATCCAAAATGCCCCCTTAGTGGATACAGTACAAAGGTAGTTGAAAGGCTGTGGTACAATTATAAATCTGCAACATTTGGCAGATTTTGAACAACAATTATCTTTCTTCCTCCAGCGGTCACCTTAAAACACATCTAAATGCAATCTACATGAATACAGCAGAATTTGAATAGCAGGTTATAAAACTAACTAGCTTCTGAAAATTGATGGTATAATATAACAAAGAGGAATGCATTAAATTTACTGCTAAAGAATGATAAAAAAATATGTACAAAATACGTTCTTATGTCAGGAAATATACTGAGAAAAAAATTCATTCCTGCAATTTAAACAGATGACAACTTGAAATTTATATTTTGTTTTCAAGGTATCAAACACAGCTGCAGGAAGGACACGTCTCCAATTTTCAATCAGAAAAGTTAGCTGCTCCTGTGCATTAAACACCAACACAAAGGGAAAGAGTCTTAAGGGCCTGTCCCACTTAGCGATTTTTTTCTGCGACTGCCGGCGTCATTGACTGACGTATCAGGGTCGCCGAAAGATTTTGAACATTTCAAAATCCAGCGGCGACAAAAAAAAATGTTGTGACACTTGAGGAAACACCACACATCAATACGTCGTCACACCACGACTTATTCGGTGACCTGATACGTCAGTCAATGATGCCGACAGTCGCCGGGAAAAAAAAATCGCCCAGTGGGACAGGCCCTTTACAGGCAAGAAATTCTGTCAATCTTACATACTGAAACCAAAGGAAAGGTTGTTTAATATGTATGTATAAAATAAACCTTGTAACGATTTATTGCACAAATAGTAATCGACACATTTCATTAAATCTTGCATTATGGATTTCTCAGAATTCATTCGTAAGTTACCGGTGCAGGCTCGAAGGGCCGAATGGCCTACTCCTGCACCTATTTTCTAAGTTCCTCAAACACACCTGCCAACAAGATAACAACACAGATATCTCCAACACTGTCAAATTTCCTTATATACCGACCCTTATGAGAAACATTAACCTAATGATAATCAGAAGCTGCTGTCAAATAGATACCTTTAGTAAAAGGTACTCAACCATCACCTATATGTTTAATATAACAATTTTTCAGAATATGGAGATATTCGATTACATTTTTAGAAGACATTTTTTTTTGAAGGCTATAGTTCTCTCCATCCTTTCCAAACGCACCTCTACCTCCATCACCCCACACCGCAGACATCACCTTGACAAATATGAGATTGGCACCGACAAAATCTGAACCATAGTAATACACTGTAGAGTGCAGCAAATGCTAAATAACTTACGTGTAAGAACAAGATATTAGCATTTGTCATAACATGATGTAAAACAGCTCTTCAGAAGCAGCACTTTCCTTCTCAGCTCAGTCCCAGCAGTGAGATTGGCGATAGTTTTTCCGAAATTACTGGAAGCTTGCTCTGTTTGCCTCAACCAACAGCTTCCTTAATATGGCATGAGAGACTTGAAGTAGAGCAGAGTCACTTCGTTGAAAATAGAAAGAGCAGGCACACTACGAGTGCAGCAAAGCAGTCCAATAAATGCATGTATAATTAAATTGTGATATTAGAATTCATTTCCATGCAAACATCAAACATCTACATTTTTTTTTGAAAAGGTAAAATTAAATACATTTAAAATGTTTACCTTTGAGACAAGAGTAGAAGTTGCTCATGAAATTTAAATTTTCTGCAATGGGCAACCCTTTCTCACCTCTCGCATTTACCACTTCACCCAACGGGCAATCACCCTCCCCCCACCTACCTGTATCCACCTACCATTTACAAGGCTTTGAACCCCAACCCGACCTCCTGTCCAGCTTTCTTCCCCCCCCCCCCACCAGCTCCATCAGTCTGAAGAAGTGCCCTGACCCGAAACATCGTCTGTCCATTCCTTCCAGATGTTGCCTGACCCGCTGAGTTCCTCCAGCATGTTGTTTCGCTAAGACAATTTCAGCTTTATTATATTCCCAAAGTGTGAAATATTTTTTGCATTTTCCATCATACTGAATTCCCCAGACCCTTTGCATAAGTAGGTTTTTTTTTAAAATGCACATCTATCTATACATAACTAAAACTCTGATCTTGTGCTCTTCCGGTTTGCGCGGTTTTTCTAATTGCGCAAAAACGGTACGCGATATTGCTACGATTTTTCACAGCTCACTCACCGTTCTCCTGTGCAACAAGTTTCGTACTGATCGGTGGTATATTGTAAAAGTTAGCTAGGTTTAAAAAATCTTAAAAACCGCTTGTGCGCAGATCGATCTCCTCTCCTGCCAGTCAGCGCCGCGCGGATTGGTCTCTTCTCCTGTAACACCACTGGATGGTCCGCCCCTTCCTGCCCCATCGCCTCTTTACTGGAGCTGAGGGACGCTGTGGGTGGCCGGTGGAAGTCCCCAACCTGACACAATTTTCGGAGGGACCGGAAGCAGCACGGCGCGGGAGATGTCGCCAAACGGAAAGCGGAGAATCTGATCCTGGCGGAGGAGAGCATCCAGCGCCCGCTGTGAGTCCCAAACGCACCGCCATCACAACACCCCGCAGCTCCAGCCCCTTCCCCTCTCGTCCCCCTCGCTGGCTCCTGCCCCCCCCCCCGACACCCCCCTCTCCCCCGTCTTTTCTCCCAGCTCTCCACCCCCCCCCCCCACACACACTGGCGCGGCTGTAGCTGCTGGTGCTTCCGGGCCGAGCCGAGGATCCGCACCGACGGCTGATGCTCCTCCGGGGCACGCGAGAAGGGAGAGGCGCGGCAACCTCGAGATCCTGGGGAGGGAGAGTGGGGGAGGAGAAGGGATAGAGGGAGAGGAGGGGGGTAGGGAGGGGAGATGAGTTATGCAGGGAGGGAGGGAGTGACTGAGGGTAGGGGAAAGGAGAGGTGAGGGAGGGATTGGGGAGGGTAGGAGAGAGAAAAGAGGGAAGTGAGGAGGGAGAGTGGAGGAGGAGGGGGAATAGAGGTAGAGGAGGGGGGAGTAGTGGAGAGGGGGAGGTAGGGAGTGGGGAATAGAGGGAGAGGAGGGCAGTGAGGAGGGATAGTGGTGAGATAGGGGGAGGTGAGGAATGGGGGAGGTGGAGGAGAGAGGGATAGGAGGGGGATAGGGAGGGGAGATGAGTTACGCAGGGAGGGAGGAAGTGACTGAGGGTAGGGGAAAGGAGAGAAAGAGAGCATGATTGGGGGAGGGGGGGAGGAGAGGGGAAAGAAGAGAGAAGGTGGAGAGAGAGTGCTAGGGATGAGGGGAAATGAGCTGCGTATGTGCAGTTGGGGGCTATGGGTGAGTGGTGGAATATTGAGTTGGGGGACCAGGCCTCCTGTGTGACAGGGACCCCCCCACTTAGTCTAGTCTATTTCTATTTCTGATCCTGTTTAAGATCTCAAAGCACCTTTCAGATTTTCCAGACGCACCAAAGTACTACTTCACCACTTATGCATTATTTTTTGCATGGTTCATAACCCAATAAGACAGGCGATTTGGATTTACCAAGGTCCACAAAATGATAAACTGGCCTTGAAATAAAACCATGCCCAAGACACAAAAGAATCCTTTAGACCACTTTGAATAACATGGTGTTATTCAAATTCAAATAAAATCTCATCCAAAAGATAACACCTTCCAACAATACAGCATTCCTTTTGTGCACAGTCCTGGCTTGGGTCTTAAATTGACAAACTTATAGCTCAGGAAAGTGTGCTGCTACTAAGCCAATCTAAGTGCTTCATGAAGGGTTCACCAAAATTTCAATTTCAAACTTCAATACAAAATTAGAATAAATTAAGTTGAAGACAGCAAACAATTAGCTAGCATCAGAAGGAAGTCAATTTGGAACAGATATAGACATCTTTGCACGATTTCTGCAAATTTAACATTAAGATTTACCTCACATACACTAGTTGTCCTTTAAAGTTTCAGAATTGATTAACATAGAAACATAGAAAATAGGTGCAGGAGTAGGCCATTCGGCCCTTCGAGCCTGCACCGCCATTCAATATGATCATGGCTGATCATCCATTAGCGTCTACCACTTGCATCTACAATCTCTCTGGACATCAAAGCTTCAAATATGCATGGAAGCCTTTCTGTTCAGACCTGCCTTCACTGGAACTCCAAACAAATTCAAAATAGTGAATGAAACTTGCTTTTCAAAGGGCGGCACGGTGTAGCAGCGGTAGAGTTGCTGCCTTACAGCGTTTTCAGCACTGGAGACCCGGGTTTGCTCCCAACTACGTGTGCTGTCTGTACGGAGTTCGTACATTCTACCCGTGACCACATGGGTTTTCTCCAAGATCTTCGGTTTCCTCCCACACTACAAAGACGTACAGGTTTGTAGGTAAATTGGCTTGGTAAATGTAAAAATTGCTGCTAGTGTGTGTAGGATAGTGTTAATATGCGCGGATCGCTGGTCGGAGCGGACCCGGTGGGCCAAAGGGTCTGTTTCCGTGCTGTATCTCTAAGATCAAAATCAGTTTGTATTGGTCACTTACGTGCCAAATACTGCTCTAAATAGATCACATGTTGATCAGAAAAACAGTCTGGGATATTCTTTATACTTATTTTCTGCAATAGGTACTGAGCTGCTTTATTTCCTAAAGAAGGAGGTGATCTTATGCTGTGGCATATACAGTGGCTTGCAAAAGTATTCATACCCCTTGAACTTTTCCACATTTTGTCACGTTACAACCACAAACGTAAATGTATTTTATTGGGATTTTATGTGATAGACCAACACAAAGTGGCGCATAATTGTGAAGTGGAAGGAAAATGATACATGGTTTTCAAATTTGTTTACAATTAAAAAACTGAAAAGTGTTGCGTGCAAAAGTATTCAGCCCCCTTTACTCTGATACCCCTAAATAAAATCCAGTGCAACCAATTGCCTTCAGAAGTCACCTAATTAGTAAATAGAGTCCACTTGTGTGTAATCTAATCTCAGTATAAATACAGCTGTTCTGTGAAGGCCTCCGAGGTTTGTTAGAGAACATTAGTGAACAAACATCATGAAGCCCAAGGAACACACCAGACAGGTATGGGATAATGTTGTGGAGAAGTTTAAAGCAGGGTTAGGTTATAAAAAAAATATCCCAAGCTTTGAACATCTCACGGAGCACTGTTCAATCCATCATCCGAAAATGGAAAGAGTATGGCACAACTGCAAACCATGGCCGTCCACTTAAACTGACAGGCCGGGCAAGGAGAGCATTGATCAGAGAAGCAGCCAAGAGGCCCATGGTAACTCTGGAGGAGCTGCAGAGATCCACAGCTCAGGTGGGAGAATCTGTCCACAGGACAACTATTAGTCGTGCACTCCACAAATCAGGCCTTTATGGAAGAGTGGGAAGAAGAAAGCCATTGTTGAAAAAAAGCCATAAGAAGTCCCGTTTGCAGTTTGCCACAAGCCATGTGGGGGACACAGCAAACATGTGGATGAAGGTGCTCTGGTCAGATGAGACCAAAATTGAAGTTTTTGGCCTAAATGCAAAATGCTATGTGTGGCGGAAAACTAACACTGCACATCACCCTGAACACACCATCCCCACTGTGAAACATGGTGGTGGCAGCATCATGCTGTGGGGATGCTTTTCTTCAGCAGGGACAGGGAAGCTGGTCAGAGTTGATGGGAAGATGGATGGAGCCAAATACAGGGCAATCTTGAAAGAAAACCTGTTAGAGTCTGCAAAAGACTTGAGACTGGGGCGGAGGTTCACCTTCCAGCAGGACAACGACCCTAAACATACAGCCAGAGCTACAATGGAATGGTTTAGATCAAAGCATATTCATGTGTTAGAATGGCCCAGTCAAAGTCCAGACCTAAATCCAATTGAGAATCTCTGGCAAGACTTGAAAATTGCTGTTCACAGACGCTCTCCATCCAATCTGACTGAGCTTGAGCTATTTTGCAAAGAAGAATGGGCAAAAATTTTGGTCTCTAGATGTGCAAAGCTGGTAGAGACTTGCAGCTGTAATTGCAGCGAAAGGTGGTTCTACAAAGTATTGACTCAGGGGGGCTGAATACTTTTGCACGCGACACTTTTCAGTTTTTTATTTGTAAAAAAATTTGAAAACCATGTATCATTTTCCTTCCACTTCACAATTATGCACCACTTTGTGTTGGTCTATCACATAAAATCCCAATAAAATACATTTACGTTTGTGGTTGTAACGTGACAAAATGTGGAAAAGTTCAAGGGGTGTGAAAACTTTTGCAAGCCACTGTATTAAGCTTTGAGCATTTCTACCATTAAACAGGCAGAAATGAAAGGCTAGCAAGAATGGAGTAATGATGAGTTTAGCACACTGACTTCTATTATTCAGAATTTCACTATTGGGCAGTAGCCTGCTTATACTTCTGCATAGCTGTGGTACACTCCAAAAACAACTCTGAAACTATCCAGATGAAATCATTAATAGATTAAAAATCGAGCTGGGAGACGGTCAAACTGTATTTACTGGAGTATGCAAAATCAGCCTCAGGCCCTTTTCTGTGCATTACACTTTATATTGCATTGCAGTAATTGCGACGTGCCTCGGGATGTCTTTATGTTAAAGAAACCATATACAAGTCTTGTTCCAGCAATTCTTTCTGTCAGTGGTGTGGGCAAACATTTCAAATTTTCCAAATTATTTCCTCTGAATACTAACAGCAAAATCAACCTGCTAATAATAAATAGGAGGTACACAAAAATGCTGGAGAAACTCAGCGGGTGCAGCAGCATCTATGGAGCGAAGGAGATAGGCAACGTTTCAGGCCGAAACCCTTCTTCAGACGAAACCCTTCTTCAGAATAATAAATAGGTGAATGCGGCTAAAAATTTACCCATTAGTCAAGTTAATCTCAAATTTGAAAATTATTTGTATATGTTTAAGATGGTTAATGATTTATGAGAAACAGCCTAACATGTTGCTGTCATCTATTACTAAAACTTGGTTCCAAAACTATCCAAGATACTGAAATAGCTATATACCTTCTTAAGCCACTTAAAAACTAGGTTTAATATCAACTAGCTTGCCTTTAAACAAGGTGATTTATTTTTAGTTGGCTCTTTAACCACTGGACGTTCAGCAAGTATCACACATATGATAATTAAGCTGTTTTATCAGATGATTATTGAATGAATTGCTACTTAAAACTATCTGTAGAATTGGACCACAGGTCAGTTTGGCTGATGGAAATATTGCACATGAATAGTACCACAACCCCCAACCACCATAAAATGTTTACAACCTTTACAGGACACATTGTAGGCTTGATAAAAGCAATGGGAACGGACTTCACAATACCAAATTTAAAAAAAAACGCACTGTCTGACCACACTGGAAAATGATCCAGATCATCCTGACCCTGGCCCACTGCCAAGCCATATAGCCCAAAGTGCCTGCCACCTAAATTTAATTGGGCAGACATGCGATGTTAAATGAGCTGACCCAACAAGCATCTGGTTGAACTAGTCGTGCCTCAGGACTCGTGTCCCAAGGCCCCATCCCTAGACCAGTCTGACTGAGACCTTGCCAGCTTTCTCAGGCTTCAAAGGGTTCCAACAGTTTACACACTGTTCTTATAGTCTTAAATGTAAACTCTATTTAATCCAATTTCAATTTAAAATAAATCATACAAGAAGTATTTCCAAATAAGGCAAATTACTGAAGTGAGAGGGATAGGAGGGTATTACTTGAACAAAGTTTTTTTTCTTCCCACTGGGTCAGGAACATCTTTCAAATTAGGATTGTCATTCTAACACCTGTCTTTCCTGTTGTAAAACCAAGGGTCACGACTTCCGGTGGCGCCATGTTACACTAACAGAAGCACACCTAGCTTCGCTCCCGAAAAATTCGCGTTTTTTTTTTTTGCGTTAAAACGGGTCTACAGGTCGGGACCGATTTAAAAACCTGCCACCTGGTCGCCGCGCTGATGACGTCATCAGTAAGCGCGATGATTTAAACGGCGGTTTAAGGACTTTTAAATGAAAAGACTGTCTCCAGCTCAGAGTCCTCAGAGAACAGTTAAAAACAGCTGCTGAAAAGCCTGAAGAATCCTGAAAAAGTTACCTCTGAAGTTCCTGAAGTGGCTGCAGAAATGTCTACAAGATCTAAGACAGATCTGGCTAAGGATAAAGAATTTGAGGATTTGAAGAAATCGGTGAGAGATATTAAAGATGAAATTTTGGATGAAAATAAAATTATGATGGGAAAAATGATGGAAAAAATTGAAAAGATGATGGAGGATTCGAGTGCTGGTAATCAGAAGGTTATTGATTCAATTGGCACTATAAATAAACGAATTGATGATGTGAAAGGTGAACTATTGGGGAGAATTGATAAGGTGGAAGAAGCTACTACGGACAGGTTCATGGCTGTGCTTGAAAGTGGCTGCAAGTATGGCTACAATCATGGAAATGGAGAAAAATATGGCTCGAATGGCTGAAGACATGGAGAGAATGAGGCAAGAACATGATCAAACTACAGGACAGATGGCGACTCATCTGGGGAAAGTTTCAGACAAATGCCTCGACCTGGAAGCTCGTTCAAGACGCCAGAATTTAAGAATTCTTGGAGTCTCAGAGGGAGCTGAGGGAAGGGACATTCGTGAGTTTGCTATGGGCTTACTCAAACAACTGCTTAACCTCCCCAAAGAACCGAAAATTGAAGAGGCACATCGAGTACCGAGATTTAAACCAAGATCTCAAGCAAGACCAGACCACCCACGACAGATTATTGTGAAATTTCGGGACATTTCAGAACTGGAAGAGGTGATGAGTAAAATCAAATATGGAATGCAACTGACGTTTGATAACGACGCTATCAAAATATTCAGGGACTATCCGTATGAAATTGTGCAAAAGAGAAATCAGTTCACAAAGGCAAAAGAAATTCTAAGGGGAATTCAAGATGTTAGATACGGTGTCTTCTATCCCGCTAAGATGCGCATTACTTATAAGGGACATGAGAGATCATTTGTGAACCCAGAGGATGCGTACAGATATGCCCAAAGCATCGTGGAAAAGTAGCGGGAGTACATGGATGGTATGGACAAACTTTTTTATTATAATTCCACAGTTAATGGAGGATCTGAAATGAAGAAACAGTTCTTGTAGTGTTTAAAAAAAAAAAAACTTATTTGAAGAATCCTGCAAGCTGAGGATGTCTAGAATTTTTATCTGTGGAATTTTAACTCAAGGACATTCTGTGTTCCAAACGAAGCAAATAGCGGATAACAGAGGATCGCCGAGCCGAAGAGAGTGGATTATACCAGAAGCATTACTTGTTTAAGAGATTAAAATACTAAATTAAATTGTAAAGAACTAATCCTATTAATAATTTAACAATTTAACAATATTAAACTAGAAATAGTAACGGACGCTAACAAGAAAAAAACAATAAACTAACACAACTAACACAAATTTTCACTAAATCTAAGCCTTATCTATAATTGGGGGGGGGGGGAGGAGAAACGAGCACCTGGCTTAGATCCAGGAGCACGTTTCACGTTAACCCCTTCAACCAACAGTTGATTATTATTGAAGGTAAAACCATTCGTTTAACAATTAGTAGATACATTTGTTATATATATATATATGTTATGTTATAACAAAATATATAGGGTAAATCTGTATTATATATCTGATTGCGAGGCCCCGTCCTATTATGTTATGAGTAACCAATGGTGCGGAGCTATTTGTTTAACATCGACAATGGAAGTCGATACAAGGTTTTCTCCCACCTACAGGTGGGCCACTTGTTACAGTGTCGACCATTTTAGACACTGTATTTTCACTTTTTCATTTTTTTAAAAATTATCACATCAAGTCACTTGTTCGTGTTTTTTGTTTAGTGATAAGCGTAAAAGGGATATGCCAACAAAACTTAGTAACGCATAGGTTCCCCCAATACCCAAAGACCTGAGGTATGGATGCACCGTAAGATTTAAAGGTATTATAACTATTCAAAATGCAAGATGTTAAACAAAAGAACCTAGGAGGAGTCACATTCTGCAGTTGGAATATAAGAGGTATTAATGAACCTATTAAAAGGGGTAAGATATTAGCTCAGCTGAAATTGTACAATACTGACATCATTTTTTTACAAGAAACCCATCTAAAATCCCAGGATCAGGCTAGATTGAGGGCGAATTGGATAGGTCAAATATATCATTCTTCATATACTTCGAAATCTAGAGGTACGTCAATCATTATTCGAAAAGGCATACCATTCAAAGCAAAGAATACCATAACAGATAAGGGAGATATTTGATAGTTACCGGAGAAATTCACGATACCGCATGAATTGAACCTTTAGCGGAAAAAATTAGAACACATCCAGATATCCATGGCTATAACACTAAATATTCAAATAATAAAATATCTTTATACGTGGATGATATATTATTGTACATCACAAAACCTCAGATTACTATACCAAACATACTAAATCTAATTGAGGACTTTGGATCCTTTTCTGGATACAGAATAAATTGGAATAAAAGTGAAATTATGGCAATAACACCGAAAGACTCAACACATCTCTTAAAATTCCCTTTCAAAATAGCTACAGAAAAATTTAAATACTTGGGTATTGAAATTACCAGAACATATCAAGGCATGTTCAAAGCAAATTATAATCCTCTACTTAATAAATTAAATACATTAATTAAATTTTGGAAAACACTTCCGATGTCTTTAAGAGGCCGAATAAATGCAATAAAAATGATATTTTTACCACAAATTTTATACCTATTTCAATCAATTCCTATATACCAAAGAAGTTTAAAAAAAAATTGGATTCAGACATTACTAATTTTATATGGGATTATAAATCCCATAGAATACAAAGAACACATTTGAACAAAGCTAAAGTATTAGGGGGCTTAGCACTCCCTAACTTTATGGATTATTATTGGTCAGTAAATATTAAAAATATGATTCAACTGATGGACAACTCTGCCCAGGAGGTGGACTGGATTATAATGGAGAGAGAAGACTGCTCCTCTTGTAATATTGGAGCGATCCTCCTCTCACCAATGAAACTGAATAACATAAATTATAACAAAAACCCAATTATACATAGTACAATTAGAACTTGGAAACAAATAAAACAAAATTTAAAATTAAGAAATCTATCGCTTTTATCCCCAATAGTTAATAACCCTTCATTTAATCCCTCTATTACAGACAAATCATTTATACAATGGGATAGACTAGGAATTAAAATGCTCGGAGACTTGTATGAAACTGGAAAATTACTATCATTCCAACAATTACAAATAAAATATAAGCTGGGAAATAATCAATACTTTAAATATTTTCAAATATGTGATTATCTGAAAAAATATACAAAAGATCATTATAACATCCCACCAGATGTACTGGACGAAGCAATGCAGATAAAAGCTGAATCAGCAAACTTAATATCGTATTTGTATAATATTATCCCAACTGTAGAAATGCCAACTACGGAAGGTATTAGAAGAGACTGGGAACAAGAATTAGCTATTAAAATTTCAAAGGAAAGGTGGAATGAACATTTATTAAATGTGCATAAATGCTCGATTAATGTAAGACACACTTTAATACAATTCAAAATTTTACAGATTATATTATTCAAAAACTAAAATTAATAAAATTTTCCCCAATGTATCATCCATTTGCGATAAATGTCAATCTCAAGAAGCTACTATAGAGCACTCATTTGTTTTTTGTACAAAAATTCAAAAATTTTGGATTGAAATTTTTGAAATCTTTACAAAATTATTTAAAATAAAACTGACACCAAAAGCAGAATGGATTATCTTTGGAACAACGGAAGATAGCCCTGAACTAAATGTGTTTCAAAAGAAATTAGTTGATTACGGGTTAATAACTGGAAAAAAGCTTATCCTAAAATTCTGGAAAAACGCTCCAATACCAACTATAAACATGTGGATTTCAAATATGTTTGAAACATTACACCTAGAAGAGATAAGACTCCTCCTGGCAGGCAAATCAGATCAGTTCCATCTGACGTGGTCTGCATTTATAGAACTATTACAAGCATAAGGTGCAAAAGTACTTTAAAAAGTACCGATGTCAGGTAAAGGGGGATGAAAGGTGGCGAGTTGGTATATCTCATTTGCGCGATGCTCATAACAAAGTACTTGTTTTTCTCTTTTCTCTTCTTTCTCTTTTTTTCTTCTTTAGGGTCTATCTCTTAATCTTTTCTCTTTAATTTATTTTCTACAGGGTCTCTGTTCTTTCCTGTTGACACGTTTTTACACTTCCACTATTTTCCTTCACTTTCTCTTTTCTCTTAATTTCAACCTTTTCTCTTTATTAATTTGAAAAAATGACGGAGTACATTAATTGAAATAAGATATACGTGATGCGTACTAATGTAATTTGTTGTAATTTAATGTACTTCTAATAAATAAAATAAAAAAATAAAACATTTAAAATAAACAAGGGTCACGTCTGAAGTGTAACCAGGCCCTCTCTTTAACAAGTCACTGCTCTAACACTGGGTTCCAAGACAAGTCTAAGAGTGGAGACACGAGGAACTACAGCTCAAATCTTGAGCAAAACACAGTGTCTAGGAGTAAACTCAGAAGGTCAAGTGGCATCTGTGGAGGGAATGGATAGGCAATGTTTCAGGCCAGGACCCTTTTTGATTCCCTTTACAAATGCCAACTGACCGGCTGAGTTACTCCAGCACTTTGCATTGCGCTTGAGATTCCAGCATCTGTAGTTTCTTGCGTCTCTATTTTAATGGTCCATTGTGAAATCTCCTCAAAGCACGCCTATTTTGAAGAGATTCTCCTCTCTCTAATGCGGGTTCTGAGAGACCAGCTCTCACTGCTCTACCTCTGTGATTGCTGCTGCTCTCCGACAATGTGCTAACCCAGAATTGCTACTACAACTACATAGAAACATAGAAAAATAGGTGCAGGGGTAAGCCATTCGGCCCTTCGAGCCAGCACTGCCATTCAATATGATCATGGCTGATCATCTAAAATCAGTACCCTGTTCCTGCTTTTTCCCCATATCCCTTGATTCCTTTAGCCCTAAGAGCCAACTCTAACTCTCTCTTGAAAACATCCAGTGAATTGGCCTCCACTGCCCACTGTGTCAGAGAATTCCACAGATTCACAACTCTCTGAGAAAAAGTTTTTCCTCATCTCAGTCTTAAATGGCCTACCCCTTATTCTTAAACTGTGACCCCTGGTTCTGGACTCCCCCAACATCGGGAACATTTTTCCTGCAACTATATGTTTCCATAAACATGCGTTTCTCAACACTTGATTGCACCTCCATCTTGTCCCTATGACTTCCAACTCCATTTCCAGGTTTCTCAGTTTGGGCCCAACCAGGATTTAAAACATCCACATCCCTTTCATTGCTTCTTGCAGCAGTTCTCCGTCCATGCACTGCATTCCTCATCTGAGACTTCTTCCATATTGCGATTGGCTGACAACCAGCAGTTCCCTTCAGCCAGTATAATTTAGTCCAATAAATCTTCACATTCACTTTGAACTGCATCATAAAAAGCAATGGTTTGTTCTATTTACAATCTAATATATAACAGGCTCAGGCAGCATAGGGAATTTTAGATTTAAATTATTGCCATTATGTTAGTTTATATCCCAACTGTTTATTAATAGTTATTTCAGACCAGTCAATGAGTCACTGGGTCAGGTTTTGTTCATTTATTGATGGAGATTGTTGACACTCAAGGCTTTGAGTCATTTAAAAATAGAAGTATTTTTTCACCAATAAATACAAAGATGAGTAAACATTTACGAATGGTAAATGAATACAATTATACAATTAATGAATACAATTAGATAAAAAAATCTCTTGTATGGAAAGGTGACCTGGTTACATTTTTGCAGATTTGTCCTATTTTTTCAACACTGAGATGTTGTGGTTTTCCCATTTTATCATTGTGAAATAATTACCAGTACAACTCTCTGCTATAAATACTTTTCATTCACGACAGGAATATGCACAAATAGCACCATTGTATTAAGAGACTGCAGAGAAGTGGGTGCTATGTAAGTTATATGGCATTTTTCCCATAACACTGCTGGTAAGCTAGAGGCCATACTGTTTAACGGCTGAGCAAAGGAAAAGAAAACACGCAAGCTTTTATCATACTGACACTCTAATCAGCTGTTCAGGACTTATTCATACTTAAATGTTTTAAATTCTCCACGTCTGTATTATACTGAACAGTTTGACATACTAAACATAGGAGGAGGGTGCCAAGAAGGAGGGTGAAAGTAGGAGGAAGAGAAGTAAGGCTGTTTGATATGGTTAGTGGACACAGACTGAGAAGTTATGTGAACCTCAGCCTGTCAAGTCCATCTGGTAACTGGTGTTCAACAGCCTCCCCATTTTAAAATACATCTTCTATCCTCAGATCTGGAGAAGCCAGTCACCACAAACCCAGGTGACTGCCAACAATTGCAAGACATATTTTACTTTTACAACTAGCACTTAACCTTTGCTGTGCAATTCCATTTTTAATATTCCCACAGGACTTATAGTAATTAAGCCTTAAATAGATCAAATAAACGGGGCTGTGAGAAAAACTTGCGTTATACTGCTATTTTTTTTAGGCTTTAATACTACCATGCATAAATCTAAGCCAAGGTACAAAAAGGTTTAAATTAAAAATTACAAAGCACATTGCTGCCTACAGCATGCATTCAACTATTTCAGATAAATCAGCACTTCTGAAGCCATTTCAGATTTTCAGCATTCACTCTCTCATCCTCTAGTGATCAGGTAATTATTCTGTTTCTCCCATGAATACTTCTGATCCACCTTTAATTGCCTGGTCTTATCATTACCACACCTTGTCACAGCTCATTTCCATTGTATCACTGCTTTGCACTTGTTCTCACCATTTTCCAGTCCTTTTCATGGTTCCATAGATATCTATCCCTATTCTACACATTTACATAGAAAATAGGTGCAGGAGGAGGCCATTCGGCCCTTCGAGCCAGCACCGCCATTCATTGGGATCATGGCTGATCGTCCCCTATCAATAACCCGTGCTTGCCTTCTCCCCATATCCCTTCACTCCACAAGCCCCGAGAGCTCTATCTAACTCTCTCTTAAATCCATCCAGTGATTTGGCCTCCACTGCCCTCTGTGGCAGGGAATTCCACAAATTCACAACTCTCTGGGTGAAAAAGTTTTTTCTCACCTCAGTCTTAAATGGCCTCCCCTTTATTCTAAAACTGTGGCCCCTGGTTCTGGACTCGCCCAACATTGGGAACATTTTTACTGCATCTAGCTTGTTCAGTCCTTTCATAATTTTAGATGTTTCTATAAGATACCCCCTCATCCTTCTAAACTCCAATGAATACAAGCCTAGTTTTTTCAATCTCTCCTCATATGACAGTCCCGCCATCCCAGGGATCAATCTTGTGAACCTACGCTGCACTGCCTCAAATTAGGAGACCAAAACTGTACGCAATACTCCAGATGTGGTCTTACCAGAGCCCTATACAACTGCAGAAGAACCTCTCTACTCCTATACTGAAATCCTCCGGATGGTAGTTTGCCTCCCTCGGATGGTAGTTTGCCTCCCTGGTGCCAGGGTCAGGGATGTGTCTGAATGCGTCCAAGATATCCTGAAATCGGAGGGAGAGGAGCCCGAGGTTGTGGTACATATAGGTACCAATGACATAGGTAGAAAAAGAGAAGAGGTCTTGTAAGGAGAATTTAGGGAATTGGGAGGAGAGTTAAGGAGAAGGACTACAAAGGTAACAATCTCAGGATTACTACCTGTGCCACGCGACGGTGAGAGTAGGAATGGAGTGAGGTGGAGGATAAATGCGTGGCTGAGGAACTGTTGCAGCGGGCAGGGATTCAAATTTCTGGATCATTGGGACCTCTTTTGGGGAAGGTGTGACCTGTACAGAAAGGACGGGTTGCACTTGAACCCGAGGGGGACCAATATCCTGGCGGGGAGATTTGCAAAGGCTACTGGGGAGACTTTAAACTAGAACGGTTGGGGGGAGGGACTCAAATAGAGAAAGCTAGTGGAAAATGTGGGAGGCAGGAGGCAGGGAAGGGAAGCACTCGGACCCAAAATGTAGGGGAGAAAGAAGAAAAAGATAATAAACAGAGAATAAGTGGTGGTGGGTTTCTTAAATGTGTATATTTTAATGCTAGGAGCATTGTAAGAAAGGTGGATGAGCTTAGAGCCTGGATTGACACCTGGAAGTATGATGTTGTGGCGATCAGTGAAACATGGTTGCAGGAGGGCTGTGATTGGCAAATAAATATTCCAGGATTTTGTTGCTTCAGGGGTGAAAGAATTGGAGGGGCAAGAGGTGGGGGTGTTGCATTGCTTGTCAAGGAAGATATTACAGCAGTGCTTTGGCAGGATAGATTAGAGGGCTCGTCTAGGGAGGCTATTTGGGTGGAACTGAGAAATGGGAAAGGTGTAGCAACACTTATAGGGGTGTATTATAGACCGCCAAATGGGGAGCGAGAATTGGAAGAGCAAATATGTAAGGAGATAGCAGATATTAGTAGTAAGCACAAGGTAGTGATTGTGGGAGATTTCAATTTTCCACACATAGACTGGGAAACACATTCTGTAAAAGGGCTGGATGGTTTGGAGTTGGTAAAATGTGTGCAAGATAGTTTTTTGCAGCAATACATAGAGGTACCTACTAGAGAAGGGGCAGTGCTGGACCTCCTGTTAGGAAATGAGACAGGGCAGGTGGCGGAGGTATGCGTCGGGGAGCACTTCGGGTCCAGTGATCACAATACCATTAGTTTCAATATAATTATGGAGAGGGTCAGAACTGGACCTAGGGTTGAGATTTTTGTTTGGAGAAAGGCTAACTTTGAGGAGATGCGAAAGGATTTAAAAGGAGTGAATTGGGACATGTTGTTTTATGGAAAGGATGTAGAAGAAAAATGGACGACATTTAAGGGTGAAATTTTAAGAGTACAGAATCTTTATGTCCCTGTTCGGTTGAAAGGAAATAGTAAAAAATGGAAAGAGCCATGGTTTTCAAGGGAAATTGGACACTTGGTTCGGAAAAAGAGAGAGATCTACAATAATTATAGGCAGCATGGAGTAAATGAGGTGCTTGAGGAGTATAAAGAATGTAAAAAGAATATTAAGAAAGAAATTAGAAAAGCTAAAAGAAGATATGAGGTTGCTTTGGCAAGTAAGGTGAAAGTAAATCCAAAGGGTTTCTACAGCTATATTAATAGCAAAAGGATAACAAGGAATAAAAATGGTCCATTAGAGAGTCAGAGTGGACAGCTATCTGCAGAGCCAAAAGAGATGGGGGAGATATTGAACAATTTCTTTTCTTCGGTATTCACGAAGGAGAAGGATGTGGAATTATGTGAGGTAAGGGAAACAAGCAGAGTAGCAATGGAAACTGTGAGATTCAAAGAAGGGGAGGTGCGGACACTTTTCAAAAATATGAAAAAGGATAAGTCTCCAGGTCCTGACAGGATATTCCCTAGGACATTGAGGGAAGTTAGTGTAGAAATAGCAGGGGCTATGACAGAAATATTTCAAATGTCATTAGAAACGGGAATAGTGCCGGAGGATTGGCGTACTGCGCATGTTGTTCTGTTGTTTAAAAAGGGTTCGAAGAATAAACCTAGCAATTATAGACCTGTTAGTTTGACGTCAGTGGTGGGCAAATTAATGGAAAGGATACTTAAAGATAATATATATAAGCATCTGGATAAGCAGGGTCTGATTAGGAACAGTCAACATGGTTACTAGGGAAATTGATGAGGGTAAAGCAGTGGATGTGGTCTATATGGACTTCAGTAAGGCCTTTGACAAGGTTCCTCATGGAAGGTTGGTTAAGAAGATTCAACTGTTGGGTATTAATGGTGGAGTAGCAAGATGGATTCAACAGTGGCTGAATGGGAGATGCCAGAGAGTAATGGTGGATGGCTGTTTGTCAGGTTGGAGGCCGGTGACTAGTGGGGTGCCTCAGGGGTCTGTGTTGGGTCCACTGTTGTTTGTCACGTACATCAATGATCTGGATGATGGTGTGGAAAATTGGATTAGTAAGTATGCAGATGATACTAAGATAGGTGGTGTTGTGGATAATGAAGTAGATTTTCAAAGTCTACAGAGAGATTTAGGCCATTTGGAAGAGTGGGCTGAAAGATGGCAGATGGAGTTTAATGCTGACAAATGTGAGGTGCTACATCTCGGCAGGACAAATCAAAATAGGACATACACGGTAAATGGTAGCGAATTGAAGAATGCAGTTGAACAGAGGGATCTAGGAATAACTGTGCATAGTTCCCTGAAGGTGGAATCTCATGTAGATAGGGTGGTAAAGAAAGCTTTTGGTGTGCTGGCCTTTATAAATCAGAGCATTGAATATAGAAGTTGGGATGTAATGTTAAAATTGTACAAGGCATTGGTGAGGCCAATTCTGGAGTATGGAGTACACTTTTGGTCGCCTAATTATAGGAAGGATGTCAACAAAATAGAGAGAGTACAGAGGAGATTTACTAGAATGTTGCCTGGGTTTCAGCAACTAAGTTACAGAGAAAGGTTGAACAAGTTAGGTCTTTATTCTTTGGAGCGCAGAAGGTTAAGAGGGGACTTGATAGAGGTCTTTAAAATTATGAGCGGGTTAGACAGAATGGACGTGGATAAGCTTTTCCCATTGAGAGTAGGGAAGATTCAAACAAGGGGACATGACTTGAGAATTAAGGGACAGAAGTTTAGGGGGAACATTAGGGGGAACTCCTTTACTCAGAGAGTGGTAGCTGTGTGGAATGAGCTTCCAGTGGAAGTGGTGGAGGCAGGTTCGATGTTATCCTTTAAAAACAGATTGGATGGGTATATGGACGGGAAAGGAATGGAGGGTTATGGTCTGAGTGCAGGTAGATGGGACTAGGGGGAAGTATTTATTTTTAATTTTTTTTTAAATGTTCGGCACGGACTTGAAGGGCCGAGATGGCCTGTTTCCGTGCTGTTATGGTTATATGGTTATATGAAGGCCAACATTCTATTGGCTTTCTTCACTGCCTGCTGTACCTGCACGCCAAATTTCAGTGGCCGGTGTACAAGGACACCCAGGTCTCGCTGTACCTCCCCCTTACCTAACCTAACCCCATTGAGATAATAATCTGCCCCCTTGTTTTTGCCACCAAAGTGGATAACCTCACATTTATCTATATTATATTGCATCTGCCACGCATCAGCCCCCTCACCCAACCTGTCCAGGTCACCCTGCAACCTCCTAACATCCTCTACACAGTTCACACTGCCACCCAGCTTTGTGTCATCCGCAAACTTGCTAGTGTTGCTCCTAATTCCCTCTTCCAAATCATTAATATATATGGTAAACAGTTGCGGCTCCAACACCGAGCCTTGCGGCACTCCACTCGCCACTGCCTGCCATTCTGAAAAGGACCCGTTCACTCCTACCCTTTGCTTCCTGTCTGTCAACCAATTTTCTATCCACGTCAACAACCTACCCCGAATACCATGTGCTCTACTTTTAGTCACCAGTCTCCCGTGCGGGACTTACCAAAGGCTTTCTGAAAGTCTAGATACACTACATCCACTGGCTCCCCTTCATCCATTTTACTTGTCACATCCTCATAAAATTCCAGAAGATTAGTCCAGCATGATTTTCCTTTCATAAATCCATGCTGATTTGGACTAATCCTTTTACTGCTATCCAAATGCCCCATTATTACCTCTTTAATGATTGACTCCAGCAACTTTCCCACCACCGAAGTCAGGCTAACTGATCTCTAATTCCCCGTTTTCTCTCTCGCTCCTTTCTTGAAAAGTGGGATAACATTAGCTATCCTCCAATGAAAATTTCTTTCAGTTCCTCGACCCCCTTAGATCCTCTGTCCTCCAGTACTTCTGGGAGATTGTTTGTGTCTTCCTTGGTGAAGACAGATCCGAAGTACCTGTTCAACTCTTCTGCCATTTCCTTGTACCCCATAATAATTTCACCCGTGTCTGCCTTCAAGGGACCCACATTTGACTTTGCTATTCTTTTACCCTTAACATATCTAAAGAAGCTTTTACTGTCCTTTTTTACATTCCTGGCCAGCTTCCCCTCGTACTTCATCTTTTCTGCCCGTATTGGGCGAGTCCAGAACCAGGGGCCACAGTCTTAGAATAAAGGGAGGTCATTTATGACTGAGGTGAGAAAAAACTTTTTCACCCAGAGAGTTGTGAATTTATGGAATTCCCTGCCACAGAGGGCAGTGGAGGCCAAATCACTGGATGGATTTAAGAGAGTTAGATAGAGCTCTAGGAACTAGTGGAGTCAAGGCATATGGGGAGAAGGCAGGCACGGGTTATTGATAGGGAACGATCAGCCATGATCATAATGAATGGCGGTGCTGGCTCGAAGGGCCGTATGGCCTCCTCCTGCACCTATTTTCTATGTTTCTATGTATTGCTCGTTTTGTTTCCTTCTGTTGTCCTATGACAGTTTCCCAATCCTCTGGCTTCCGGCTACTCTTTGCTGTGTTACACATCTTTTCTTTTAGTTTTATTCTATCCCTAACTTCTCTTGTTAGCCACAGTTGCCTCCTACCCCTTAGAATCTTTCTTCCTTTTTGGAATGGAATGATCCTGCGTCTTCCGGATTATGCCCAGAAATTCCTGCCATTGCTGTTCCACCATCATTCCTGCTAGTATCCCTTTCCAGTCTACCTTGGCCAGCTGCTCTCTCATGCCTTCATAATCCCCTTTGTTCAACTGCATCACTGACACTTCCAATTTAACCTTCTCCTTCTCAAATTGCAGATTAAAACTAATCATATTATGATCACTGCCTCCCAAGCGTTCCTTTGCCTCGAGTTCTCTTATCAAATTTGGTTCATGGGACAACACTAAATCCAGAATTGCCTTTTCTCTGGTCGGCTCCATTACAAACTGCTCTAAGAATCCATCTCGGAGAGCACTCTACAAACTCTCTTTCTTTGGGTCCTGAACCAACCTGATTTTTCCAGTCTACCTGCATATTGAAATCCCCCATCACCAGTGGCATTACCTTTGTTACATGCCAGTTTTAACTCCTGCTGCAACTTACACCCTACATCCGGGCTACTATTTGCGGGTCTGTAGATAACACCAATTAGTGTCTTCTTGCCTTTGCAATTCCTCAACTCAATCCACAGTGACTACCTTTTTCTACTGCCAACATGGTATACTTTTGGAGACAACTGATAAAGCAAGTGAATAATGTGTAATATTCATCTTGATTCTAACCATCATGTTTGGAATGTTTAAGAAATCACTGCAGATGCTGGAAAAATCGAAGATAGACAAAAATCCTGGAGAAACTCAGGTGAGGCAGCATCTATGGAGTCTGAAGAAGGGTCTCGACCCGAAACGTCACCTATTCCTTCTCTCCATAGATGCTGCCTCACCCGCCGAGTTTCTCCAGCATTTTTGTCTACCTATCATGTTTGGAATGTTCAGCTCTGTGCCCGTTGTTTTTAAATAAATTCATTAATGCTTAAGATTGAAACAAATGTACTATTACACATTAGCAGACAACATACAGCAGAGAAATTGTTATGGCTTTCAATTTAACTTATTTCAGAGCTTAAACTTGCAACCCAGCTTCTAACATAATTTTGATCATTCACCTATTCGCACTCAGTCTCAATTTTAAAATAAGCTTAGTTTCATTACAGAATCATAGGTAGGCAGTTTGCCAGAGGTCACAGCAGTATCCTCTAGTCCTGAAAATCATTTCTGGATGGCCACATTAAGAAGATCAGTTTAATTATCTTCAATGGAGTGTCAACTTGTAGACCATATCCTTACTGAAGATATTGCTGTCTGATTCAATAATGCAAGGTATGCCCACAACAGATGTGTTCACTTTCTTTTATATCATTAAGAAATTAATCCACTGTGGCTGATCATGTAACCAATAACAATCAGTCAATACAAATACTGACAACTCTGATAAGTATGACTGCCTACGGTATTTCTGCTTAAGTCTGAGTCCTGAGCTGAAACATTGCCTATCCATGCCCTCCACAGATGCTGCCTGACCTGCTGAGTTACTGTATTTTGCTCAATATTCTAGCATCTGCATGTCCTCTTATCTGATAAATTCTTCAGTGATATTTCAACTTATGCTTTGATCCACAATCATGGCCAGTTCTTTTTTTAAACAGTGGAGAACATCAATTTTAAATAGCAAAGATAGACACAAAAGCTGGAGTAACTCAGCGGGACACACAGCATCTCTGGAGAGATGGAATGGTCAGATCCAGAGATGCTGCCTGTCTCGCTGAGTTACTCCAGTTTTTTGTGTCTATCTTCGGTTTAAAACAGCATCTGCAGTTCCTTCCTACACATTAAATAGCAAAGATTTCAACTTGGATAATTTCAAAATGGAAATGAAAAGGGCAGGAATTGTTTACCATACTTTCAGATTCAGTTGGAGACCTATATTAGATTGGAATAACTGAATATTCAGAACTCGGAAAATAGTGTTGCAAAGCACACAATTGCAATTTGGGGTATATATGTTTATAAACTCACATTACCAAAGAAAATTGAGTAATAAATCAAGTTTGTCAAACTGATTTCATTGGTTCGAATGGAAATTTCAACAGTGCATCGGTTCCAATGAATTTGAACCATGACACTCAAACAGAAAACACCTTGCCTTTCTTAACATTTTGACCTTGTGTTTCTTCTTATCTGGCAAATTTTCAATTAATTCCATATTTGATTTTACATCAGAAG
The DNA here is from genome assembly GCA_038087875.1 of Malacoraja senta. Taxonomy (NCBI): domain Eukaryota; kingdom Metazoa; phylum Chordata; class Chondrichthyes; order Rajiformes; family Rajidae; genus Malacoraja; species Malacoraja senta. The sequence continues at coordinate 20,385 of JAXLNO010001204.1, read as the reverse complement.
CATCAGTAATAGTATTTAAATCTGAATAGCTCACCTTTTCACTTTTTAAATGGTTTGAACGCTCGAGGACCAATTCAGGCTTTGCTTTTTCCATGTCATTATGTACAATATGTTTAGTGTGACTGTGATTGATTGATGGAGCTTTGTCTTCCACAGCACAACATTTCAAACAAATATATTCTTTGTCCTCTTTCTCCAGTTGCTGGGCTTGGCCAAGTGTCAATCCAACACACTCTCCGTGAAACCAATCATCGCATCTTCCACACCCGACCATGAACCTGAAAACAAACATCCAAGTTAATTGCATGTTGATTCCACCATCTACATTCTCGTGTCTTGAAATTAATTGGATTACGTATGAAAGATAGCTAAAAACATTCTCCCCAAAATATTATTGATTGTTTTGTAACATTTTTGCTGAGGTTTCATCTACTATAATGGATGCCTTTCTAATAGAACTGTTCATTTACTTTTCAGTAATCCCTCACTATTCTAGCTACCCATGTTTATATACATTAATGTAAAAAGTCTAGTGTTTGGATTGCATCATAGTCAAGTTCAGGACATTGTATAAAAATGTATACAGACTGAAACATTTCTGAAGTACAGTCAACGTTGTAACAAAACACTTTTTTTTTTGCAAAACACTGCCCCAATAACGAAAACAGGACTAGAAAATCTGTTGAGTTATTGGTGATAAGAGAGGAAACCCCATAAAATAGCCTTGCTCTGGATTTGAATATTACTACGGGATATTTTACGTGAACTGTGGGAAAGTGAAGGAAAATGAGGCAGCTATTAAAAAAAAGAGAGGACACTTCCGAGTGATGCACTTCATTAGGATTGCAGCTACATTCTCAACTGAAGTCTGGATCAGTTGATGAGCAAAGGGTCTTATGTTTAAGCCCATGGATGTATTTATTAAAGTACCAAGAAGGATCCCACTGCATTTTTCTTTAAAACAAATTTACATAGAAATACACCAACTGCAATAAAAGCTACACGCTTTGCACAAAGAAAATAGCACATCAATTTGAGCATTTTGTAATATATAATCTTGGATCCATTATATCTCATCATAGTCATATAGTCACAGAAATAGACCTGCCAGCCCACAATAAATCTGCGCCCCCCCCCCCCTTTCGACCCATCTACACTCATCCCATTTACTCATTTTAGAACCAGTTTTCTATGACTTGGCAATTCAAGTACATGCCAAGTCACGTTTTAAATGTGAGAATATCAACCTTAACCACCTCTTCCGGCAAAGCACTCAAGACCCCAACCACCCTCTGTGTGAAACACTTACACTTCAAATCACCTCTAAATCTCCTAACACTATCCTTGATTCTCTTGTCGACCCAAAATGTTGTTACTATCTGCACTTCTCAATTTTGCATACCTAAGCTCTTTCTTCAGCCTCTTCTGCTCCGGGGAAAAACAAACCCCTTCTATCCAGTCTCTCCTTAAAACTATAATGTTTCAATCCACACAAGTGACCGTAAATCTCCTCCACATCGTCTTTAAAGGAATCACACCTTTTCTGCCATTCTAAACCATCTCAAATACAAAGATAGACTGCCTCTATCAAACTTGCCTACTATTTCATGATCGTAAATTACGGTACAATTTAATTGAAACGTTTAAAAGGTCTACTTGTTAAATAATTTAAGTTTTTGGTGACAGTATTAGGTGTTCATTGAATCATGCACGTTGAGATAGGAAGATAATGTTCTCAGTTGAAACATATATCAGCCAATTAGAATTGTGATAATTTGTATTAAATATTTGCTCACCATCCATTTTTCCAGTTCTGATGCCTGACACACTAACGTTGAACGTTAGCCTTTATCTCAAGGATGCTAGAGTACGAGAGTCTGAAGACTTGCTGCAATTGTACAATGGTTTAATAAGATTAATCCCAGAGTATTGTATGCAGTTTTGGTCATATCCGAGGATGGGGGTACCTGTCTTTGAGGTGCTGCTGTAAAGGTTCAAGTAGATTGAACAGAACAAATTTATACTCTCTGGAGCTTGGAAGAATGCAGAATAATCTCAATGAAACACCAGATTCTGAAGAAGCGTCACAAGATAGAAGTTGTAAGCTGTTTTCCCTTGCTCAATAGGTCTTAAACCAGGAAGCAAAGTATCAAGATAAGGATTGGCCATTTCAAACTGAGGAGTAATTTTTTTTCTCATAGGATTGTGAACCTAATAAATCTCTACCCAAGAGTGATGGATACCAAATCATGTTGCACATTCAAGGTTGAAACAGATGGATATTTATACAATATGAGAATCAAGAGTTATGGTAATCTAGCAGAGGAATGATGTTATGGCCAAAGATTAAATTATCAAAATCACATTATGGCATAGCAGAATTAAGAAGTCACACATTCTCATTGTCCACATTCTGATAATCGTTTGCGCAGTCTTCTTGTTTCCACATTCACCAGTAAAGTGTGTATCACAATTATGTGGAGATTAAAGCTTATCCACCAATGGAAACATTGGGGGGGTGCCAAGATCAATGGGAGGTCGCCGAGAACAAAGGGAGAACCGGAGGCCTTCTACATCGTGTGGCGGCAGGCAGTAGATAAGGACTGTTCGGTATTTTTGTACCTATGTCCGAACAAACACGTGGCGATACTTGTCTACTGCCTAGGTTGTATGCAAAACATTGTGACAATAAAGTATCATTCTTCGTCAAACATGAACAAATGTAATATTAATTTTGGAGGGGACAGGAGAAAAGAATTGCAAAGATTAGTAGGAAGCTAGAGGATTGAGAAGCTTTTAAAAACCAACAAAAGGCAAATAAAAATGGGAGATGAAATATGAAGGTAAGCTAGTCAACAATACAACAGAGGATATCAAAAGTTTCTTCAGATATATAAAGAATAAAAGAGAGGCAAGAGTGGACATTGGACTGCTGGAAAATGATGCTGGAGAAGTAGTGATGGGGAATAAAGAAATGGCAGACAAATTGAGTATGTTTATGCGACAGCCTATTACTTGGGAAGCCGAAAGGTCTGATGTTGAATAAATCACATGGACAAGATGGACTGTATCTCAGGGTTCTGAAAGAGGTAGCTTTTGAGGCTACCTCTTAATAGTTATCTTTCAAGAATCACTGGAGTCAGGAGTGGTCCCAGTGGACTAGAAATTTGCAAATGTTACTCCACAGGGAGCGAGATAAAAGAAGGGTAACTATAGGCCAGTTAGCCTTACTTCAGTGGCTGATAAGATTTTAAAGTCCATTATTAAGGATAAGGTTTCCAAGTACTTAGAAGCACATGGTAAAATAGGCCAAAGTCAGAATGGTATTGCAAAGGGAAGATCTTGCCTGACAAATCTGTTGGAATTATTTGAGGAAGTAAATAGCAGGATAGACAAAGGAGAGTCAGTGGATGTTGTCTACTTGGATTTTTAGAAGCCCTTTGATCAAGTGCCGCACATGAGGCTGCTAAACAAGTTGAGAGCCCATGATATTAGAAGGGATAGAAGGTTGGCTGAATGGCAGAAGGCAAAGAGTAAGAATAAAGGGGTCTTTTTGTAGTTGGATGCCAGCGATCCACAGGAGTTGGTGTTAGGTCTTCTACTTTTCATATTGTATATTAATTATTTGGACGCTGGAATTGATCGCTTTGTGGATGACACAAAGATAGGTGGAGGGGCAGGTAGTGTAGAGGAAACAGGGAGTCTGCAGAAGGAAGACACAACAGCTGGAGTAACTCAGCAGGTCAGACTGGAGAAAAGGAATAGGTGACAATTCGAGTCGAGACCCTTCTTCAGACTCACGAGAGTCAGGGAAAAATGAAACGAGAGATAGACGGTGGTATAGAGATGTAGAACAAATGAATGAACAAAATGCAAAAAACTGACGATGATAAAGAAAACAGGCCATTGTTAGCTGTGGGCAAGGTGAAAACGAGTTACAGACAATGAGACTCCACAAGAGAAGGGATGCAAGGGTTACTTGAAGTGAGAGAAATCAATATTCATACAGCTGGGATGTAAGCTGCCCAAACAAAATATGAGATGCTGTTCCTCCAATTTGCATTTGGCCTCACTCTGACAATGAAGGAGGCCCAGGACAGAGAGGTCAGTGTGGGAATGGGAAGGGGAATTAAAGTGTTAAAGGGAGATAAGGTAGGCCCAGGCGGACTGAGCGAAGGTGTTAGGCGAAATGATCGTTCAGTTCATGTTTGGTCTCGCCAATGTATAAGAGTCTACACCTTGAAAAATGGATACAGTACATGAGGTTGGAGGAGATGCAAATGAACCTCTGCCTAACCTGAAAGGACTGTCGGGGTCCCTGGACAGAGTCGAGGGAGGAGTTATTGGGACAGGTGTTACATCTGCTACAGGTGCAGTTATGAGATAACCAGGGAGTTGCAGAGGGAAGGCGGAAAGGGGTGGGGATGGGAAGACATGACTAGTGGTGGGACCAACTGACCCCGTCTCCAGGGATGTAATGCTGAGGCTTGAAGGCACTGGTCAGAATACATTTGGAGTGCTGTGAGCAGTTTTGGGCCCCATATCTGTGGAGGAATGTGCTGGCATTGCAGAGGGTCCAGAGGCGTTTTACAAGAATGATCCCAGGGTTGATTGGGTTAAGGTGTGTTGAGTGTTTGACTGCTCTGGGCTATACTCGCTGTGGTTTAGAAGAATGAGAGGGGAGCACATTGAAACTTATCAAACAATTAAAGTCTGGATAGAGTGGATGTTTCCACCAGTGGGAGAGTCTAGGACCAGAGGCACTGCCTCAGAATAAAAGGACATACCTTTAGAAAGGAGATGAAGAGGAATTTCTTTAGCCAGAGGGGGGTGAATCTGTGAAATTCATTGCCATACACGGTTGTGGAGGTCAAGTCTTTGGATGATTTTAGAATGGAGATTGATAGGCGCTTAATACTACTATGAATTCCATGCTAGAAATACCTATCTGTATAATATAGCTACGAACACTAAATTCTCCACTGCCAGTAATGCAAGATTGCTACTCAATTTTTCAAAACTCTTTAAAATTTCTAACATTTAGGTTGATTTTCATTGTCAATACACGAGGAGACACTTCAGATGTCAGCATAATTGTTCCAAATTTTAACCTAGAATATTCTCTAATTATGGAAACAATTCAGTGCTCCAGTTACAGAAAAACGTACCTGCTATTATGGGGTTTCCTGCAAAAGCCACAGAGTTTTTTGGGGTCCCACAAATCTGAGGTCACAACAGGGTTGGAATGGTCCACATCAGTTTCCTCCTTTTTTATCAGAGGCAAATTATCTGGGATAAATAATGGTGGCTCATCCAGTGAGAAGCTTTTGCTGCTCCTCCGCTGCCTTGACAGAATACCCTTCTCAATTTTTCTGGGTTTCATTTTATCTCTATCATCTTCATTAGAATGGTCAGCATGTTTTCCTTTATCTCTTTCCTTTATGTTATCTGTCTGCTGAGGAAATATTTTGCCTGAGGGGACAGGTTTGTGGCCACAGTGTAGCCCTTGTTTTGCTGGTATCTCACTCAGTTTTGAAACAGAATTAGAACCATGTTTAGATACCTGGACCACTTTCCTCTGCTTATCGTTCCCAGAAGGAGACATTGACGTGGTCTTGCACATCTGTGATGTAACTGCAGTCTGCATTTTTGCACCCTGGGAAATAGGAGAGGGTTTGCCAAAGTTTTTCTTTTGTGGATGATCAATTTTGAATTTAGCATCCTGTGCAACCTGTGTTTTTAAACTCTTAACTGCCTTGTGAAGGTGTTGTTCGTCTTGGTCTGTTGCCTTCCTTTTACTAGTTATTGAAGAAGTATGTGATTTAGATTGTTTAAGTGTTTCAGACGACTGAACATCCGATTTAGTTTTCTTCCTATTGGTGCGCAGGACGTTTTCAGTCTGGTCTGGTTTTGAATCTACTTGTTCAGGTTTATGCTGAGGCTCCAATGGTGACGTCTCCTGTTTTAAAGACTGACACTTAGATTCCATCGCACCCTCCTTCACAGGGAGAATTTCAGCATCGTCTTTATGTTCAGAAAGATCCTGGATTATTTCATTAATGGGATCTGACTGTTTCTTAGTTGAATTATCTTGCACCCTGTTTGCCAAGTGACTGCTGGCACAATCATCACTTTGAGAATCATTGGCACCTTCGGCAACTATATTTGAGGAAACAGGTTTTACTATTTCTTGTTCAGGTTTGATCTCAAGTATCCCACTCTCAGGCTTCTCCGAATCACCTACACGAGCTTCAAGTTGAATTGACTTAATGTCCTCAGAGTCTTCAACCATTTCCAACACACTTGAAATGTTCTGTTTTATGACACAGCTAGCATTATTTGGAATAGTTTCATTACTTGGCTGGGTGTCTTGAGCACCCTGTGCATCTACATAATTTATGGGAGTAATTAATTCAGAAGATTTCGGTAATTCTCCACCAACTGGATTTTGAAAATTTTCTTCCAGTTTTGGATGGAGGTCTCCCATCTTAGCCAGTGCTTCAGTATTTGCTACAACAGGATTCTCCTCAACTAGCTCACTCGTCTGTTCATTATTAGTTTCCACAGTATCCATTTTTTCACAAGATTCTACTATCTTTCCTTCTGCTGCAAGTTCCTTTGACTTCTCTGCAGCTTCATGTATGATTCCACAAGGAATATTACCTACATTCTGAAGGTCTCCTATTACGGCCTCAGCAGGAACTCCATCTGAATTTGTAACAGCTAATGATTCAGCAGAGCATTGCAATTCTTGAACAGACTTGACTAGACCAGGAGCTGAGGACATGGCTTGCTCATCTTGATGAATGTCACAGAGTGCATTATTTTGTGCACTAACATTCTCTGCCGTTGATTCTTGACTAGTTTCAGTTACTTCTGCTAAATGCTGTGATTGCAAAGCAGATTCAAATGAACTTTGGCTAAATGATGCAACTTGTGCCTCTAGACAATGGAGATCATTTACATCCTCTACAACTGTATCTGAAGGGTCTTTTTCTGCTTCTAAAACAATTTGCGGCTCTCTCGAACACTGTGATTCTACTGTAGGGTCTATTGCTTGATGCTCCATTGATTCTACTGACGTACATTTGGGACTGCCACAAGTTATTTCCAATGTACTTTCCGGCTCATTGCTCTGTTCTACTGATTGGAGCTCTGAGCTCTTTGAATCTATAGGATCAGAGTCTGCAGACTTATGATCCGTTTCTGCATTCCTCTGAACATTTTCTGACACGTGTTGCTCCTGTGATTGAACCTTTCCTCCATTTTTTTGCGGACTTTGCTTCTCATGTCTATCTGGCAGTTTTGGTGACCCTGCTCCAACAGAGACAGACTTTACTTGTTCCTTCTTTTTCGTAGGGGTTAAATTTGCTGGACTGAGCCTCTTAGCTATGGTACTGTTGCGCAGACTTCGAACTGGTTCTAATGAGAAAGAAAAAATAATTAGTCATTTATCAAATACTTAAAATATATCCTTGCTTTAAAAATTAGTATAACCAATGTTCCAAACTGTTACAATCGTGATGTTTGAAGAATCAAAGCACATGGCCATTCAACCTAATGCCAGGGCCAGATAAACAGGCATGTTATGAGCAAACAACGTTTGACTACTAAAGGATCAATACAGCATATTTTTAAGTGAGGTATCCTATTTTGATATCAAAATTGATGAATTAGCTGAAGAAAGCTTAAATTTTCTTTTAAATTATCAGTTACCTAAGCAGCCTTACCTTATCTAAAACAAAAATAGCATCAATTTACATAGCCTGAATAGTTAACTGCAATTTTGCTACAGGGTACATATTATCATATGCTTTTAGATTAATTGATTTCCAGTCTCAAGTATAGTGTCTTTATATTCCGAAAATTTACAATCTCAAAATAAGTTTCTACTGTTTTTTATTTGTGACTAAACTAGAAGCATATACTTGAGGAAGGACATGAAGAGTGTTTTTTGTATCCCTCTCAAGATATCCCATAGTTCTTTTTGGCATAAACATAATTACTATTGGAACAAAGGAAGTCGGACTACCATTTGTACACACGACAATCTCTGTATAGTAGTGGATAGTAAAACAACCTCTGCTCTTTTTGAAGGTAGGCAAAAATGCTGGAGAAACTCAGCGGGTGAGGCAGCATCTATGGAGCGAAGGAAATAGGTTCTTCTTGAGGTCATTTATACCCAAGGAAACAGAGGGCTTTGGTCTAATGTTTCATTCTCAAAGCAACGCACCATTACCTCAGTCCTATACTGGAGATAGAATTGAGCAAAATCTATTATCTGACTCAGAAGGCTTTCTAATGAGCCATAACTGGCAGTTATACACTTAATTTCAGTCATGTTAACTATAATGGTATTATTAAGACCAACTTAACACAATTTTCCAGAAACACACAGGCTGATTCTGGAGGATTAGACTAAATCAAAATGCAAATCCTTAGGGTAGAAGAGTTTTAAAAGTAAGAGAGACTCAAATGTGATTATTATGCTGCATTAGCTCGAACTGCTGTTTGAATAACAATTTCTGTTCCTTTTCATTAGGAATGTGGAATTGCCATGATTCCTAAACTGGATCATTAAACAGTGATCCTTACTGAAGATGAATATTTGAGAATTGGACCTGTAAGAATAACTACACTCAACCTCATAATAAAATATGCTACTGACAGAACGAATCAATGAATTTCCTATATATTAATGACAGCCTCTGGACAATGCAATGGAAAACAATAGGTTTCATATCCCAGGTGGACAAAAATGCTGGAGAAACTCAGCGGGTGAAGCAGCATCTATGGAGCGAATGAAATAGGCAACGTTTCGGGTCGAAACCCTTCTTCAGACTGAAGTGAGGGTGGGGAGGGTGGGAAGAAGAAAGGAGGCGGAGCCAGTGGGCTGAGGGAGAGCTGAGAAGGGGAGGAGAAAGTAGGGACAACCTGAAATTAGAGAAGTCACTGTTCATACCGCTGGGGTGCAAACTGCCCAAGCGGAATATGAGGTGCTGCTCCTCCAATTTCCAGTGGTGCTCACTCTGGCCATGGAGGAGGCCCAGGACAGAAAGGTCGAATTCGGAATGGGAGGGGGAGTTGAAGTGCTGAGCCACCGGGAGATCAGGTTGGTTATTGCGAACCGAGCGGAGGTGTTCGGCGAAGTGATCTCACCAATCTAGAACAGCTGACATCTAGAGCAGCGGATGCAATAGATGAGGTTGGAGGAGGTGCAGGTGAACCTCTGCCGCACCTGGAAAGACAGCTTAGGTCCCTGAATGGAGTCAAGGGGGGAGGTAAAGCGACAAGTGTAAAGGTGTCATATCCCAATAAGTCATTCTTGACTCAAAGGCGAGGAAGTAAGAAATCTGACAATTATAAATTTTTTTGAAAATCTTTCAGCAATACATTAAATAAAGAAAATATTTTAAATATTGAAATAGTTATTCTTGTACACTCTTCTTGGGGCTCAAATTAAATTTGGGAATAGATTTGAGTTGTATACCATAAGGAAAGCTCTTCTGCCCACCATACCAATGCCGATAAGATTGCCTACCTATTTTAATATCACTTGCCTGCATTAATTCCATATGCCTCTATGCCATGCTTTTTTAAGTACCTATCAAGATACCTCTTAAATACTGTTACTCTTCTTGCCTCTTCCACCTCCTTTGGCTGCTCATTCTTGATACCAACTATTATGTATGCGAAAGATTTATGCCTTAAATCTACTTTATACCTCCTACTTCTTACCTTAAACCTAAACCCTCTAGTTATTAACACCCTGACCAAGGGAAACAGTCTCTAGCTATCTATATATCTTACAATTTTATATGACCCCATCATGTCACCCCCTCAGCCTTTTTCATTCCAGAAAAACAAACTAGCTATCCAATCTCTCCTTATAACTTAAGCCCTCCAATCCAAGGCTCATCCTTGTGAATTTTATCTGCACCTTCTTGAGCTTAATCACACCTTTGCTATTGTAAGGCAACCAGAATTGCATGGTATACTCCAAGTGAAGCCCAAGTGAAGTTTTATATACAACTACAACATGATATCTGAACTCACGTACTCAATATTTCGGTCAATGAAAGCAAGAACGCAAAATGCCTTCTTCACTACCAGATCTACTTGCCACTTTCAGAGAACAATGTACTTCTGTTCCAGTGCCAGAACCATACTATCGATAGGTTCCTCCTGCCCTTGTTCTTCTTCCCAAAATACATCAGTTTGCACTTGCCTCATTTCCATCTGCCACTCTGTCCTCAAGAGATGGTCACAGTGAATACGCCTTTTTCAAAATAGAAAATATAGAATTCCCTCATATACTGCTTAGCAAGTAACAAAAGACAAGGATAATTTCAGAGATGAAGACAAGGAGCAGCTTCATCTTAGAGAAATAATGGAAAGCGAAGAGACACATGGTTAATGCAAAATTGCATGTAAAATATATTAACCCACATTTAAAAGAGGCAAACAAAAGCAATCAATTATTGTAAAAGCCTCTTGCACATGTCCATCTTCATTCATGACACACAACAGATAAAAATTGCTTGTATTAAAGCACAAAAAAAATACATATACAAGATTGCCTCTAAAATCCAGTCACTGATGTTTTAACTGTACTATTATGAAAACTACATTTGCTCAAGTACATTTCAATATTCAAATTGAAATAGTTATCCATATCCAAAAACAAAAGTTACATTTAACCAAAATAATTAAAAGGAACAAAATAAAAACAGTTACCACTGTGAAGAGCAAAATGATTTAATGACATCGTACCTTGGGCCAACAAACGTGGAGACTTTCGAGGTGATTGCGCAGTGGGTTTATTTGATTTCCCCTTTGCTTTTTTGTTGGAAAGATCTGACAAATCCTCTTCATCCATAGTATCAAGGCTACTTTCTTTCATTTCACCCTCATCGGTGAGCTCAAGTTCAGCATCTAGAAAAAGAGAAAATATTTGTTACTGCTATACATATACCAAAGATGATCAAATTATTCACCACGTAAACTAAATTTACAGTTAGTTATATCAATGGAGAATGGCAACAACATAAGAGCATTCAGTTATTAAAATTGGCCTTTATATCATACTGTGGTTCATAATTTGCTAAAACTTTAATATAAGCTGCATAAATAGTGCATAATGAGACTCATCAGCTCAATCAGGACAGCAAGCACTGAGGATCCTGAAATTATATTTTAATTTAGTACCATTGGAAGTCGCAAAGTGAATCGCTACAAAATTGCCTAACTCTTCATAAAAGCCTAACAATCATTTACCCATTTAAATGTTTTGATTTTTTTTATATAGTCCACAAAATATTACTGAAAGCCGGGTCTGCATCACTCATCAACTGAACCATTATAGACTGCTTCTACACTTAGAAATTGATAGCTGACAAACATCCCAGTGCGGTAACTTCATGTTCTTCACCTATACAATAGTCATATGGTTGTGCTCTACCCAATTCAATGGTGTCACAAATTCTCTGATTCTATAATTATGAAACTGAGAACTTTATCAGAACCTGCAACTTTAAAATAAGTGAATTATAATTGCATGCCCTGGTTCAATTACCTGCTGTCCTCCAATCCGTTAACTGAACACCACATGTAGGCCCAATTCCTTCTGTGCCATATTCTTTGAGATCAACTGCTAACTATAATTTAAGTGTCCTTGCCATTGCTCTGCCTCATGGTTTAAAAACTGACCACAGACAAGAGTGTTAACGCCCCTGATGCGACTGCTCTCGGAGGAATTCACATGTGGTGCAATCAGATCTCTACCACAAAATTAAAATGACTCTGAAGTTCCAGCAGCATCCTTTATAAAGTTGTCCTATCCTTTGTCCATCTCTGACCATGTATGACATCTAACATGATTAACCTCACGATCCTCCACTAGATCCTTTCACCATCATCCAGGTTGAACGGACTTGCAGCTTTCGTATCTGATCATGGCCAGCACCAGCAATGGCTTAGCTACCTTCGCCACATTAAATTTGGTGTTCCCTAAAGATTTATCCTTGGTTCCCTATATTTCTTTTTCATGTACATGAACACATTATAGTCCAGTAACTGTTTACTTTCCACATGCACATCTGCATAGGTTTCACTATTTCACTTGACCCTTCACCTGACTACACCATGATGCATGTCCAGTTCAAGATGGATACCAAAAGAATGTTAATTCCCTTTGTCTGGGTTTGAACTGGCCACAGGTGTTGGATTTTTAATTTGATATCTGAACAGATCTTTCACTTTCTAAATATTGTAAAACTGCTTATCCTCTATACCAGGTACTGAAATTTCTACCAAATAAGTATCACCCATCGGCTCTTATACCTAATGTTCTCATCATTGTTTTCAAACTCCACTGTAGCCTCATCCTCTATTTCCGTTATCTTCCCTAAACCAGCACCTGTAGTTCCTTCCTACAGTTTTTGTAAACTCCCATAAGACATCTGTGTGCCCCTAATTTTAATTGGTCATAAGGAATAGGAGAATTAGGCCATTTGGCCCATCAAGTCTACTCCGCCATTCAAACATGGCTGATCTATCTCTCCCTCCGAACCTCATTCTCCTGCCTTCTCCCCATAACCTTTGACACCTGTACTAATCAAGAATCTATCTATCTCTGCCTTAAAAATATACACTGACGGCCTCCAAAGCCTTCTGTGGCAAAGAATTCCACAGATTCATCACCCTCTGACTAAATAAATTTCTCACCTCCTTCCTAAAAGAACGTCCTTTAATTCTGAGGCTATGACCTCTAGTCCACCATTGACAGCCATGATTTCAGGCATTAAGACGCTGAGCTCTGGAATTTCCTTCCAAAACCCAAGATTTTATATCTTTCCTTCGTTGAGATACTCCTTAAAATCTACATTTTTGACCATCCTTTTGTTAATTATCACTTTACTTATAGCACCAACTTTGTTTGTTTGATTCCCATGCTGTATTCTGCAATGGTCTTGTTGAGGCATCATAGACATGAACTTGTTCCGATTTATTCCAGAGTTCATCCATATACAAGTCAGTTTTCATGTTTTCTATCCAAGTTATAAAACAAACAGTTAAAGAACCACCTTTATGAACTATTGAATAACCTCACAGTGACAAAGCTCTGTCTAGGTTAACATAATCTAACAATGGATAAACTATCCAGATGATAAAACGTTATAGTACGCAAAGTGCAAGACATCCACTTGCCATTGTCAGGTGTCTGAACATCAGAATGCTGGAGTAACTCAGTGGGACGGGCAGCATCTCTGGAGAGAAGGAATGGATGATGTTTCGGGTCAAGACCCTTCTTCAGACTCGACCCGAAACGTCACCCATTCCTTCTCTCCAGAGATGCTGCCTGTCCCGCTGAGTTACTTGAGCATTTTGTCTATCTTCGATTTAAACTAGCATCTGCAGTTCTTTTCTACACGTCTGGAAATCAGTATGTTTTTAAGTGGAGTTTTGCAATAAAGCTCAATGATGGTAACAATGTGCTTTCTATGCACTTTAGCATGGTACATATATTAAGACATTATCCAACCTAACCATATACACTTCCAATACGTCATCCCAAAGAAAATCAAATCATTTTCACAGCCTGTTCTAAAACATTTTTACCACACTAAAATCTGTCAATCTAAATGCTACAACTCAGCACATCATGGACAAGGAGTGGCCCAGAATAATAAATAATAGCTCATGGAACACACTATACCATACAATCTTAAACTGGCTTGAACACCAGTAAATCTAGATTTTGGTATAATTCCAACATGTTGGTCCCTAGCCAAATTCAGTGCTGCATTACCACCACCCTTGTTGAAATCAGCTAACTTAACAATTATTCTGGCAAGTTTCCACTTTGTCAGATTTGAGTTAATTAAAAAGCCTGTGGGATAACATTAGCTAAACTCTTTGATTTAAGGATCAAAACTCCTTCAATTATGCTTGCTCATGAACAGCAAATCTTCAGTGGTATTCATACACAACTGCTGGATTACATCTTTGCAGCAATAATATAGATATTAATCAGCAATTGAAAATCTGTCATTGGTGAAAACAATCTTAGGCAAATTCTCAAAGCTAGAGCACTGCAGAAAATTGATAAACTTCAATTTAAAATAATGAGCAAAACCATATCAAAAAAGATTTCAAAAAACTGTTGTAATAAATGCACTATCCCAATAAAGAGATGAAAAAAAACACCATGGTGCGGGTACTACTTTCTCCCAAGATACTCAGTTAATAGTATATTTTATTCTCACAAAATCAAATGTTTTTCTTGGCTGTTAGTACCATAATAATGATCTTCATCCAAGGGTTCAGAGATATATAAACAAGTAACACAAATATTACTGGTAGCTTATGCTTTACAAAATAAGTTGCATAATATAGAAAAAATGTACAAAAGCTCCATTACAAGCAGTTGCATATTTCGTCAATGTATCTTCTACCAAAAAAGCACAATGAAATTATTCTTGCACTTAACTAATCTTTAACTAGAACAATTTCTGACATGACCAATAAACTACATTAAAGAACTACTTTAGTCACCAAATTGCAGACAAATGCTTTGAAGAACGACTAAATAATTTTGCAGTGAAATCACCCTCGCGTTACGATGCTGAACTCAACTCGTGCTACCAGAAATGGTATATCTGTCCGTTATAAGCATTGTGCGTTCAAATCATTTTTAATATGGCTTAATTAAACAATAACATCGTTACAATTGTAATCCTCCTCCCCACCCATCTGCCCCTCCCACCCTTACCAACTACATTGCGGTATGCCACACTGATCTATAATTGCTCAATTTGAAGCTATGTTGGTTGTCACATAGCACTAAATCCAAGGTATACATAACATTGGAAATAAGATTCCAATATGTCAAAATGGCAATCTGTTATCACGTTCTCCCGATAGACTTATTGACTATAGGAGTAATTCCCTACTTTCAGATCAAGCAGTTTCAAAGAAATTGCCAGAGTAAAAGCAAAGATTCCCCAATTTGAAATGATTCTTTACAGATCCAGTGGAGACTGCATGGTAGCGTTTCTAATGGTATTTTATTAAGGAAGATGGGTGGGAAGATCTGCCTGCCCACTTATTCAAGTACTAAATGGCTACATTAGCCCACATTATTTTTGCAGGCACAGGAGCCAAAAAGTAAGTCAGACCTACCTGTTGAGCAAGTTAGCTGAAAGTTGCTATCTTCAGTATCTGAAAAGGGCAGGCTGAACTGTGCACTAGCAGATCCTAGCATAGGATCTTTGTCACTCAGCATATTTCTTAAAGAACCTCCCAGGGTTTCTGGTTCTGTGCCACAATCATCACAAACTTCACTTTCTAAGTTTGACTCTAAAATCAGAATGTCATCCAAATGGTCCGTGGATATCAAAGGGTTAAATATATCAACAATATCCATGAAGACATCCACTCGGACTCCTGCATAGATAAAAAGCATGACATATTTCAGATATTAATTTCAAAGCAATCCTAGATCCTCTAATAGGGTTCAATATTTCACTAGTTTACACTCAAATCACAAAACTTTTTACTAGAAAAATGATAAAATAAAAGCTTTAAAAAATCATGAAAGTCAAATAGCAGAAATCTATCACTGATTTTGAAATTTCCTTAATCATTTTATTTTTAATTGAACGACTGACAAATTAAACAAAAAAAGATTTGGGATCGGCAGCCATGAGTTAAATTTAAACTTTTCCAGAAACAGCTACTCTCTTAGTGTACTTCTTTGTTATTACCACATCCAAATTTATTCAATCACATCCACCTCACCCAAACAATGTTAATGCAATGTACTCTGAAACCTTGAGGTTTTAAGCTTGTTTTGGTAAACACAGAAGTGATTCACGTAAACTTAATGACTTGAACAAATACAAATCTTTTGCTCTAACATGAAATCAGTGATGCTGAAGAAGAGTGTGCATATCATTCTAAAATAATGAAATCATGTGAGATCCTTATAGATGTGATGGATTTACAACTGATTAACTAAGCTAGACAGGGAGGAATATTGCCAATCACCATCAGGTGATGTCAAAAAGAAATGCATTAATTTGCCCCAATTCCTGAATTGGCTAAGTCAAGGCAAAACACTGACTCATTACTATCTATTAACCATAACCACTCTGCAAGAACATCAGACCGCTTTCACAAGCATTTCATGTTTAATGGGTCCCCCCCCCCCCCCCCCCAAAAAAAGACAAAGGTCTCTCCGGTTATTATAACTCCCATGCATTGTTTACAAAATGTTAACCACTGACAATTTCCATTTTTATTATTTTAGCTACAAGACTGTTCCATGTTGCCTTCAAATAGGTCACACAATTGACCAATTGCATTTTCTTGCAGAATGTATTGGTCAGGGAAATTACACTAGTAAAGGCGCAAAGAGCGAAGGGGCAAAAAAACATGGTGATAATTACATGAAAGTGAAGTTTTCACTAAAGAATTAACGTAAGCCTAAACTAGTCTGCAATGGTTATTAATGATTGCAATCTCTCCACACTGCATATTGAAAGTTAATACACTGTCAATGTTATTTAAAGAAGCAAAAATATACCATTTTATTAAACACTGACATATGAAATAATAAACTTCCCATTGCCCAAATGAACCAAGAATAAAAACCAAATCCCACATAATGACAAATTATGTACATAAGTGAACTGCCAAATATTAATTTGTACCCCAGTATTTCTTCAGGGGTTTTGAGGCTGAATTATAAATCTTTCTGTCAGTATTTTAAAACTTTTTTTGTTTCTGGATTTAACATTGGTATTGAAGAATGACCACATAATGCTTAGTTCGTAAGATCATACCATATCGTAAGATCATACCAGATCATACCATACCATATCACTCAGACCATAACCCTCCATTCCTTTCCCATCCATATACCTATCCAATTCATTTTTAAATGATAAAAACGAACCTGCCTTCACCACTTCCAGTGGAAGCTCATTCCACACAGCTACCACTCTCTGAGTCAAGAAGTTCCCCCTCATGTTTCCCTAAACTTTTGTCCCTTAATTCTCAAATCATGTCCTCTTGTATGAATCTTCCCTACTCCAATGGAAAAAGCTTATCCACGTCAACTCTGTCTATCCCTCTCATAATTTTAAAGACCTCTATCAAGTCCCCCCTTAACCTTCTGCGCTCCAAAGAATAAAGACCTATATTGTTCAACCTTTCTCTGTAACTTAGGTGCTGAAACCCAGGATTCTAGTAAATCTCCTCTGTACTCTCTCTATTTTGTTGACATCAAATAATTACAATCAAGAGCAGGTTATTTGGCCCCTCATATTTCTTCAGGGATGAAAACAGATGGTAACAATCAATAGACATGGGAAATTAAAAAAAGATTGAAATATGCAGATAAATTTTACCCTTATTTCTAGAAGAATCTACATTGCTTCATGATGCAAGATATTATGTTTTAGATATATATACTGTAATTGGAATTCTCTGCAGTGAGGAATGGTCATTCCTCCTCTAGCTGAATAATGTGATGAAAAATGAAGATAACATTATTAAAAAGGAAGCTAGTATTATTGTTAAGAAAATTCTAAAGCTTCAAAATATGCAAATTCAGTTGAATAGCTCAGAGAACCAAATGGAACATGCTTAAAAAAAAATAGATCTTGGGTTACCAGTCAAAATGATATTAGAGTGAGAAAGTGTTGGTAACGCACATTAATAACTGGCAATCGAGGGAGAACATATCCAATCGCTGAGGATGAAAAAGAGGAGAGAGGAGAGACTGTTTAAAATACACTTAAACCAGTGCATCAAAGGGACAATGGAATGGTGCTTTCTATGGCTGAAGAAATGGAATGGTGCTTTCTATGGCTGAATGGCTACATCTATATTCATTGCTTAAAATCATCTGGGAGCACTATTAGAAAATGCAATACCTACAAAATCATAACAGTCAGAAATTAATAAGTGAGCAGGTCAAAGTGTCAGATTCAATTGTAAATCATGCCTAAAATAGAGCCAAAGAGAAAACAAGGATTACACTGGATTTTTTTCAGTTGAACAATAGTTTGACCTAGTAACTGTAATCTATTAATTCATCCATGACCTGATTAAGTGGCAGAGCAGGTATGAGGGGCTCTTGATTGTAATTATGTTCTTACGAGGTCATTATGTGGTCATTCTTCAATACCAATGTTAAATCCAAAAGAAACAAAAAAAGTTTTAAAATATTGACAGAAAGATTTATAATTCATTTGCAGAGTTAGTGTTACGGTACAACTGATACCAAAATTCATAGATTGCAAAGAGATTTGATAAAATACGGAAGTGCGTGAAATTTTCCTGCATCATAATTTCCAAGCAATGAAGGCTTTGAAACTGCCTGATGCTATGGCACTGTTATAGTGGAGAAAGCCAACACCAATTTCTGAAGTACATGTTTACTTAAATGTAGAAATCCAAAAGCCAGTCACTGATATTTAACTCCTCCACAGGATGCACTTCTGCCATGCAATCTGCAGAAATGAGTATACTGATAAGTACATTAACATCTCGCAAAGTCCTGCAAATATGCTTTGTTGCACAAGGCATTCGTAAGTTATTTAAATGGCTTATTAAGCCACAAGTATTGTTGGTCCTGTTAAAATAATGTTCATTGTGCGGATAATGAATATTCCCTTGAAGAGTTCAAAATTAAATTCTTAAGTTTATGCTTATATAGCTTCTACCTTAAGCTCATATCGTGTTGAAATCTGCTTTCTAAAAGTTTAATATGCTATATATTTAAAAAAATCCTCCTGCTCTGCTCTGCTCAGAGAAATCTACAATCGGTCTTGCTACTCAGTCAACTTGATGGCAATGCTGGATAGAGATCCCATAGAGCTGACACGTAACCAAATTCAAGTAAGGTGAAATCAAAATACTTTTGTGGATAGCTTTTAAGTCAGCAGAGTGTAGTATTCAGCTGGTAACAGAAACATTCAAGCTTTTTTTTTCTATATTAGACTTTGGTATTAGAGTCATATAGACTCACTCATTAAACTACGCAGCATAAAAATAGACAAAAAGTGCTGGATTTAATTAATACGAGTGTCAGGGGTTATGGGGAGAAAGCAGGAGAATTGGGTTGGGAGGGAGAGATAGATCAGCCATGATTGAATGGCGTAGTAGCCTTGATGGGCCGAATGGCCTAATTCTGCTCCTAATCATTTATGAACTCAGCAGGTCAGGCAGCATTTCTGGAGACCTGCTGATTTACTCCAGCATTTTATGTCCTTTTGTGTATTAACCAGCATCTGCAGTTCTTGGTTTCTACAGCATAGAAGGAGATCCTTCTCCATGCTATGCCAACCAAATTGCCGAACCGAGAGTCCCACTATCTCCCTCCAAATCTTTCCTAACCAAGTATCTGTCCAAATGTTCTTTGAAACTATTAATTGTACTCACTTCTATCACCTCCTCTGACATCTCATCCCATACACACACTTTCTGCTGTGTGAAAAAGCTCCCATCTGATTCCTTTTAAATCTTTCCTCTCTCACCATAAACCTATGCCCTCTAGTTTTAGACTCCTATACCCTGGGGAAAAGACTGTGGATATTCACACTATCTACACCCCTCGTGATTGTATGATCCCTTATAAGATCACTCATTAGCCTCCTATGCTACAGGGAAAAAAAGATCCAGACTCAGCACTCCTTCTTCTAACTCTCATGCTCCAGACCAGATAACATCCACTTTATTCTTTTTTGCACCCCTTCCAGTTTAATGAGATGCTTCCTATAGAAGGTTGATTAGTATTCCACAGGTGGCCTACAGCAGTTGAACTATGAAGTTCAAACTCCTGCACCCAGTATCGTGACTGATGAAGGCAGCATGCCGACCATCTTCCTCACCACCATGTCCACCTGTCACCACTTTCACACACAAAACCATGCAATCTCTAATAAGTCCATGCCTTTCCAGATAAACATAGATTCTATCCCAGAAAATCCACTCCAATAGGCTTAGCCACGACTGAGTTTCAGTTCCCACGCAGTTCCTTGCAGGCTTTTTTTAAATAGAGCACCTTAGCCAATCCTTCAGTCTTCCAGGACCTCACCTGTTGCTATCGATAATAGAATTATTTCTGCTTGTGGCCCGGCAATTTTTTCTGTAGCTTCCTAACATGTCACAGGATAAACCTGA
This sequence comes from Malacoraja senta, assembly GCA_038087875.1. NCBI lineage: Eukaryota > Metazoa > Chordata > Chondrichthyes > Rajiformes > Rajidae > Malacoraja > Malacoraja senta. Next base: position 192 of record JAXLNO010001204.1, on the reverse strand, counting down.
TCAGGTCCAAGGAATTTATTTACCTTTATGCGTTTTAAGACCTCTAGCACGTCCTATTCTGTAATGTGGATTCTCTTTCAGAATCACTATTAGGTTCACCGTTCCCTACAATCCATGTCTTGTCCACAATAGAGACGAGAAGCATTCAATCAACACCCCGCCCATCTCCCATGTCTCTACACACAAATGACC
>JAXLNO010001203.1:102009-317393 GCA_038087875.1 Malacoraja senta | reverse complement strand
TCACGGACTCTGCCCTCTTCAACCCAGTAGCCCCCTGGGGGGGGGGGGGTGTCCATTAAATCCCTCTCTCCACCCTCCATCCAACTCTCCTCTGCTTCCTCCCTCACCCTCCCTCCCCTCCTCCCTGTTCCCCTCTCCCTCCTCCATTACCTCGCCATCTCTCTTCCTACCCCTATCCTCCATTCCCCCTCATCCCCCAGCACCCTCCCCCTCCTCTTCACCCTCCACCTTCTTTCTCCCCCACTCCCTCCCTCACCTCTCCACCGCTCCCCTTTCACTCCCTCCCTCCCTCCCTCCCTCCATAACCCCTCTCCCCTCCCTACCCCCTCCTCTCCCTCTCTCCCCCTCCTCCCCCATTCCTCACCCCCATCCCACCCAACACAGTCCCTCCTCGCCTCCCCCACTGCCCTCCTCTCCCTCTATCCCCCCTCCCTTCCCACTCCCCCTCCTCACCTCCCCACTTTCCCCTCCCTCTCCCTCCTCTCCCTCAATGCCCCCAGGTTCCCTCCTCCCCTCCCCAGGATTTTGATGTAAACCACCGCAGGCCCCATTTGCTCCACCACGTCGGCGATGAAGCTGTAGTTGAGGCGGGGGCTGTCGGGGAGACGGGCCAAGTGGCCTGGAACCGCAGAAGGCGGCTGGAGAGGCCGAGGCTGCGGCCTAGTCCTTGCCCCAGGTACCGCTCCTCTCCCTCCCCACGGGCCCAGAGCAGCAACCCCGGACCCCGCACCGGCTCGAACCCCAGCCCAGGGCCCGGAGCTGCGCTCAAGGCCCAGTCCGTGTCTGTGTCCGCTCCCCAGTGCCCAAAGCCCGTGCCCAGCTGCAGCCCCGGGGCTCGGCCCACGCCAGGCCTCTTCACCTTCTCTCTTCTTTTCCCTCTCCTCCTTCCCTCCACCACTCCCTCCCTGACCTCTCCCTCCTCTCCTTTCCCCTAACCTCAGTCACTCCCTCCCTCCCTCCTTAACCTCTCTCTCCCTGCACCCCTTCTCTCCCTCTATCCACCTGCTCACCCACTCCCCCCTATCCCACCCTCCCAATGAAAATCGTGATTTTTTTTGTAAACGAAAGCTCCCCCCTATCCCATCTCCCCACAATAAAAATCACGATGTTTAAAAAAAAATGGAATTCTCAATGGAAAATCATGTTTTTTGTTTGAAATAACCTAAACACAATGTTAGCTGTTAATGAAAACGGAAGAATTTGATTAAAAGACCGTTTTTTTGAAATTTGTGATTTTTTAATGTAAATGAGATTCGGGATCCCATTGTGACGTCATTGTGAATGAAAACGAAATTTGATTAAAACGGATTTCTTTTGAAAATCGCAATTTTTAATGTAGACTAGACCAAGTGGGACCCGTTGGGTCCCTGTCACACCAGAGGCCTGGACCCCCAACACAACCTGTTCCCCCAACGCAATATTCCACCACTCACCCATTCCCACAATGCAACCCGTTCCCCCAACACAATATTCCACCACTCACCCATAGCCCCCAACTGCGCAGGGGCGTCTCATTTCCCCTTATCCCCAGCACTTGCTCTCCTCCTCTTCAGCCTCCCTCTTTTTACATTTAAAAAGAAAGTGCAATTGCACTTGCTGCCAGGACTTTACAAAAGTAATCCAATTGCCCTTCCCCTGCCTCCCCCAGCACTCCCTCCCCCTCCTCTTTTTAAACTTTAAAAACTTCCTGCCAGGACTCAGTGTTATGTGAATGCAACATTGTTGTGGGCAGGGTCAGCAAGGATTTGGATTTTTGACACTGAGAAGTGAAAAGTCAAATTTTAACGTTTTTAGTTTAAAAGTGAATAACTTGTAAAATATACCATCAATCTAAACGAAACTTGATACAACACACCACAGGACAATGGTGAGTAAGGTTGTAAAATTGTAGTGCTATCATGTACCGTTTTGGCCGTAATTCAGGCCATGAATCGCACACAGACAGACAGACAAGATGAGAGTTTTAGTAATATACTAGACCAAGTGGGAACCGTTGGTCCCGTCCCCTCAATGTGGGGGGGGGGTGGCAGGGGGGGGTCACACACACTAACCACCCCCCACACGCACACTAACCCAACCCCTTGATATTATATTAATATTCATTTGCTCCTTTTACCCCATCCACTCACGCAGAGCCCCCAACTGCTAGGGGAATGGAGGATAGGGGTAGGAAGAGGGAAGGGGTGGGAGAGAGGGGGAGGCAGGAAGGGGGATGGAGAGAGGGGGAGGGAGAAGGGGGGTGGGGGGAGGGGGGGAGGGGGGAATAGAGAGGGGGAGGGAGAATGGGGAGGGGAGGGAGGGCGAGAGAGAGGGGGGAGAAAAAGAAGGAGAGGAGGGAGGGGGGAGGAGAGAGAGGGGGGAGGGGGGTGGGGAGGAGAGCGGGGGTGGGAGGGAACAGAAGGAGAGAGATATGGTGGAGGGAGAGAGAGGGGGAAGGACGAGGGAGGAGAGGGAAAGGGGGAGAGGGGAGGGAACCGTCACAACCCAGTAGTTTAGTTTGAGGCTAATTAGAGGCTGTATGGTAACTCACAATTCATTGTACCTTAATTTGTGCGTGACAAATAAATAATTTGAATTGATTGTTGTGTTGAGTTATTTGTGATACTGTATTCCAGGCACACACAGCATTGAACACACATTACGCATACCATGCAGGCTAGGCTATATCATATATGTGCACAGTGCATATATGACTTGCATAACATTGTACAAGTGAGTAACTGAAGCAGGCAGCTACGGTGTAGTTACATAGATCTGTTTTGCCTTGTTCTTCTTTGTGTTGTTAATGTGTGCCCGTGAAAGAAAATCAACAAATAGCATGCAGGAAGCTTTCTTGATAATGTCAGGAAATACCATCAAATTCCAGGAAATTTGGGATTCTATTTCAGGAAAAACAAATTTGAGGTGTGGAAGCACTGGTCGGGCGGGTGTTCGGGCAGGTGGTCGGTCGGGCAGGCGAGGCGGTTGGGCGGTCGGGCGTCGACTAATGGACTGCGAGTTCGGCCGCTTCAGTCCAGGACCCGACTTCAACTCCGGCGCCGTCTTTTGAATAACCTGGGGGGGGGGGGGGGGTGACTCACCGCAGCGCGTGGAAGGAAGACGGCACAGAGCAGACCCATTGTGACATCATCAGCGAAAAGCAGTCATTTTCAAAGTTTTGTCAGATTTTTTAACATTTTCAGTAATAACTCGAGAAATAAAGCATGAAATTTTCAGATAAGGCGATTTTGGACGCCACTGGAAAAATGTCTAGCGGAATATGTAAACATTTTACCATTACCGCGTGTTTTTTTCGCGAAGATGTGATTACACACAAACATGCAAACAGACACATAAATAAATACACATCCAGATCAGAGTTTTATGTATAGAGATAGATATACTTAGACCAAGTGGGACCCGTTGGGTCCCTGTCAAACGGGGAGGGCTGGTCCCCCAACGCAACCTGTTCCCCCAACGCAATATTCACCAATCACATGTTCCCCCAACGCAACCCGTTCCCCCAACGTAATATCCACCACTCACCCATAGCCCCCAACTGTGCAGGCGCGGCTCATTTCCCCTCATCCCCCAGCTCGCACTCCCTCTCTTCACCCTCCCTCTTCTTTCCCCTCTCGTCTCCTCCCCCACTCCCACCCTTACTCCTCTCTCCCTCTCCTTTCCCCTACCCTCAGTCACACCCTCCCTCCCTCCATAACCCCTCTCCCCACCTTACCACCTCCTCCCTCTATTAAACAACAATCCTCTACTCGTCCCTGCCCCACACCCTCCGTCTCCTTACAACAATTTACAAAGCACTCATTGGACTGGGAGTCCTGTCTTTGTTAACATTGTCCATAACCCCTCTCCCCATCCTACGCCAAGTGGGACCAATTGGTTCTCGTTCACCCAATGCAATATTATGGTCGAGCTGCGGGAGCCGCGGGAGGGAGGGGGAGGGAGGAGCGTGGCTCCAGGCCCAGTCTGTGTCTGTTCCATGTCTGTGTCCAGTAGCATTTAGGGCCCCTAAGCTGTGGTTCAAGCCGGTGCGGGCGGGCCCACGGGGAAGCTTCTCTCTCTCTCCCCCCTCCCGTGGCTGGTTGCGTCTCTCTCTCCCTTGCACCCTCCTCGGCTGGTTGCCTCCCTCACCCTCCCCGGCATTTTAAAATAACAGAGTCAGTCAGTGACTTTTTGAGGCTGAGGTCTTGATCCGCGGGAGTGGGAGGGAGGGTGAGGGACGAGCGTGGCTCCGGGCGCAGTCTGTGTCGAGCGTGGTTATATCGGGGACAGCGAATTTAAAAAAAAATGTAAATGAGATTCCATTGTGATGTCATAGCTGTAACTGCCACTGCACTTGAAGTTATTGGTCTCTTTCGGGTTTTGAAAGTAAAAAATGTGAATAACTTGTAAAATATAACATCAATCATGAACGAAGCTTGATACAACACACCACAGGACAATGGTGAGTAAGGTGGTATAAACATTGTAGCACTATCGTGTACCGTTGGGTCCCTGTCACATGGGAGGCCTGGTCCCCCAACGCACCCGTCCCCCAACGCAATATTCTACTATTCACCCGTTCCCCCAACGCAACCCTTCCCCAACGCAATATTCCACCACCCACCTATAACCTCCAGCTGCGCAGGTGTGACTCATTTCCCCTCATCCCCAGCACTCCCTCCCCCTCTTCACCCTCCCTCCTTTCCCCTCTCCTCCCCCACCCCCACTCCCACCTTCACCTCTCCCTCCCACTCCTTTCCCCTACCATAAGTCACTCCCTCCCTCTCTCTCCATTACCCCTCTCCCCTCCCTACCCCCCTCTATTAAACAGCAATCCTCTACTCATCCCCTCCCCCACTCCCTCCCTCTCCTTTTAAATAATGTTACAAATCTCATTGGACTAGAGCCGTCTTTGTTAACATTGTCCATAACCCCTCTCCCCTCCCTACCCAAGTGGGACCCGTGGGCCTTGTCCCCCCCCCACGCAATATTCCGGTCTGGAGCTGCGGGATATTTGTATAATACTTTTTAAACTGATTAATTTAAAGCAGACGTTAACCTAATTTTGTGCTCCAATTGATATGTCCTTTAATGCAGTTAAACGTTTGCTGATATTGATTTTGCATTTATTTTTAGGGGTGACAAGAAAGTTATCTGTAACAAGTTTGTACAAACGGTAAGAGAATCTTTTAATATGAACTAGACCAACTAGGGAGGTCTCACACGGGAGGTCTGGTCCCCCAACGCAAACCGTTCCCCAACGCAATATAGTACCACTAATCTGTAGCCCCCACGAGAGGTGTGGTCCTTCAACTCCACCCATTGCTGAACATAAGATTCCAGCAGTCCCCTGCCTCCCCCAGCACTGGACTTAAAAACAATTCCAATTGCACTTTCCCAATTGCAATACCAAGTCATCCTCTCCCTCCTGTCCTGCCAGGAGCTGTAGTAGTTTTGTATGATGGCAACATTGTTGCTAATGTCGGTGGTGTCGTGGTTTCCAATACTCAAAATTAACTCAGGCAACGCGGAGAATTCTTCAAGAAGTTTAAACTTTTATTTGCAAATAAAAGCTGGATCACCCCACGTCATCAGTCCACATGGAGCTCTCTGAGCCACAAACAAAGGATCATCTCTTTTTATACCATGTTCAATTCTGCATGCCCCATCCCTGTTACATTTCCATATCCAATCATTTGCCGACATTCCCTCATCATCAGCCAATCACTTGCTCCCACTTATCTCCTCCTTCCCAGTATATTTCCATATTTGCAACTGATGTAGTCACATGACTCCCTTTTTATGGCCTCTGTCAGCCATGTGCTTTGACTTCTTTGTTCAGAGTCATTTCATTTTAACAAAGTGAAAAAGAAAAGTGGACTCAATTCCCAGAACCCACTTCTCAAATTATAAGAGATACAGTGGTCAGTCAATTTATATAAACAAGACACATTTTTCCCATTAAACTCTGTACGTCTCGGGGAAGAATGTTATCTCTTAACCTATAAACCTAAATACTGAGTCCTAATGGTTATAATCCTTTCAAACACAACATACCTCATCCCCAGAGCACAGATGGTTTTATTACACATCACATAGTTAGAATATAATTAACTATGTATTATCTATCTATATACTTTTAAAACTCTCTGGCTGTCGTCCGTCTGTACGTCTGTACGTCCGTACGTCCAACGTTCTGCTTGACCTGTGCCGCCTTTGATACCGCCCCTGGCCCACACAGCGCGCGGAAAGGCCCATATTTTTTACCATTTCCAAAGAGATGACATTTATCTTTACGAATAGCCACTCCTGATTAAATTCGGTCCTGTTTATGTACACGTTTTAAAAATAAAATCCATCCCCCCCCACCCCCATGTGATTTTCTCCGATTGTCTCCGATTTTCTCCGAAAACGACGCCATCTTTTTTTCTCCGAAAACGACGCCATCTTTTTTTCGCCGATTTTCTCCGATTTTTTCCGATAACAACGCCATCTTTTTTTCGACGATTTTCACCCCGGGGTCTGAAGCACGTTCGGGAACAACACCCCGGGGTGTCAAGCACTTTCGGGGACCAGACCCAACGGGTCTGCACTTGTTCTAGTAAACCTTAAAAGTATGAATTTGCTTTATCCTTGCAAAGTCTACAAAGATTTTTAAGCTGATTCCAATCTCACACCTCCTATCTCCAAGCACACAGGGGTCGTATAAATGTCACACTTGATAAATTATAATTGCTTCTTGGCTAGCTCACACACCCTCCCCCTCTCTTGCTATCTCCAGGGGATGGAATTCCAAACTCCTCCTTGGGCCTATTTTATGGCTCTGCTTTCACGCTGACAGCATTACACAAAGGAATGTTTACAGCTGCAGACCACAATCACTATCTCAGAGCATAGCCACCTCAGTTTTTATAAACATAAGAAATCCAACTTATACAAAGGTCACATAACCCTCACCTGAACACCTTTCCCCTTCACATACGTCTTATCTCTTATCTCAACATGAGTATAATTAAACGTAGCCAAAGACTGGATCACAGAATCCAGAGGCGCCTTGCTATCTTACACTAGTAAAAACAGTCATAAACCCTGAGCCCTTTGTGCTACACCAGAGCTCAGGAATGTGTCATAATGAAAGAGCAAATGGCCTGTGACCTGAGAACAGGCCCCACTGACAAACTACTTTTAAATACAGATTATATAAGATACATTTAATATAGAAGATAATATTTACTATAGTGGAAGACTGTGATATCCCATTCAGGTGAAAAGTTGGTGGAAGCACGGAATGTTCCTGTATTGCAACTTTGTATCGAAGTTTGTTGGAAGCTGGCAGGAAGGATTTTAACAGTAAAAATCTTCTTAAAGTTGGCATTTTTAAACCTTGAAATATCAATAATGTGAAATATAAACAACGACGGGTAAAAAGCTGAATACAATTCTGCAAAAAAAATTTTGCGCTATTGTGTACCGTTTTGGTGCAGCTCCTGAGATCACAGACAAACAAGTAGAGACTTTTCATAGTATATAGATAGCTAATGCAAGATTTTAATCCTTTATGCAGTCAATTTTCATCATGTCAGCATATTTGAAGTTGTCTCATGTTATGCGAGTCAAGAAAATGTATTTATTTTGTCCATTAGAATTAAATTCTTCTATTTTTGCCTTCTTTGTTTTTATTTTACTTTATATTACTAAAACTCTGATCTTGACCGCTTTTGGCCCACTGTGCTGCGATTTCCGAGAGAACGCCGCCACCTAAGGCCGTCATTTTTGGCCACCTCGCTCAGAGCCCCCCTCCGCCTTCCAGGACCTGAGGATTTTTCCCATCGATGAAAAATCAGAGAGATATTAATGTTTTAAAAAAAATTGTCATTCTCTCTGCTGCCCCCGCTAGCGGCAGGGGGGGAGGTACTATAAACCCGGAAGTGTAGTGCCTCACTCAGTCTCTGTCAGACCCAGGAAGTGAGAGGGTCACGGCTCTCTGAGCTGCGAATAACACTGAACGCACGTCTACTCCACGTTGAGTCCCCTCGATGCGGCTGCAAAGTGGCTGCTGCCCAATTGTTTGCCTCGTCTTTTTTAAATGTTTGTGTTCACAAAATGAATTTTGGTTGTCAGGTGGCTGCTGCCCAATTGTTTGCCTCGCCTTTATAAAAAGTTTGTGTTCGCACGTACGATTTGATAAGAGAGCTATTGGTTAATATAGGCGAGGAAAAATATTCATAAGATCAAAGCAGTGGGTTCTAATGGTTACGATATAATATATTGTGACAAAATACAGAGAATCAAACTATTGGTGAAAGAGAAATTTTATATTTATAAAGCATCTTTCACGACCTCTGGAGTATTTCACAAACATAAACTTTTGAAGAATGACTATTTATTTATGCAGGAATATGGCAGCCATTTTCATGCTGAACCTTAGAAGAAACAATTTAATGAATAACTTAGTCATAGAGTCATACAACACGGAAAGAGGCCCTTCGGCCCAACTCATCTATGCTGACAAAGCCGCCCCATCCAATCTAGTCCCATTTTCCCACATTTGGCTCATATCCTTTTAAACTTTTCCTAACCACGTACATGCCCAAATATCTTTTACATGTGGTTATTTTACCTGCCTCAACTATTTCTTCTGGCATCTCTTTCCACTTCTGTTGAGTTGAGTCCTACTTAATACTAAATTCATTGATTCTTTTACTCTTTCGTAAAGTTTAGATGGACCATTGGTTGCATTCCCTCATCCGAAAAATGGGCCCATGCTCAGTATTCTTTTTTCAGTGTTAAAGAAGGAACTGCAGATGCTGGAAAATCGAAGGTACACAAAAATGCTGGAGAAACTCAGCGGGTGCAGCAGCATCTATGGAGCGAAGGAAATAGGTAAAGTTTCGGGCCGAAACCCTTCTTCAGACTGATAGGGGGTGGGGAGAAGAAAGGAAAAAAGGAAAAAGGCGGAGGAGGAGCCCGAGGGCTGGGGGAGGGGAGGAGACAACCAGATGGCTGATGAAGGGGAGGGGACAGCAAGGGCTAGCAGAATTGGGAGAATTCAATGTTCAAGCCCCCAGGATGTAGAGTGCCCAAGCGGAATATGAGGTGCATTTCCTCCAATTTACGGTGTTGCTCGCTGTGGCCATGGAGGAGACCCAGGACAGAGAGGTCAGATACGGAATGGGAGGGGGAGTTGAAGTGCTGAGCCACTGGGAGTTCAGGTTGGTTATTACGGACCGACCGGAGGTGTTCGGCGAAACGATCGCCAAGCCTCCGCTTGGTCTCACCGATGTAGATCAGCTGGCATCTAGAGCAGCGAATGCAATAGATGAGGTTGGAGGAGATGCAGGTGAACCTCTGTCGCACCTGGAACGACTGCTTGGGTCCTTGAATGGAGTAGAGGGGGGAGGTGAAGGGACAAGTGTTGCATCTCTTGCGGTTGCAAGGGAAAGTACCAGGGGAGGGGGTGGTATGGGAGGGAAGGGAAGAATTGACAAGGGAGTTACGGAGGGAGCGGTCTTTGCGGAAGGCAGACATGGGGGGAGATGGGAAGATGTGGCGAGTGGTGGGGTCACGTTGGAGGTGGCGAAACTGACGGAGGATCACTTGTTGTATGTGACGGCTGGTGGGGTGAAAGGTGAGGACTAGGGGGACTCTGCCCTTGTGAGTGGGGGGGATGGGGAGAGAGAGCAGTGTTGCGGGGTATGGCAGAGACCCTGGTGCGAGCCTCATCTATGGTGGAGGAGGGGAACCCCCGTTCCCTGAAGAATGAGGACATTTCAGATGCCCTGGTGTGGAACGCCCCATCCTGGGAGCAGATGCGGCGTAGACGGAGGAATTGGGAGTGGGGGATGGAGTCCTTACAGGAAGCAGGGTGGGAAGAAGTGTAGTCCAGATAGCCATGGGAGTCGGTAGGTTTGTAGTGGATGTCGGTATGGAGTCTATCACCTGCGATGGAGATAGTGAGGTCAAGGAATGGTAGGGAAGTGTCGGAAATGGTCCAGGTGTATTTGAGTGCCGGATGGAAGTTGGTGGTGAAGCGGATGAAGTCAGTCAGTTGTGTGTGGGTGCAGGATGTGGCACCAAAACAATCATCGATGTAGCGGAGGTAGAGGTCGGGGATGGGGCCCTGGTACGCATTGAACAAGGATTGTTCTACGTACCCGACAAAGAGGCAGGCGTAGCTGGGGCCCATGCGTGTGCCCATAGCTACGCCTTGTATTTGGAGGAAATGGGAGGAGTCAAATGAAAAGTTATTAAGTGTAAGGACCAGCTCCGCTAGGCGGAGGAGGGTGTCAGTGGCCGGGTATAGATTGCTTCTACGGTCGAGGAAAAAACGGAGGGCTTCAACGCGCATTCCACTCTCTAGGCCCTCACCCCCTCATCTTCACCATGGACGTCCAGTCATTGTACACCTCCAACCCCCACCAGGATGGTCTCGAAGCCCTCCGTTTTTTCCTCGACCGTAGAAGCAATCTATACCCGGCCACTGACACCCTCCGCCGCCTAGCGGAGCTGGTCCTTACACTTAATAACTTTTCATTTGACTCCTCCAATTTCCTCCAAATACAAGGCGTAGCTATGGGCACATGCATGGGCCCCAGCTACGCCTGCCTCTTTGTCGGGTACGTAGAACAATCCTTGTTCAATGCGTACCAGGGCCCCATCCCCGACCACTACCTCCGCTACATCGATGATTGTTTTGGTGCCACATCCTGCACCCACACACAACTGACTGACTTCATCCGCTTCACCACCAACTTCCATCCGGCACTCAAATACACCTGGACCATTTCCGACACTTCCCTACCATTCCTTGACCTCACTATCTCCATCGCAGGTGATAGACTCCTTACCGACATCCACTACAAACCTACCGACTCCCATGGCTATCTGGACTACACTTCTTCCCACCCTGCTTCCTGTAAGGACTCCATCCCCCACTCCCAATTCCTCCGTCTATGCCGCATCTGCTCCCAGGATGAGGCGTTCCACACCAGGGCATCTGAAATGTCCTCATTCTTCAGGGAACGGGGGTTCCCCTCCTCCACCATAGATGAGGCTCGCACCAGGGTCTCTGCCATACCCCGCAACACTGCTCTCTCTCCCCATCCCCCCCACTCACAACAAGGGCAGAGTCCCCCTAGTCCTCACCTTTCACCCCACCAGCCGTCACATACAACAAGTGATCCTCCGTCAGTTTCGCCACCTCCAACGTGACCCCACCACTCGCCACATCTTCCCATCTCCCCCCATGTCTGCCTTCCGCAAAGACCGCTCCCTCCGTAACTCCCTTGTCAATTCTTCCCTTCCCTCCCATACCACCCCCTCCCCTGGTACTTTCCCTTGCAACCGCAAGAGATGCAACACTTGTCCCTTCACCTCCCCCCTCTACTCCATTCAAGGACCCAAGCAGTCGTTCCAGGTGCGACAGAGGTTCACCTGCATCTCCTCCAACCTCATCTATTGCATTCGCTGCTCTAGATGCCAGCTGATCTACATCGGTGAGACCAAGCGGAGGCTTGGCGATCGTTTCGCCGAACACCTCCGGTCGGTCCGCAATAACCAACCTGAACTCCCGGTGGCTCAGCACTTCAACTCCCCCTCCCATTCCGTATCTGACCTCTCTGTCCTGGGTCTCCTCCATAGCCACAGCGAGCAACACCGTAAATTGGAGGAAATGCACCTCATATTCCGCTTGGGCAGTCTACATCCTGGGGGCTTGAACATTGAATTCTCCCAATTCTGCTAGCCCTTGCTGTCCCCTCCCCTTCATCAGCCATCTGGTTGTCTCCTCCCCTCCCCCAGCCCTCGGGCTCCTCCTCCGCCTTTTTCCTTTTTTCCTTTCTTCTCCCCACCCCCTATCAGTCTGAAGAAGGGTTTCGGCCCGAAGCGTTACCTATTTCCTTCGCTCCATAGATGCTGCTGCACCCGCTGAGTTTCTCCAGCATTTTTGTGTACCTTCTTTTTTCAGTATTGTGCTGAACTGTCAGACTACATTTTGTGTTCATTGAAATGTAAGAAATGGAAGCAGGGCTATGCCTTAAGTTATTTGTGTCTGCCTGCTGTTTAATAAGATTATGGATAATCGTTTACCTCAGTGCCATTTTCCTGCTCTATTTCTGGTTCTCTTGCATCCCTTAATAATTGGACAATCGACCTAAAGCCATTTTTAGAATTCAAGAATATATAAATACTCTCAGGTATGTATTGAAATGTAAAGGTACAAGAGGAGTTGAAATGTAAAGGTACAAGAGGAGTTGGGTATAGAAGCAAAGAGGTCCTTCTGCAATTGTATATGGCCCTAGTGAGACCACACCTGGAGTATTGTGTACCGTTTTGGTCCTCTAATTTGGGGAAGGACATTATTGTTATTGAGGGAATGCAGCGTTGGTTTACCAGGTTAATTCCCGGGATGACGGGACTGTCAAATGCTGAGAGAATGGAGTGGCTGGGCTTGTACATTCTGGAATTTAGAAGGATGAGAGGGGATCTTATTGAAAACGTATAAGATTATTAAGGGTTTGGACACGCTAGAGACATGTTCCCGATGTTGGGGGAGTCCAGAACCAGGGCCACAGATAAGAATAAGGGGTAAGCCATTTAGAACGGAGATGAGGAAAAACCTTTTCATACAGAGAGTTGTGAGTCTGTGGAATTCTCTGCCTCAGAGGGCAGTGGACGCCTGTCATATGCTGAGAGAATTAAGGGTTTGGATATGCTAGAGGCAGGAAACATGTTCCCGATGTTGGGAGCGTCCAGAACCAGGGGCCAGAGTTTAAGAATAAGGCAAAAGCCATTTAGAACGGAGATGAGGAAACACTTTTTCACACAGAGAATTGTGAGTCTGTGTTCTCTGGATAGTTTCAAGAGAGAGCTAGATAGGCTCTTAAAGATAGCGGTGAGGGACTATGGGGAGAAGGCAGGAACGGGGTACTGATTGAGGATGATCACATTGAATGGCGGTGCTGGCCCGAAGGGCCGAATGGCCTACTCCTGCACCTATTGTCTATTGTCTAAGATGGATTGTCAAAATGGCAGCTGAAAATACAGAAATGACAGAGAAACGTTATTTTGATCAGTCTAGGATTTATGGATGATTTGATCAATGTGTTATATTGATAACAGGATGGAAGAAAATGCAGACTGTTTATGATGCTTTCGGATCTAGAACTTAAAAACGAAATTAAAGATTAAATGTGGAGAATTTAGGAACCAGAACCATGCAATGCAATAATTTAGGAATCATCCTCTAAAAGTTTCTTCAAACTGAAGAGACTTGGTCTATGCTCGTACCTATGCAATTAGATCCTTGACTTCCTCATTGGCAGGCATCAATCAGTACGAATTGGCAATATTTCCTTCTCACTGACTATCGGCACAGATGCACCTCAAGGCTTTGTGCTTGATCCCCTGCTTTACACACTTCTATACCATCACTCTGTCGCCAGACATAGCTCCGCGCCTTTAAATTTGCCAGTAATACTGCCATTATGGTTCGAGTAACGAGTAATGATGATCGAAAGTCCTTTTCTCCAGAGATGCTGCCTGACTCGCTGAGTTACTCCAGCATTTTGTGTCTATCTTTGGTGTAAGCCACCATCTGCAGTTCCTTCCTACACAGGGAAATCGATAATCTGGTTGAGTGGTGCCAGAACACTATGCTCTCAAGACCAAAGAGTTGAGTGTTGTATTCAGAAAGGTAAAGCCGAGGGTCCATGACCCCATCTTTGATGGCGGAATGACATTAGAGACAGTCAACAGCTAAAAGTTCCTTGTGCTTGCACATTTCTGAAGATCTGTCTTGTGCCCAGCAGCACATTGATGCCATTGCAAAGAAAGCTCATCAATGCCTCAGCTTCATCAGAAGTTTGTGGAGATTTGGCACATTGCCAAATACTTTATTGAGCTACAACAGGTGTATGGTAGAAAGCATACTGTCTGGTTGCATCACGACCTAGTTTGGTAATTTAAATGCCCAGGGATGAAGGAGGCTGCAGAAAGTGATGCACATTCCTCAAGAAGGCAGTTAATATCATCAAAAACCCACACTAAACTGGTGATGCTCTCATCTTACTACTACCATCGGGAAGAAGGTACAGACGCCTGAGAATAGTTGCCTCCAGGTTTCTTCCATCCTTCTATCATTTTAGTACATCATTCAAATCATCCATAACTTTAAGACTAAACAAAGTATCTCAACAAAGTATCTTAACGATCCATCTTGTACTCTAGAACCATCCTGAATCTGTCCTAACCACAACCCTGCCTCAGTACCAAACTGCTTTGGATTTTATATAACATGGCACAATGTACTTCAGCTTGTACCATTATGGTCTGCTTACCTAGTATAATTGATAATTTGTAGTATTATTTATTCTATATTTTTTATATTGTTCTATTAATGTGCCTGTAAAGCTGCATCAAAGGTAGTTTCATTTTTCTTGTCTTGGTGCATATGATAATTAAACATTCTTGACACTTGAGAAAAGTGTTACATGGAGGAATGTGAAGCTATGTGATGCAATAATGGGTTAGTATTTGAACTGGAGGTTGTGCCGGCTTTTAAAAGTACATTAGAAATATAAGAAGGAATTAAAGGATATGGGAATAGGTTAGACATGTGAGATTGTAAAGGACAAAAAACAATATCTTCTGAGACAATGGCCAATTTCTAAGGCATGATTCTGTGCAACCTGGTCCCCTCACAGCCAGAGACATTTCAATTGTTCTTTTTGGTATCTGTGTGCAGGACAAAATCCTGATAATGTAATTCATACTGAAATACTGAAGCGAAGGACTCCTTTTGAATTTTATTTTATGTACATTTGTATTTCAGAGTGCTGTTACGTGTCTGAATTGGCCAGCAGAGCAAGCAATTGTTTTTGGATTAGCTGAAGGAAAGGTATGTCCCTGTAATTCACCATCCTGATGTCTTCAAGAATAAACTAATACTCATTGTATTAAAACATGTACAGCAAGACGCTGCTTATGTAAGTGGAAAAGGAATAGTGAGATTTACGAGTAGATACTCGGCTAACAGCCATATACTGTTATACAAACATAAGCAGACTCTTAGAATTAATTGGTCCCTTCTTCGTAATCTGAAATTATATTGGAAGATTTGCATCGGATCAATTATACTAATATCTTTGTGTTGTGGTGTAGAGGTTCACAGAAGTGTAGAACTGATACTCTAATTCTGAAGATAGACCACAAAAAGCTGGAGTAACTCAGTGGGACAGGCAGCATCTCTGGAGAGAAGGAATGGGTGACGTTTTGGGTCGAGACCCTTCTTCAGACTGAAAGGACTTTCTTCAGTTTAAACCAACATCTGCAAAACCAACATAGAGACAATGAGCTAAATAGATTCGTAGATTTTCTATTAATGTGCTATGAAGGTGTTTTTTTTTAATGTTTTGAAATTCTATCCGGGATTCTCAATGTTAAAAGTCTGACACTGAACTTGAAACAGAGTTCAGCCTCAGAGGTAGGTAGTGTGCTCTATCTGTATCTTACTTTAATAGAGGAATTAATAGTGCTGAAAATGCAGTAAAGTGCTCAAGAAATTAATTGAAAAATTATTCATGTAGGGAGCTTAATTTTGTTATTTGCCTTTTTTCATATATAACAACGTTTATATATTTTGCAGAATGTATGGAGAAGGGTGGGCACCTTGGCATTGGGAAGTACTGTATAGGGTTGGGATGAGGAGAGATTACCCAAGTATTTGTGCTTGTGAAGTTGCACAACATTTTGAGGGGAGGGGTAGAGTGAAACCAGGCTAAAGTGGGTGAGTTTGGGGAGTCAGCAGCAGCATTGGGACAGGGGCCATTCAGGGTGGCTGACATCATGGCTTATAGCAGGTTTCAAGGTGTGGGGTCTGGAGCAGCTGGCAATGGTAGCAAAGAGGGATACATTGCAGGGAAGAGATGGATGAGAGATTAGGGATGTTATTTGCTTGAAGATTGTGATGGCACTTCAGGGCAGCTGGGTGTAAGTTAATATTAGGTAGACACAAAATGCTGGAGTAACTGTGGAGAGAAGGAATGGGTGACGTTTCAGGTCAAGACCCTTCTTCAGACTGATATCAGGGGAGTGGGCGGGACAGAGATAGAATGTAATCGGAGACAGTAAGACTGGTGGGAGAACTGGGAAGGGGGAGGGGATGGAGAGAGAGGGAAAGCAAGGGCTATTTGAAGTTAGAGAAGTCAATGTAAGTTAATGTTATCTCCCTATTAGCATGAACCCTAATTGGCAGAACGGAATTAAGACTATGCTGAACCTAGTGTGCGCAGTGAAGGGCACCACTAGGACCATATGGTTTAAGCTCTCCTGTGATGTTCCAAAAGATACATCAAATAAGAAATGACGTTAACCCCTGAAACCCTGTTGGAAATTCAATTAATCAAATAAAAGTTTTTATTGAAATCTTGCATTAATTGTTGATTCCAGTTGCTGTTATTACATTGTAGTTATTATTAAGTTGTTCACAGATTAACAAAGAAGTTGAGGTTGGAATGCAAACTTTATATTTTTTGTTGCAGTCGCAACGAACTGCAGATGCTCGAATCTTGAGCAAAACACAAAGTACCAGAGTAACTCGGTGGGTCAGGCAGCATCTGTGGAGGGAATGGACAGACGACATTTCGGGTTGGGACCTTTTTTCAGCCTTCTTCAATCTCAACCCAAAATGTTACCTATCCATGTTGCCTGACCTGCTGAGTTACTCCAGAATTTTGTGTTATTTTTTGTTGTTGGAAGGGGTTAACACATGCTTATTTTGTCTCTTTGGCTGTTATACCTTGTTGAGGTGTCCCCTCACTATTTGATTTTCTTTTTTGTTGGGCATATCTAGAAGTGTCCAGTTGGTCTGGATCTTTCAGTGGATATGTTTGTACTATATGATTGTCAACATAAAAAGTGTATTTCTTATTGTGGTGCAATGTTTGTCCTTCCTGATTAACAACCACAAGGTCTCAAACCAATTAGTTTACTCATATTGTTTAGTAAAGTGTAAAGCATGGGAGCAGAATTCAGCCATTTGGCCCATTGGGTCTACACCGTCATTCAATCATGGCTGATCTATTTTTCCCTCTCAACCTCATTCTCCTACTTTCTCCCCATAACCTTTGATGCCCTACCTAATCAAGAACCTGTCAACCACTGGTTTAAAAATACCCAATGTCGGCCTCCACAGCTGTCTGTGACAATGAATTCCACAAATTTGCCTCCCTCTGGCTAAAAAAATTCCTCTTCATCTAAAGGTCCGTCCTTTTATTTTGAGACTGTGCCCTCTGGTTCCAGACTCTCCCATTACTGGAAATACCCTCAGTGAACCTGCACACCTGAGCTTTAGTGATAAGCTGTTTTGAAAACATAGTTTGGCCTGAGACATGGCCCTGAAGAATTTCTGTTCGGATGTCTTTGCACTGGGACAAATAACCTCCAAGAACTAGATCTATCTTCCTTTGTGGGAGACATGATCCACTCATGGATCCACTCGGGAGCAGGAGGAATTGTGTGAGGTACTTTGCATCTAGTATTCACCGGGCAGAAAGACATGGTGATGTGATCAGGGAGGGTCATTCTGATTTTCTAGGACATGTTAGCATCAAGAAGGAGGAGGTGTTTGGTTTCTTGAAGAACATTAAGGTGGTTAATTCCACAGGCCCTGACAGGATCTATTCAGATTATTGAGAGAGACAAGAGAGGAAAACGCTATGGCTTTCACAGAAATCTCTGTATTCCCCTTTATCCACAGGCCAGGTCCCAGATGTCTGCAGTATAACAGTGTTGTTCCTTTGTTTGAAAGGACAATAGGACTAATCCTTCAAATTATAGGCCAGCGAGCCTTATATCAGTGGTAGGGAAATTATTAGAGAAGATTCTAGTGGATAAGATTTACTTGAAACTGGAAAAGCATGGACTTATTACGGATAGTCAACATGCCTTTTTGAAGGGCAAGTCATGTCTTATAAACCCGATTGAGTTTTTTGAGGAAGTGACAAAAATGATTGATGAGTATAGTGCAGTGGATGTTGTAAATATGGAATTTAGTAAAGCTTTCAACAAGGTCTCTCATGGTAGGTTAATTCAGCAGATTAAGGCACATGGGAGGCCATGGTGACTTGGTCGATATTCTGACTAGAGGCCTGTGACCAAAGATGTTCCACAAAGATCAGTGCTGTGAGCACTGCCATTAATGATATATATGAATGATTTTGAAGAAAATGTACCTGGGCTGATTGGCAGGTTTGCAGACGATACAAATATTGGCGGAGTTTTGGATAATCAGGAAGGTCGACAAAGGATACTGCAGGATATAGATAAATTGGAAATGTGTGCGGACAAATGGCAGATGGAGCTTAATCTGGACAAGTCTGAGGTATTGCATTTTGGGAGGTCAAATTCAATAGGAAAGTATAGAATAATTGCAGGAGCATTTTCATGTACAGAGCGATCTTGTATAAATCCATGGCTCCCTGAAAGAGGCAATACAAGCAGATGGGGTATTAAAGAAGGTGTATGGCATTGTTTCCTTCATCGATCAGGGCATTGAGTATAAAAAAAACGGCAAGTCATGTTGCAGATGTATAAATCTTTGGTTAGGCAACATTTGGAATTTTGTGTGCAATTCTGGTCGCCATATATCAGGAAGGATATAGACCGATTTGGAGAGGATGTGAAAGAGGTTCACTATGATGCCCCATGTAGAGAAAGTTAGTTTCTAAGGAGAGTTGGACAAACAAGGATTGTTTTCTCTGAAGCTTTGGAGGCTGAGGACGACCTGATAGAAGTATATAACATTATGAGAGGCATAGATTGGGTAGATAGTCAGAGTCTTTTCTCAAGATGGAAATAACAAATACTGGAAGGCATAGCTTTAAGTGAAAGGGGCAAAGATTAAAGGAGGTATGCGAGGCAAGATTTTTTACATAAGAGTTGTAGATACCAGGGGAAGTGGTGGAAGCAGATACAATAGTTATGTTTATGTAATTTAGGCAGGCAAATGAAGATGTAGGGAATGGAGACCACATGCAAGCAGATGGGATTAGTTTAAATTGGCATCATGTCAGCACAGACATCATGGATTGAGGGGCCTGTTTCCGTGCTGTACTGTTCAGTGTCATTGTACTTTTTTTTTGTTGATTAATGCTCATTGATTTTATTGCTTAATGCTCAGATTTACTAGGGCACCTTGATGACAACTCAATCAAATGCTGTCCTTTATCAAGGACTATCACTGACTCCAGAATTGAGATCTTGGATCCAAATTTGAACTAGGATTGTGATGAGGTTTTGAATTGAATGGTTCTGAGGCAAATCAAATTGGGCATCGGTGAGCAGGTATTTAGCACAAGATGTTGCTTGATAATATATTGCCAACACTGTTCATTGCTTTGCTGTTCATCATTTTGCTGCCAAATCAATAGGCTGATTTGGCAGCAAAGAGCTAAGGTGGACCTGTCCCACTTTTTGTGGATGTGCTTATATCTTAAATGGAAACATTTCCGACATGAAATTGTGCCACTAGGTGGTATTTTAAAAGAGTTATTTTTCTAATCCAACTTCTGATCGAATGATTTATAAGAATTTTTTGTAAATATTTGTTATTAAAATTAATATTTGTGTGGATTTTGATGTGCACTGTTAACATTGATTCTGTTTAATATAGGTTCGCTTAGCTAACACAAAAACAAACAAGTCCTCAACCATTTATG
This sequence comes from Malacoraja senta, assembly GCA_038087875.1. Taxonomy (NCBI): domain Eukaryota; kingdom Metazoa; phylum Chordata; class Chondrichthyes; order Rajiformes; family Rajidae; genus Malacoraja; species Malacoraja senta. Next base: position 297,699 of record JAXLNO010001203.1, on the reverse strand, counting down.
GAACAGATTCTTATGTGGTTTCGTTAACTTCAAAGTAAGCCTTTTCTGTGAATGTCTGCCATTCATTCTTTGTGTACAGTGACATCGCAAATTTCTTTAAAAAGGCTTAATAGCTTTGTTACACATCGAACACTCTTTCAATAAATAACGTTCTTACTTTAAATTTGATGTATTAGTGTATGTTTATCTTGGCCAGTAGCAACACACGAGAAATTGTGATATGGTATACAATTTTACAAGCTAATTATTTCATTTTTCATTATTTAGAATATTGTGTAAAGTGCAAAGTAGATGACTGCAACTGATTATCTATGGGCCATTTTACTTAATGCCCAAAATTAATTTTAACTTTTGATTCTGTTGATGTTAACATGTACTTAGACTCAGATTTTAAGTGGTGCATGAATATTCAGAACAATATTCTTTACACTTTTACTGAGAAGCATAAAAAATAAGATGCTGTATTCTGGACTTTTTGCCACTTTCATATCCTCTCTTCACAGCTCTTCAGGTAAAGGGATTCTGTCTGGCCATGCAGACGGCACTATTGTGCGTTACTACTTTGATGATGAAGGAGCAGGTGACTCACAGGTATGGTAGTAAGTTGAATGGCATTAGTAGTGAGAAAAGACCTGATCAATGAATTAACTTTTCTGCTTTTGTCCATGGTGACAATCCAGTCACTTATAAAATTGTCCAGAGTATGTTTAAAAACCATCCATTAAAACATCTCAGGATTTAAATCTGAAGAAGGGTCCAACCCATACGTCACCTATCCATTTTCTCCAGAGATGCTGCCTGATCTGTCGAGTCACTGTAGCATTTTGTGTCTATCGTTGGTATAAACCAGTTCCTTTTTATTACATCAGGATTTAAATGTTGCTTGTGTACATTTGATACATTTAGCGTGTATTGGAAAATATTTTGGTTTATATCCCCGTACAAATAATCGGACAAAGCAACTTTGGCATCTCGTGAAATTCATCATGATCCCATCTCCCCCCCCCCCCCCCCCCCCATTTGTGAAATAGGGGCAAGGTGAATTCTCTTTTGATTTATTTCCTTCCATGCATTAAAATTGTTGTAATTCCTATCCTTCTGCTCTTCTCTGTCACTGAAACAGTTTAGTGCTCATGTTGTGTTAAAGGCAAGTTATGAATAAAGGTATGACTTTCAAACAGCACACATTGCAGAAAGAGTGAAAGATGCCCTTTTGACATAGGAAATTGAATGATTTTTTAAATTGTAAAGATTGATGGGAAGATTCCAGAGAATTATTATACACTGACATGGGGGAAGAAAGTGAGAATAAGTGTCTCTATTCACCTCTATTGAGATGAGAAGAGGCGATAAGATAAATGTTTTAGCTGGCAGGATAGCTTGAGCTGAAAGGGATGATTGTTGTGGGAATTACAAGTATGTATTATAACTATAATTTCAATTTGTCTTCCGGTAAACATGGCACAAGATGTATACAGTGCCCTCCATAATGTTTGGGACAAAGACCCATCATTTATTTATTTGCCTCTGTACTCCACAATTTGAGATTTGTAATAGAAAAAAGTCACATGTGGTTAAAGTGCACATTGTCAGATTTTAATAAAGGCCATTTTTATACTTTTTGGTTTCACCATGTAGAAATTACAGCAGTGTTTATACATAGTCCCCCCCATTTCAGGGCACCATAATGTTTGGGTCACAGCAATGTCATGTAAATTAAAGTAGTCATGTTTAGTATTTTGTTGCTTATCCTTTGCATGCAATGACTGCTTGAAGTCTGTGATTCATGGACATCACCAGCTGCTTTGTGTTTTCTCTGGTGGTGCTCTGCCAGGCCTGTACTGCCGCCATCTTTAGCTTATGCTTATTTTGGGGGCTAGTCCCCTTCAGTATAAAAAAGGCATGCTCAGATCAGGTGATTGACTTGGCCACTCAAGAATTGACCATTTTTTAGCTTTGAAACTCCTTTGTTGCTTTAGCAGTATGTTTGGGATCATTGTCTTGCTGTAGAATGAACTGCCGGCCAATTAGTTTTGAGGCATTTATTTGAACCTGAGCAGATAGGATGTGTCTATACACTTCAGAATTCATTATGCTACTACCATCAGCAGTTGTATCATCAATGAAGATAAGTGCGTCAGTACCTTCAGCAGCCATACATACAGCCACACACCCCCACCACCGTATTTCACAGATGAGATGGTATGCTTTGGATCTTCGGCATTTCTTTATTCCTCTATACTTTGCTCTTGCCATCACTCTGATTTGAGTTAATCTTCGTCTCATCTGTCCACAAGACCTTTTTCCAGAACTGTGGTTGCTCTGTTAAGTACTTCTTGACTGTAACTTGGCCATCCTATTTTTGTGGCTAACCAGTGGTTTGCATCTTGCTGTGTAGCCTCTGTATTTCTGTTCATGAAGTCTTCTGCGGACAGTGGTCAATGACAAATCCACACCTGACTCCTGAAGAGTGTTTCTGATCTGTCGGACAGGTGTTTGGGGATTTTTTCTTTATTATAGAGAGAATTCCTCTGTCATCAGCTGTGGAGGTCTTCCTTGGCTTGCCAGTCCCTTTGCGATTAGTAAGCTCACCAGTGCTGTCTTTCTTCTTAATGACTTTCCAAACAGTTGATTTTGGTACACGTAAGGTTTGGCTAATGTCTCCAACAGTTTTATTCTTGTTTCTCAGTCTCATAATGGCTTCTTTGACTTTGCAGATGCTGGAATCTGAAGTGAAAACAGAAATCATTGGATGGGTCAGCAAAACAGTCATATCTGTAGTGAAAGTTAACATTTAGGGTTGACATCCCTTTATCAGTTTTCATTAGACAATTACATTATTATTGTGGCTGTGAAGCCTGCATTTTGCTATCTCTAAACCCATTATTCCCTGATGTATTTTATTTGGTGTAAATTGTATTGCTGCTGCTCATTGCTCAAAACTTCACTTATTTGTAATTTATATCTCCATTTAAAAGATTGTGTGGAAAAACTGATAGAGAAATGTGTAGTTCATTTATATCATGCTATCTGATATACAGTACCCAGAGAGTTGTGAATTTGTGGAATTCTGTCCCAGAAAGTAGTGGTGGCCGATTCACTGGATGCAGTAAAAGAGAGTTACAGTAGATAGAGCTCTTAGGGCTGGCGGAATAAAGGGATATGGGGAGAAGGCAGGAACGGGGTACTGATTGTGGATGATCAGCCATGATCACATTGAATGGTGGTGCTGGCTCGAAGGGCCGAATGGCCTACCCCAGCACCTATTTTCTATATATCTATGTAACAAAAATGCTTATAAATGGTAAGTAGCCCAATTAAACTGTAAACTGTTTTTTCTTTCAGGGTAAACTAGCTACTCATAGTTGTCCACCTTATGCCTTAGCTTGGGCTTTAAATAGCATTGTAGCTGCTGGATGTGATAAGAAAATCATTGCCTATGGGAAGGAAGGCCACATTATCCAACAATTTGATTATGGCCGTGATTCTGCAGAAAAAGAATTCACGGTAGCTGCCACCAGCCCAAGTGGACAGTCTGTCGTTATTGGTAGTTATGACAGGTATCATGAACAAACTAGATTTATTGATAAGGTGCTTTGTCATTTTGCTGAGCAAAGTTATTCCCTTGGATAATTTAAATGAGTTAAATCTCACTTCAGTGGCAATAGAAAAACACTGAACATTCCCTGGTGATATTTTGCACTCTGTACCTTCCTTTTTGCTCTACCTTGAGTTTGACGACTGTATTTACATATAGTGTTATCTGATATGAATTAATAGCATGCAAAACAAAGCTTTCCACTGTACCACACATTTCCTAATTGAAGTTTGTTTATTTCTCAATCCACATAAACAGTAAAACATATGTGTGTTGTGCAAGCATGATATGTTATTTTCATCTCTTGAATTGATTCAATGGGCTTTTCAGTGGGCATTCAGTCTAATTGATCAAGCAATTCCATATAACAAAATAAAATATCCTGGAATTGTGATTTATTAATTTATTAATTTTATTGGGAAAATATGTTTTTAAAGGGAGGAAATATCCCTTCATAATTTTGATATTGTGTGTTAGAACAGTAGTTACTATGTTGTTTCCATTGTATGGTTGAAATCAATTGTTTTTTTGCAGACTCAGAGTCTTAAATTGGAGTCCTCGCAGAAGTGCTTGGGATGAGTCGAGACCAAAGGAGATTCCAAACCTTTATACTATTACTGCCCTTGCATGGAAAAAGGATGGCTCAAGACTGTGTGCGGTTAGTATTCAAACAAAGTATTTGCTTCATCACAAGCTATTTCTGAGCTTTGAAAGTAAATCTGTCATCAAATCTGATTTTGGATATGGAGCAAGTGCGATAACTTATCTTCACCAATAAGATAATTTGAAAAATTGTGTAATTTCTTCCCTCAGATACATTTACATTGGGATTCATTTTATAGTATTTTACTGAAAAGTTAAATGACTGTAAGGGAGTTTCTATTTCATATTCAGGTCAGCCTTTTATTAAAAATTACTGAAGATGAAAATCTAACCCCCGATCTTAATTTACAGGGCACACTTTGTGGAGGTGTTGAACAATTTGATTGCTGCCTGCGTAGATCTATTTATAAGAACAAATTTGAAATGACGTATGTTGGCCTCAGTCAGGTTAGTAAAAAAATTGCCTTTTTAAAAATCATTTTGCTGTAAAGCATGTACTGAACTTTTTATTTTGTATTTATAAGCGAATGGATAAAATTGTTTATTACCAACACGACTAATTCAGTCTCTTCATTTCCAGCAACATATGATTGTTTTATTTGCTGCTGAAATGCATTTTCCTTCTTTCATTACCTTTAAGACTTGACTATTCCAGCAAATATCTGTCGGACTGCCTTGGTTTTGCCTTAAGCAGAAGGTCATCCAAAACTTTGCTGCTGGTGTCCTGGCTTACTTAAAGTTTCAGTCATCCAGCCCCCCTTTGATGATCCGTGCTGGGTTTTAGTTGAGCAATAACTTCATTTTTAAAGTCTCATCGTTGACTTTAAAATCTCTTTGTTTTCGTTCAGTCAATCATCCCCTCAAGCCTAAAATTTTGTGAGGTGTTTGTGTTTCTTCAATTCTTGTTTTTTGTTCCTCATGGGCCTGTCCCACTTAGGCGATTTTTTAGGCGACTGCCGCCGACTGTCATAGTCTTGTCAGATCGCGGAAAAACCGGCAACTGTACCCCATCCTACGACTATGTCTAAGACAAGCTACGACAGCCTACGACAACTGAGTCGTTCCTCGACAAGTCCTACAGTAAGATTGTTACACCTAAGGTACTGGAAGAGAGAAGGTGGGTGACGGTGAGAAAGGGAGGGAAACATGGAATGCAAACGTCCCCGGGTGTTGTACCTCTTGTGAACACGTTCGTGTTCACCCACTTAGAAACTGTCTGAACAGAAGACATTAACGCACTGAGCAGCGGACTGGCTTGCGAAGCAAAAAGGGCTGTTGAGCCAAAACCAAAGAGGCCAACGTCAGGCAATGCCATTGTAGTTGGAGACTCCATTGTGAGAGGTACGGACAGGGGTTTCTGCGGCAACAGATGGGATTCGAGGATGGTGTGCTGCCTTCCTGGTGCCAGGATCCAGGATGTCACGGACTGAGTGCAGAAAATCCTCAAGGGCGAAGGTGAACAGCCGGAAGTGGTAGTGCATGTCGGCACAAACTATGTCAGAAAGAAGGGGATGAATATTCTGCAGCGTGACTTTAGAGAGCTCGGAAAAATGCTGACAAGCAGGACCTCCAGGGTTGTTATCTCCGGTTTGCTTCCAGTTCCTCGTGCTGGCGAGAGCAGGAACAGGGAGATACGGGACCTGAATGTGTGGCTGAGGAACTGGTGCAGGGGGCAGGGATTTAGATTCTTAGATCACTGGGATCTGTTTTGGATTAAGGGGGAACTGTACAAAAGGGACGGATTGCATCTTAACAGGTGGGGGACCAGCATTCTGGCAAGCAGGTTTGCCACTGCTACACGGGTGGTTTTAAACTGAATGAGGGGGGAGGGGTGTCAAATAGGATAGTCGAGGATGGAGTTAAAGGGAAAGTGAGTAAAGGGATGGTTAATGACCCCAGAATTAACGGGAAAGGAAGCTCACAAAGGGATAGGAGAGTATGGCCAAGTGTAATAGGGATCGATGTGAAAGGTGAGATGCGTAAGGAATTAAAAGTATTGTATATGAATGCGCGAAGTATAAGAAGTGAAGTAGATGAGCTTGAGGCTCAGTTAGAGGTTGGTAGATATGACATTGTGGGGATTACTGAGACGTGGTTGCAGGAGGATCGGGCCTGGGAACTTAATATTCAGGGTTATGCATTTTATAGAAAGGACAGGCAGGTGGGCAGAGGAGGGGGGGTAGCTCAGCTGGTGAGGGATGGAATTCAGTCCCTTGCGAGGGAAGACATTGGGACTGACGAGGTAGAGTCACTGTGGATTGAGTTGAGGAATTGTAAAGGCAAGAAGACACTAATTGGTGTTATTTATAGACTCCCAAATAGTAGCCCGGATGTAGGGTGTAAGTTGCCGCAGGAGTTAAAACTGGCATGTAACAAAGGTAATGCCACTGTGGTGATGGGGGATTTCAATATGCAGGTATACTGGGAAAATCAGGTTGGTTCAGGACCCCAAGAAAGAGAGTTTGTAGAATGCCTCCAAGATGGATTCTTAGAGCAGCTTGTAATGGAGCCGACCAGAGAAAAGGCAATTCTGGATTTAGTGTTGTCCAATGAACCAGATATGATAGGAGAACTCGAGGTAAAGGAACCGCTTGGAGGTAGTGATCATAATATGATTAGTTTTAATCTGCAATTTGAGAAGGAGAACGTTAAATCGGAAGTGTCAGTGAGGCAGTTGAACAAAGAGGACTATGAAGGCATGAGAGGGGAGCTGGCCAAGGTAGACTGGAAAGGGATCCTAGCAGGAATGACGGTGGAACAGCAATGGCAGGAATTTCTGGGCATAATCCGGGAGACGCAGGATCATTTCATTCCAAAAAGGAAGAAAGATTCTAAGGGGAGTAGGAGGCAACCGTGGCTGACAAGAGAAGTTAGGGATAGAATAAAACTAAAAGAAAAGGTGTATAACACAGCAAAGAGTAGCCGGAAGCCAGAGGATTGGGAAACTTTCATAGGACAACAGAAGGAAACAAAACGGGCAATATGGGCTGAAAAGATGAAGTATGAGGGGAAGCTGGCCAGGAATATAAAGAAGGACAGTAAAAGCTTCTTTAGATATGTTAAGGGAAAAAGAGTAGCAGTCAAATGTGGGTCCCTTGAAGGCAGACACGGGTGAAATTATTATGGGCAACAAGGAAATGGCAGAAGAGTTGAATAGGTACTTCGGATCTGTCTTCACTAAGGAAGACACAAACAATCTCCCAGATGTACTGGAGGACAGAGGATCTAAGGGGGTAGAGGAACTGAAAGAAATTTTCATTAGGCGAGAAATAGTATTGGGTAGGCTAATGGGACTGAAGGATGATAAATCCCCTGGGCCTGATGGTCTGCATCCCAGGGTCCTCAGGGAGGTGGCTCTAGAAATAGTGGACGCATTGGTGATCATTTTCCAATGTTCAATAGATTCAGGATCAGTTCCTGTGGATTGGAGGATAGCTAATGTTATCCCACTTTTCAAGAAAGGAGTGAGAGAGAAAACCGGGAATTATAGACCAGTTAGCCTGACTTCAGTGGTGGGAAAGATGCTGGAGTCAATTATTAAAGATGTAATAATGGGGCATTTTGATAGTAGCAAAAGGATTAGTCCAAGTCAGCATGGATTTATGAAAGGGAAATCATGCTTGACTAATCTTCTGGGATTTTTTGAGGATGTGACAAGTAAAATGGATGAAGGGGTGCCAGTGGATGTAGTGTATCTAGACTTTCAGAAAGCCTTTGATAAGGTCCCGCACGGGAGACTGGTGACTAAAATTAGAGCACCTGGTATTGGGGGTAGGGTGCTGACGTGGTTGGAAAATTGGTTGGCAGACCAGAAGCAAAGAGTAGGAGTGAACGGGTCCTTTTCAGAATGGCAGGCTGTGGCGAGTGGAGTGCCGCAAGGCTCGGTGTTGGGGCCGCAACTGTTTACCATATATATTAATGATTTGGAAGAGGGAATTAGGAGCAACACTAGCAAGTTTGCAGATGACACAAAGCTGGGTGGCAGTGTGAACTGTGAAGAGGATGTTAGGAGGTTGTAGGGTGACCTGGACAGGTTGAGTGAGTGGGCAGATGCGTGGCAGTTGCAGTATAATATAGATAAATGTGAGGTTATCCACTTTGGCGGCAAAAACAAGGGGGAAGATTATTATCTCAATGGGGTTAGGTTAGGTAAGGGGGAGATGCAGCGAGACCTGGGTGTCCTTGTCACTGAAAGTTGGCGTGCAGGTACAGCAGGCAGTGAAGAAAGCTAATGGAATGTTGGCCTTCATAACAAGAGGATTTCAGTATAGGTTCTTCTGCAGTTGTATAGGGCTCTGGTGAGACCACATCTGGAGTATTGTGTACAGTTTTGGTCTCCTAATTTGAGGAAGGACATCCTTGTGATTGAGGCAGTGCAGCGTAGGTTCACGAGATTGATCCCTGGGATGGCGGGACTGTCATATGAGGAAAGATTGAAAAGACTAGGCTTGTATTCACTGGAGTTTAGAAGGATGAGGGGTGTTCTTATAGAAACATATAAAATTATAAAAGGGCTGGACAAGCTAGATGCAGGAAAACATTTCCCAATGTTGGGTGAGTCCAGAACCAGGGTCCACAGTCTTAGAATAAAAGGGAGGACATTTAAGACTGTGAGAAAAAACTTTTTCACCCAGAGAGTTGTGAATTTATGGAATTCCCTGCCACAGAGGGCAGTGGAGGCCAAATCACTGGATGGATTTAAGAGAGTTAGATAGAGCTCTAGGGGCTAGTGGAGTCAAGGGATATGGGGAGAAGGCAGGCACGGGTTATTGATAGGGGACGATCAGCCATGATCACAATGAATGGTGGTGCTGGCTCGAAGGGCCGAATGGCCTCCTGCACCTATTTTCTATGTTCTATGTTTCAATGGCAACCTACAACCTAGTCGAAGTCACGCTACGGTAAGCTCCCGGCAACCGGCGACCCAATAGTGGCGACTTAGGACATCTCCCTATACTTGCAGGCATTCCGCCTGCAGGGATCCGACGGCAAGCAGCAACTCTGGCACTATCTCGTCGTGCCATGGACCCAGATCACCTCCTCCATCAGGCTATCAGCAGAGAGAAGAGGCCACCCCGACTGAAGACCCGTCGCCCCTTTGCTCCACATGGAAAACAACTCCTAGCATCCAACCAGCCAACTGAGACAAAAGCACACTGGATAGCCACCAAGTGGTCACAGGAGTGGAAGGCAACCTCATCTCCATTACACAGCTACATCTCTTCACCAGATAAAAGCTGTACAGGGTCTGACCTCCCCAGAGGAGCATGGGTGAAACTCAACAGATTTTGTACTGGAGTTGGGCGTTTCAATGCCAGCATGTGGAGATGGGGACTCCGCCATAGCCCAGCCTGTGAATGCGGAGCAGAACAACAGACAGCCAACCATGTCGTCTCTGGGTGCCCGCTCTACCACCCACCAAATGGAGCTCAGGGCCTGGCAGACATTGACATAAAGACAACAACCTGGCTGGTCAACACCCGGCTTGAGATCTAACTATTCCTTTGGTTTATGTTTCATTCTCAAGAAGAAGAGGACATCCTCCTTTGACACACCTACAACTACACCTACGACAACTGAAGTCAAACTACGACAAGCTACAAACCTGTAGGCATCATTCTACAGCTACGACCCTGTAGGCGTCACAATGACCACCAAAGCAATGACATCAACCTATTTTACTATTAAAGGGTTTGCAGGGTGGGGTTTCCAAACCTTCTGAGTCATGACTGCCATGAAGAAACTTCAGAGGGCATTGCTCTCAGTAGAAAAAGAATCCCTGCTGCTTGCAGCAGCCCTCATGCTTATAGATCCGCAAGACAGAAGGACAAGAAGAATGGTGAAGAAGAAGCCCAATAGGAGGTCTGTGTGGTTGAAGCCCTTGTTCCAGAGGAGACCCAGGTTGGGCCAGTATGAGAACCTGATGACTGTGTTCCAGCAAGAAGATCAGGCTGCTTTCAGAAACTTCACTAGAAGCCCCCTGAGCTGTTTCAGGAGCTGAAGATACTGGTGGGCCCTCTCCTGGAGAAAAAGGAAGCCACTGGAGCCAGGCCTGTGCCTAGCCATCACCCTCCGCTACCTGGCATCAGGAGACTCCTACAAGAGCCTCTCCTACAACTTTCTTGTGGCTCACAACACCATCAGCAAGATTGTCCGAGAGACCTGTGAGGCCATCATCAATGCTTATGAACATTAAGTCATGGACTGCCCTAGTACACCAGATGAGTGGAAGAGAGTGGCGCAGGGCTTTGGTACAAGATGGAACTTCCAGCATACATGTGGGGCAGTTGACGGCAAGCATGTGGCCATCAGGTGTCCACCCAAGGGAGGTTCAATCTACTTCAACTATAAGAAGTTCCATTCCATCGTATTCCTAGCTGTGGTGGATGCAAACTACAACTTCCTGTTTGTGGATGTGGGCACACCTGGCAGTGCTGCAGAGGGTAGGATCTGGAAAGAAGGAACAGCAGTCTTTCCTAATCCAGAACCTCTGCCAGGAGAAGACAACCCTGACATCCACTAAACACTGGTTGCTGATGATGCCTTCCCACTCAGGTCATGGATGATGAAGCCATACCCTCACAGGCAGATGTCAAGGGAGCAGAGCATCTTCAACTACAGGCTGTCCAGTGCTAGGAGGGTCGTGGAAAACGCCTTTGGCATCCTCGCCAGCAGATTAAGATGCTTGCTGACTACGATGGAGCAGGAGCCCAAGAATGTGGAGACCATTGTGTACGCAGCAGGTGTCCTCCACAACCTGATCCGTACCAGAAGTGCAGCAGCAGCAGCCATGGAGGAGGGTGACCGAGTGGACAACCAGACAGGCACCATCACACCAGGCTCATGGAGAACTGGAGGACAGGCTGCACCTATGGTGCCACTGGAGAGATTGCCAGGAAACACTGGCAAAAAGAGAGCCAAGGAGCAGAGAGACCATCTCTGCACTTACTACAACTCCGAACTAGGCAGTGTACCATGGCAGAACTACATGATCTGAAGACCAGCAGCAAACATCCCACACCACAAACAGAAGTCCACCACTCCAGGAAGAGAGCCCACTACAGACCACAAGATGTCCCAGTTCAGGGTCACCCACATCCTCCCAAAAGTGTTTAATTTTAAATGCAGAGCACTGCTTGTGTTTGTATTTGTTTTATTGATCTGCCACAGCCAGACATAAAAACAGCTTTTTTCCCCAAGAATAGTAGCTCTACTCAATAACCAAAAATCTGTAGCCCCTTTTGCTCTGGTATTTAATTTAATTCACATATTTAATCGATAATGTTTTATTATTAATGTTTAATGTGTCATTCCTAACTATCACTGTATGTCATGCTGCCAATTGCGGGCGGAGCACCAAGTCAAATTCCTTGTATGTGAATATACTTGGCCAATAAACATTAATTAACTAATTCATTCAAAATATATAAAAAGAATTTGCTTTTCAATGCAGTGCACCACGTGGAGCTGTGTACTTACGTTTTTTCAATGTGCCAATCAAATTCACCGGTCAGCACTGGCAACAACCTACATCACCTGGCGACAGCCTACGTCATCCTGGCGACCCAATACCACTGCATGTACGTCACGAGAATTCAAGCTACGCTCCATGGCGTCAAAACCACTGTCTCCGCTAATTTTTCAACATGTTGATAAATTAGCGGCGACCAGAATGCCGTTATGACGTTGCGAGTCTGAGGAAACTACTCACGACCATGCAGGCAACACCCCGGCAACCACCCGCGAACATGTGGCGACCGCATCGTTTCCTGTAGTCGCCTAAAAAGTCGCCTAAGTGGGTCAGGCCCATTACAAATCCACTTTGTCATTATTGGCAGCCATGTGCTCTTTGAAACCTAGCTCTTTGACAATACTTTTTTGTCATTTGCCCTATTATTTTTTTTGGTACATTAATGCACTTTATAAATAGAAGTTCATACTTTTGATTTTATTTAAATTTTAAAAATAGACATTTATAACTAAACATTATCAGTCAAATCTTTTCTCTAAAATTGTTATTTCAAAAGTTTTTTTTAATGTTTAACTTATTGACAATGGAACTGCGCTGTAAATAATTTTAGTATTGCACTAGACTTAAGTGGGACCCGTTGGGGCCCTGTCACACGGGTGGCCTGGTCCCCTAACGCAACCCGTTCCCCAATGCAATATACCACCAGTCACCCATATCCCCAATGCAACCCGTCCCCCAACGCAATATTGCACCACTCACGCATAGCCCCTAACTGCGCAGGCACTTCTCATTTTCCCTCATCCACCAGCACTCCCTCCCCCTCCTCTTCACCCTCCCTCTTCTTTCTCCTCTCCTCCTCCCCTCCCCCAATTCCTCCCTCACCTCTCCCTCCCTCTCCTTTCCCATACCCTCAGTCACTTCCTCCCTCCCTCCCTCCATAACTCCTCTCACCTCCCTACCCCCCTCCTATCCCTCTATCCCCCACTCCTCACTTACCCCTATCCCCCCCCCACTATCCCTCCTGACCTCCCCCACTGCCCTCCTCTCCCTCTATTTCAAGATGGCCGCGCCATTGTGTCTGGCTGCCTGTCGTCGCTCGTCTGGACATCCGCATAATCTACAGGCAGTCTTAGCCTACGAACGCCAAACTCTCCTGAACATCCGAGCCTCTGTCATCGATCTCTTCATCCGAGGCCCAGGACAAAACTTCCTCCAACGATCGCTCCTCGCTCAACTCCTGGTAGGTGTGCGGGCCCGGCCTTACAGTTGTCGCCGTACGAACCAAGCCAGGAAGTCGGACATGGTCGGCCCTACCGCTCCATCCATCGGCAGTCCCTCGAGCGTAGGTATGCCTCTCTCCGTTCGATCTTTCTGGTCCCCGGTCTGTTGGCCTGCGGGATCCCAGCCAGGCCATCTGTGAAATGCCGTGGCGTGGTCTCCCTGAACCTCCGCCCGCTGGCGTGGGAGCCGCTAACGGACCACAACTTACCTGCTGTCCCTGTTGAAGTGGCCCTGATCAACGCAAGATCCTTATCGAACAAAACCTTCATTCTCAACGACTTCTTCATCGTCCGTGGATTGGATTTTTTACTGGTCACAGAAACCTGGCTTAATCCTGATGAGCTTGCTCCACTCGTGGAACTCTGTCCTGATAACTAACTTTTTCAGCTCACCCAGGCTCTCCGGACGCAGTGGGGGCCTAGCCACCGTGTTTAAAAAACATTTCAACTGCTGCCTCTTGAACGCTGATCATTTCTCCAGTTTCGAAGTACAACTAATTATAGTAGGTCTAGTCTATCCCCTCTTAATTGTTCTTCTTTATCGCCCATCAAAAATGCTTAAGGACTTTATCACCCAATTTGCTGATCTTATCTCTACTGTTTTGCCCAAATTTGACCGGGTCTTGATTCTTGGTGATTTCAACATTCATGTCTGCTGGCCTACTAAGCCTCTTGTGAGTGAATTTATGCACCTAGTTGAGTCCTTCAATCTGACTCTACTTACCACTGGACCCACTCACAAGCTTGGCCATACTCTCGATCTGGTGCTATTGTCCAGACTCCCAATTTGTAATATAGAAATTATTGATGCTTGTCTGTCAGATCATAGCACAATTATATTTGATGCATCTCTGCCTTTCTCTCCCTCAAAATCTCATCTCCCTGTTCGCTACTCCCGCTTCATAAACTCATTGATTACCAGTAAGTTCTCTGAGGCTCTCATAGCTGCTCCCGACATCTGCACCATCGAGACTCCCCCCCCCCCCCCCCCCCCCCCCCCCATCTCAGCACTGACAATCTCATCTCTTTATTCAATACCACTTGCTCTTCCATCCTGGATTCTGTTGCTCCTCTTAAAATGAAAAAGCCTAAGCCTAAAGGTTGGCCTTGGCTAAGTGACACCCTAAGAAGAGAGTGCAGAAAATCAGAACGGAAGTTTAAATGTGATAAGCTTCAAATTTCCTTCGAACTTCTGAGAAACAATCTTCTCAAATACCAGGAAGCAGTAAAGTCTGCGAGAACTAAATACTTTTCCGACCTTATTTCCAAAAACGCTCATAATTCCAAGATCTTATTTAGTACTATTACCTCTGTCATATGTCCTGCCCCCAGTACCAACTTAGCTGGGTCCCATGCTAAGTGCGAAGAATTCTCTACATTTTTCACCAGCAAAGTTGAGAACATTAGAACAAATATTTCCCCTCCCACCCGTGACCTAGCTGTCGCATTGGTCTGTTCTTCAAAATTAGACTGTTTACAACCTGTCCTTGAAAAGGTAATTCTGAATCAACTAATGCCTTACCTACAATAAAATACCATCCTGGAAAGTTTCCAATCAGGTTTCAGGGCCCACCACAGCACAAAGTCTGCCTTGTTGAAGGTACACAACGACCTGCTTCTTCGCCATCGACACCGGCGACTCTGCAATCCTGCTCCTTCTCGACCCCAGCACAGCGCTTGATACAGTGGACCACACCATCCTAATTGACCGTTTCCGGTACGGGGTTGGTGTTGATGGCACTGCCCTGAGCTGGTTTGTTTCCTACCTCGAAATAGGAGTTTCTCTACCAATATAGGAAATTCTTTCTCTTCCACAGCTAGCCTTTTCTGCGGGGTTCCACAAGGCTCCATCCTAGGCCCCATTCTCTTCTCCCTGCACATGCTCCCCCTCGGCCAAGTCATTCAAAGGCATGGCATTTCTTTCCACTGCTATGCAGATGATACACAGCTCTATCTCCCTCTGAAACCCAACAACTGGTCTAATTTAATCAGCCTCATGCACTGCCTCGAGGACATAAAATGTTGGATGGCACAGAACTTCCTCCAACTAAACGAGAGCAAGTCTGAGGTCATCCTACTCGGTCCCCCCCGACTCCATCAAATCGATAACAGGCAGCCTTAGAAGCCTAACCTTCTTAGTCAAACCGCACGTCAAAAACCTTGGCGTGATATTTGACTCCGCATTAAAGTTTGACAAGCAAGTCAACTCTGTGGTAAAAGCTAGTTTTTTCCAGCTTCGCACCATAGCTAAAATCAAAACATTCCTCCAATTCGACGACCTTGAAAAAATCATCCACGCATTCATCTTTTCCTGCCTTGACTACTGTAACACCCTATACGCTGGCATCAGCCAATCATCCTTGTCCCGCCTGCAATTGGTCCAAAACGCTGCAGCGAGACTTCTAACGGGTACCCGTAAAAGGGACCACCTCACCCTGATTCTGGCCTCTCTCCACTGGCTCCCAGTACGGTACAGAATCAACTTCAAGCTCCTCTTATACGTATACAAAGCCCTTAACGAGCTTGCCCCCCTCTATATCAAAAATCTTCTAACACACTATTCTGCCTCCAGACCCTCAGGTCGGCCGACTTGGGGCTACTGACTATCCCGCGGTCTAGGTTTAAGCTCAGGGGTGATTGCGCTTTCGCGGTTGCAGCACCTAGACTGTGGAACAGCATCCCTCTTATCAGAACTGCCCCCTCCATCGACTCCTTTAAGTCTAGACTAAAAACCCATTTTTACCCCCTAGCATTTTTGAGGCACTCTGAGGGGGCGTTTTAAACAGTTTTAAACAGTTTATGTATGTATGGTTATGTGTGTGCACCACTGTATGTAGCACATTAGTACCTGCACTGATGTAAAGCACTTTGGTCAACGTGAGTTGTTTTTAAATGTGCTATACAAATAAAAATTGACTGCCTATTCCCCACTCACTACCTCCCCCGCCCCCATCCTCTCCCTCTATTCCCCTTCTCCCCCACTTTCCCCCCTCTCCTTCCCTACCCCTTCCTCTCCCTCAACCCCCCCACTCTTCCTCCTCACCTCCCCAGGATCTTTCCCCTCTCCTCCTCCCCTCCCCCAATCCCTCCCTCACCTCTCCCTCCCTCTCCTTTCCCCTACCCTCAGTCACTCCCTCCATCCCTTCATCTATAAAAAGCAGCATCTGCACAGACCTTCCTCCACAGGTCATTCATTGTTAGCTGTGGTTTAGATCCCGTTGACTTGACGATCGGACCAGTTTGCATCAACAGACAATAGACAATAGGTGCAGGAGTTGGCCATTCGGCCCTTCGAGCCAGCACCGCCATTCAATGTGATCATGGATGATCATCCACAATCAATACCCTGTTCCTGCCTTCTCTCCATATCCCCTGACTCCGCTATCTTTTATAGCCCTATCTAGCTCTCTCTTGAAAGTATCCAGAGAACCGCCTCCACCACCCTCTGAGGCAGAGAATTCCACAGACTCACAACTCTCTGTGTGAAAAAGTGTTTCCTCATCTCCATTCTAAATGGCTTACCCCTTATTCTTAAACTGTGGCCCCTGGTTCTGGACTCCCCCAACATCGGGAACATGTTTCCTGCCTCTAGCGTGTCCAAACCTTTAATAATCTTATATGTTTCAATAAGATATTCTCTCATCCTTCTAAATTCCAGAGTGTACAAGCCCAGCCGCTCCATTCTCTCAGCATAAGACAGTCCCGCCATCCCGGGAATTAACCTTGTGAACCTACGCTGCACTCCCTCAATAGCAAGAATGTCCTTCCTCAAATTTAGAGACCAAAACTGCACACAATACTCCAGGTGTGGTCTCACTAGGGCCCTGTACAACGGCAGAAGGACCTCTTTGCTCC
Organism: Malacoraja senta; assembly: GCA_038087875.1. Lineage (NCBI taxonomy): Eukaryota > Metazoa > Chordata > Chondrichthyes > Rajiformes > Rajidae > Malacoraja > Malacoraja senta. The sequence goes on along the minus strand of JAXLNO010001203.1, from coordinate 280,892 downwards.
TATACTCAACTCCTCTTGTTATGAAGGCCAACATGCCATTCGCTTTCTTCACTGCCTGCTGTACCTGCATGCTTACTTTAATTGACTGATGAACAAGGACCCCCAGGTCCCGTTGTACTTCCCCTTTTCCCAACTTTACACCATTTAGATAACAATTTGCCTTCCTGTTTTTGCTATCAAAGTGGATAACCTCACATTTATCCACATTAAACTGCATTTACCATGCATCTGCCCACTCACCCAACCTGTCCAAGCCACCCTGCATCCTCATAGCATCCTCCTCACAGTTCACACTGCCATCCAGCTTTGTGTCATCTGCAAATTTGCTAATGTTACTTGTAATCCCTTCATCTAAATCATTAATATATATTGTAAATAGCTGCAGTCCCAGCACCGAGCCTTGCGGTACCCCACTAGTCACTGCCTGCCATTCTGAAAGGGACCCGTTAATCCCTACTCTTTGTTTCCTGTCTGCCAACCAATTTTCTATCCATGTCAGCACTGTACCCCCAATACCATGTGCCCTAATTTTGCCCACTAATCTCCTATGTGGGACCTTATCGAATGCTTTCTGAAAGTCCAGGTACAGCACATCCACTGCCTCTCCCTTGTCCATTTTCCTAGTTACATCCTCAAAAATCCTCAACAATCGTGTGTGTGTCAAACTCTGTGCAAGCTGCTCAGCCACCCAGCAACCTGACTCTCCATTCCTCCCTCTGTCCACTCCGGCTCAGCCACCGCTCGGCCCGTCCTGTCTGACCGCCCGCTGCTGCCGCTCGGCTCTTCCCCGCCCTGCCCGCCACCTGCTGCCGCTCGGCCCATCCATGCCCACCTGCCTGCCTGCTCGCTGCCGCCACCTGGCCGCGGGGGGTGGGGGATGGAGTCGGTGTTCATCACAGTGGGCACCACGAGTTTCGATGAACCGGTGGAGAAGATCTCTCAGAAGGCCGTGAGGGTGAGTTACCGCAACGGCGGCTGCGGAAGAGAAGGACCCGGGGAGACGGGTAGACGGGACAGCCTTTGCCGCAGAGGGAGGGTGGGGGAGAGGGGTAAGTGATGAGGGAGAGAAAGACGGGACCAGGGCGTCCACTGACCCCCCCACCTGCGGCCACCGCCGGTGGTGGGGGAGAAGATAAACATGTTACTGTGAGGAGGGGAGAGAGGAGTTTGTGTGAGGCAGGACATGAAGGGGTGTTGCCATCCTGGCCGTGACATTGACTGACAGGAGAAGAGACCAATCTGCGTGGCTCTGACTGAAGGAATCTGCGCACGCGCGGTTTTTAAGATTTTTCAACTAACTTTTACAATATACCACCGATTGGAACTAAACATGTTGCGCTCGCAGCACAGGAGAACAGCGAGTAAGCTGGTGAAATATCGTAGTGCTATCGCATACCGTTTTTGCGCAAATGGAAAATCCCCGCAAACCGGAAGAGCACAAGATCAGAGTTTTAATTATGCATAGATAGATTCTAAATCATGGACATATATGGTGCAAACTTTAGGTTCTGTGAATTATGACTTGAAGTTATTAAATGCCCAAATAAATGGTAAAAAGCATACAATGCTGCATGTTATATTCTGTAAAGGTGCTTGTTTATTTTAAGTATTCTTTTAAAGTATAAACAACATAAATTTAGGGTACATTTTACAGATTTTCTTTTCTGTTCAGGTTATAGTAAGGAATCTTTCCACTGGTACCAGAGTGGTGCTGAAATCTCATTATGGGTATGAAATTGATGAAGTGAAGATCATGGGTAAAGATCGATTCCTGGTGGCTCATACTACCGACACATTGCTTCTAGGAGACTTGGCTACCAATAAACTTAGTGAGGTATTGTGAGAATTCTAACATCTGCCTTAGCATTAAAGTTATCAATTATTTTAAAGCTTTGAGAGGTAAATTCTTTCTTTTGAAATCTGAATCTTTTGCACTTTTAAGTAGTAATGCACAGCAAGAATGAATTATTATTGAAAATATATTGGAATGGGGAAGCAAGGGAGATAATTAAAATACCCTATTTTAAAGATAAATAGTTTCATTAGTTGGGCTTCAAAATTATGTGATACAATTGTATTGGTTTGAAGTCTACTTTCTCAGATAATTACAATTTTTTATTTGGAATGTTTTAAAATCGTATAAACTATTTATGTACAAATAATTCAAGTGCTACTTTCAAGTGGAGAATTTAATTTATTTTTGATATTTTGTGAACCATCATATCTATAAGTGCAAAATAACTCCATGTTCCTGTTCAGTAATTTAGTAATAAGCTAATTTCAAGTGCAAACATTACTAATTTCAACTTTATTTTAGGTTGCTTGGCAAGGGTCTGGTGGAAACGAGAAGCTTTACTTTGATAATGAAAATGTAAGTTTTTCTTGATTTGGAAATTTTTACATTAAATATGTGTTTGGGCACAAAACATTCTACTTTCATAAATAAAGTACATGCTATTCTTGAATGTTTTAGGGAGATACAGTAAACCCTTCTTTTAACGGACTCCTATATAATGGATTTTGGAGATAGCGGACGGACCTGCAGACCCACCCCTGACTCGTACCTTCTCCCCGACCGCTTAGAGCCCCGGCTTCTGACTCCGCTCCTGAATCGCAAGGCGCAGCAGCGAGTCTTTCTTCACCCGCATGGGTGACACAGCTGTTGTTGCGGATAACTATGTAGCCCCTGGCGATAGCATTTTCTTCAGGCTGCTGCCACCCGCAGGACGAGCTCGGTCAATGTGGGGCTCCCTCCCCTCTCACCTACTGCAGTTTACTGTTGACCGTTGCTTTGTCCACTCCCCGCTCCTGTCGCTTTGCCTAAAACATGAGTTGCAACAACAGCTCTCTCACCCGTTCTTTAAGAACGTCTCGCTGGTGCAGACCAATGTCATCTACACTGAGTGATCAGGTGAAACGACACACAGTACTGGAATAACTCAGCAGACTGAATCAGTCTGAAGAAGGGTCCCGATGACACTTATCCATGTTCTCCAGAGATGCTTCCTGACCCGCTGAGTTACTCCAGCACTTTGTGTCCTTTCGTGCATTAACTACCACATGCAGTTCTTTGTGATATATAGATATGTTTCTTTAATTGTAAAATTAATGAAAAAATTAAATTTATTGTCCAGAACAAGATAATACTACAGGCTTATGCAAACATAATTAACATGTCTAAAAGTTACATTCAATTCTATGCTGAATTATGCATTGGTGGGAAAATTTTATCTTCATTCCATCTCACCCAGATTAATTGACCCATTCATTCTGACCCTCGATAGCGCCTCCATCAACCCTTCTCAGGCTGTCCAAATTGTCCATGACACTCATTCAGCCATTTTTCACAGGTTTCAGGCCCTGAACCACCTGAGGCTACTCAATTTAATCAGAAATCTGATCGCCTCTACCTACTATTAATTTTGCAGTTCTCCATTGGTGCCTTACTTGAAGGCCTTCGGCATTGTTAGAAACATAGAAACATAGAAAATAGGTGCAGGAGTAGGCCATTCGGCCCTTCAAGCCTGCACCACCATTAAATATGATCATGGCTGATCATCCAACTCAGTATCCTGTACCTGCCTTCTTTTTAAGAAGGGAGGGAGAGAGAAAACGGGGAATTACAGACCAGTTAGTCTAACATCGGTAGTGGGGAAACTGCTAGAGTCGGTTATTAAAGATGGGATAGCAGCACATTTGGAAAGTGGTGAAATCATTGGACAAAGTCAGCATGGATTTACGAAAGGTAAATCATGTCTGACGAATCTTATAGAATTTTTCGAGGATGTAACTAGTAGCGTGGATAGGGGAGAACCAGTGGATGTGGTGTATCTGGACTTCCAGAAGGCTTTCGACAAGGTCCCACATAAGAGATTAGTATACAAACTTAAAGCACATGGCATTGGGGGTTCAGTATTGATGTGGATAGAGAACTGGCTGGCAAACAGGAAGCAAAGAGTAGGAGTAAACGGGTCCTTTTCACAATGGCAGGCAGTGACTAGTGGGGTACCGCAAGGCTCAGTGCTGGGACCCCAGCTATTTACAATATATATTAATGACCTGGATGAGGGAATTGAAGGCAATATCTCCAAGTTTGCGGATGACACTAAGCTGGGGGGCAGTGTTAGCTGTGAGGAGGATGCTAGGAGACTGCAAGGTGACTTGGATAGGCTGGGTGAGTGGGCAAATGTTTGGCAGATGCAGTATAATGTGGATAAATGTGAGGTTATCCATTTTGGTGGCAAAAACAGGAAAGCAGACTATTTTCTAAATGGTGGCCGACTAGGAAAAGGGGAGATGCAGCGAGACCTGGGTGTCATGGTACACCAGTCATTGAAAGTAGGCATGCAGGTGCAGCAGGCAGTGAAGAAAGCGAATGGTATGTTAGCTTTCATAGCAAAAGGATTTGAGTATAGGAGCAGGGAGGTTCTACTGCAGTTGTACAGGGTCTTGGTGAGACCACACCTGGAGTATTGCGTACAGTTTTGGTCTCCAAATCTGAGGAAGGACATTATTGCCATAGAGGGAGTGCAGAGAAGGTTCACCAGACTGATTCCTGGGATGTCAGGACTGTCTTATGAAGAAAGACTGGATAGACTTGGTTTATACTCACTAGAATTTAGGAGATTGAGAGGGGATCTTATAGAAACTTACAAAATTCTTAAGGGGTTGGACAGGCTAGATGCAGGAAGATTGCTCCCGATGTTGGGGAAGTCCAGGACAAGGGGTCACAGCTTAAGGATAAGGGGGAAATCCTTTAAAACCGAGATGAGAAGAACTTTTTTCACACAGAGAGTGGTGAATCTCTGGAACTCTCTGCCACAGAGGGTAGTCGAGGCCAGTTCATTGGCTATATTTAAGAGGGAGCTAGATGTGGCCCTTGTGGCTAAAGGGATCAGAGGGTATGGAGAGAAGGCAGGTACGGGATACTGAGTTGGATGATCAGCCATGATCATATTGAATGGCGGTGCAGGCTCGAAGGGCCGAATGGCCTACTCCTGCACCTAATTTCTATGTTTCTATGTTTCTATGTTTCTCTCCATACCCCTTGATCCCTTTAGCCACAAGGGCCACATCTAACTCCCTCTTAAATATAGCCAATGAACTGGCCTCAACTACCTTCTGTGGCAGAGAATTCCAGAGATTCACCACTCTCTGTGTGAAAAATGTTTTTCTCATCTCGGTCCTAAAATATTTCCCCCTTATCCTTAAACTGTGACCCCTTGTTCTGGACTTCCCCAACATCAGGAACAATCTTCCTGCATCTAGCCTGTCCAACCCCTTAAGAATTTTGTAAGTTTCTGTAAGATCCCCCCGCAATCTTCTAAATTCTAGCGAGTACAAGCCGAGTCTATCCAGTCTTTCTTCATATGGAAGTCCTGACATCCCAGGAATCAGTCTGGTGAACCTTCTCTGTACTCCCTCTATGGCAAGAATGTCTTTCCTCAGATTTGGAGACCAAAACTGTACGCAATACTCCAGGTGTGGTCTCACCAAGACCCTGTACAACTGCAGTAGAACCTCCCTGCTCCTATACTCAAATCCTTTTGCTATGAATGCTAACATACCATTCGCTTTCTTCACTGCCTGCTGCACCTGCATGCCTACTTTCAATGACTGGTGTACCATGACATCCAGGTCTCGTTGCATCTCCCCTTTTCCTAATCGGCCACCATTCAGATAATAGTCTACTTTCCTGTTTTTGCCACCAAAGTGGATAACCTCACATTTATCCACATTATACTGCATCTGCCATGCATTTGCCCACTCACCGAGCCTATCCAAGTCACCTTGCAGCCTCCTAGCATCCTCCTCACAGCTAACACTGCCCCCCAGCTTCGTGTCATCCGCAAACTTGGAGATGTTGCATTCAATTCCCTCGTCCAAATCATTAATATATATTGTAAATAGCTGGGGTCCCAGCACTGAGCCTTGCGGTACCCCACTAGTCACTGCCTGCCATTCTGAAAAGGACCCGTTTACTCCTACTCTTTGCTTCCTGTCTGCCAGCCAGTTCTCTATCCACATCAATACTGAACCCCCAATACCTTGTGCTTTAAGTTTGTATACTAATCTCTTATGTGGGACCTTGTCGAAAGCCTTCTGAAAGTCCAGATATAACACATCCACTGGTTCTCCCTTATCCACTCTACTAGTTACATCCTCGAAAAATTCTATAAGATTCGTCAGACATGATTTACCTTTCGTAAATCCATGCTGACTTTGTCCAATGATTTCACCACTTTCCAAATGTGCTGCTATCCCATCTTTAATAACTGACTCTAGCAGTTTCCCCACTACTGATGTTAGACTAACTGGTCTGTAATTACCTAACACCACTTCCCAGCTAACCTGGATTTCACTCAGTTCCTCCATCTCATTTGACCCCCGGTCCCCTGCTATTTCCGGCAGATTATTTATGTCTTCCTTAGTGAAGACAGAACCAAGGTAGTTATTCAATTGGTCTGCCATGTCCTTGTTCCCCATGATCAATTCACCTGTTTCTGACTGCAAGGGACCTACATTTGTTTTAACTAATCTTTTTCTCTTCACATATCTATAAAAAATATTGTTGACATTTGCAGCAAGGGCCCAATTGCTGCGAGCCTCTTTATTGCCTTTATTTTCATTTTCTATTAGAAGATGCTGATTGGCTTTTTAATGAATGGTTATTTTTTGTTTGCAGGTCTGCATGATCTTCAATGTTGGTGAATTGACACTTGTTGAATATGGCAACAATGACATTTTGGGATCAGTTAGAACTGAATTCATGAACCCACACTTAATTAGGTACAATTTATGTAGACTTTTAATTCGGTGTTTGTCTTTTTTCTGTTTAAACTACCTTACTAAGCGTTTCATATTTTATATTTGCTTAAGACATAGGAGAACATTCAGACCGTGAGTTTATGCTAGCACTTAGAGCAACCCAACCATCCCTTTTCCTGACTTACTTTCCATAACCTATTCTGTCGCATGTCCATTAACTCCTCCCTGTTATCCTCGCACCCACCTACATTAAGAGTGATTTACACCAACCAATTGACTAGCACATGTTTGGGATATTGAGCAACTAGAGGAAACTCAAAGCTCACAGGGTAAACATGTACAGTGCCCTCCATAATGTTTGGGACAAAGACCCATCATTTATTTATTTGCCTCAGTACTCCACAATTTGAGATTTGTAATAGAAAAAAAAAAAAATGTGGTTAAAGTGCACATCGTCAGATTTTAATAAAGGCCATTTTTATATATTTTGGTTTCACCATGTAGAAATTACAGCAGTGTTTATACATAGTCCTCCCCATTTCAGGGCACTATAATGTTTGGGACACAGCAATGTCATGTAAATGAAAGTAGTTTGTTTAGTATTTTGTTGCATATCCTTTGCATGCAATGACTGCTTGAAGTCTTCGATTCATGCTCGCTGCTCTGCCAGTCCTGTGTTGCAGCCATCTTTAACATATGCTTGTTTTGGGGGCTAGTCCCCTTCAGTTTTCTCTTCAGCATATAAAAGGCATGCTTAATTGGGTTCAGATCGGTTGATTGACTTGGCCATTCAAGAATTGACCATATTTTAGCTTTGAAAAACTCCTTTGTTGCTTTAGCAGTATGTTTGGGATCATTGTCTTGCTGTAGAATGAACCGCCGGCCAATGAGTTTTGAGGCATTTGTTTGAACTTGAGCAAATAGTATGTGTCTATAGACTTCAGAATTAATTATGCTACTACCATCAGCAGTGAGCCAGTACCTTCAACAGCCATACATGCACAGGCCATAACACCCCCACCTCCATGTTTCACAGATGAGGTGATATGCTTTGGATCTTGGCAGTTCCTTCTCTCCTCATACTTTGCTCTTGCCATCATTCCGATATAAGTTAATCTTCGTCTCATCTGTCCACAAGACCTTTTTTCCAGAACTGTGGTTACTCTTTTAAGTACTTCATTGCAAACTGACCCGGCCATCCTATTTTTGCAGCTAACCAGTGGTTTTCATCTTGCAGTGTAGCCTCTGTATTTCTGTTCATTAAGTCTTCTGCAGACAGTGGCCATTGACAAATCCACACCTGACTCCTGAAGAGTGTTTCTGATCTGTCGAACAGGTGTTTGGGATTTTTCTTTATTATAGAGAGAATTCTTCTCACGAGCTGTGGAGATCTTCCTTGGCCTGCCAGTCTTTTTGCGATTAATAAGCTCACCAGTGCTCTCTTTCTTCTTAATGATGTTCCAAACAGTTGATTTTGGAAAACCTAAAGGGGCTGTCCCACGGGCAGGTGATTCCATGCGGCAAGCGCGACCTAACCGGAAGCGGAGGCCGTGCGGGGACCGCGTGGTGGTCGCGGGGCCGGTCCCACGTAGATCGCCGGAGCTGTATGGAGTAGGTCCCGACACCGCGCGGGGCTCTGAAAAACTGAGTGTTCAAAAATCATTCGCATGCTCGTGGGACAGGCCGTACGGTGATCACTCGGCCCCCGCGCGGCACCCGCGCGGCCCCCGCTTCCAGTTAGGTCGCGCTTGCCGCATGGAATCGCCTGCCCGTGGGACAGCCCCTTTAGGTTTGGCTGATGTCTCTAACAGTTTTATTCTTGTTTCTCAGTGTCATAATTGCTTCTTTGACTTTCATTGGCACAACTTTGGTCCTCATGTTGATAAACAGCAATAAAAATCTCCAAAGGTGATGGAAAGACTGGAGGAAAGATTAGGTGCTGAGAGCTCTCTTATACCTGCATTAAGGAGGCATTTAAACACACCTGAGAAATTACAAACACCTGTGAAGCCATGTGTCCCAAACATTATGGCGCCCTGAAATGGGGGGACTATGCATAAACACAGCTGTAATATCTACATGGTGAAACCAAAATGTATAAAAATACCCTTTAATAAAATCTGACAATGTGCACTTTAACCACATGTGATTTTTTTTCTATTACAAATCTCAAATTGTGGAGTACAGAGGCTAATAAATAAATGATGGGTCTTTGTCCCAAACATTATGGAGGGCACTGTAAACTCCGTATAGACATCACAAGAGTTCAGGATGAAACTTTGATGGAGCAGCATTACCTGGTGTCCTAATATACTATTATGTATCTCCACCAATGAAATAAAGTTATGAATATTTTGATTCAGTAATATTTTGAGACAAACTTGTATTCTCCAGAACATTTGCAAACCAGCCTAGATAGTCAAAAGAAAATCCTTACAATTAAGGTTAATTATGATCTTGTTCTATATATGTTTACCATCTTGTCCCAAACTGATGTAGACTTTGACTTATTTGGAAGGTAGTCTGACTTGAAGACTCTGCTTTATCTTTCAAGTATCATGAGTTTGGATGAATGGCTGTATGGATGCCTCTGACTATTAATGACGTGTGTTGTGAACTAGTCATTATTAATGTCAGTGACGAGAAGAGACAAATTTAACATTCTTATTTGAATATAAAACAGTACAGCACAGGAACAGGCCCTTCTGCTCACAATTAAACTAATCACCTCTGCCTACACTTGATTCATATCCCTCCATTACCTGTAAATCCATGTGCCTAATTAAAATCCTCTTAAATTCTACTATTGTATCTGCTTTCACTACCACCCCGGGCAGCGCTTTCCAGACTCCTACCACTTGCTGTGTATAATTTTTCCCCTCACACCTTAAACCTATGCCTTCTAGTCTTTGACATTTCTATGCTGGGAAAAAGAATCTGACTCCCTGCCCACTCATAATTTTTCTGTCTACCCACTCACAATATTTCTATTAGAAACATCAATGTTGTTAAGGGTCTTGACACTAACTGTATAGTTTTCCTTTACATTCAACCACCCAATTTGCAACACCTCACACTTGTTGAGATTATACTCAGTTTGAAAATTCTGTGATCTTTCCTGGAACTAAACTTTGAGAGCCTTCCTCACTGTCTGCAACTCAGCCCATTTTGGTGTTGTCTGCAAACGTATGAATAAACCCATCTACATTTACGTCTATGTCATTTATATATATTACAAATATCAGAGATCGCAGCACGGATCCCTGCAGAATTCTACTGGTCGCAGACCTCCAGCCAGAATAACACTCTTCCACCACAACACTCTGTCTTCTATGAATAAGCCAGTTCTGAAATGACCAACACAACATTGAATCTAGGCATCTTAATCGTCTGGATCAACCTACCATAAGGGACTTTTTCAAATGCCTCACTAAAATCCATGTATACATCCACTGCCCTATCTTCATCACCTTTGTCACCTCCTCAAAACATTCACTCAAGTTTGTAAGACATGATCTGCCTCGGACAAGGCCATGCTAAATTAGACCATTCCCTTCCAAATTCAAGTAAATCCTAAACTTGAAGAGCCTTCTCCAATATGTCCCAATCACTGATGTGGGGTTCACTTCCTCCTTACTGGAACATGCTGGTCCTGAACATTGATTAGCTGGTCTTTAAATCACTTCCACATGTCGGATTTAGCCAATAACAACTGCTCCCAATTTACCCTCCCGTGCTCCTGCCTTATTATGCTGTAATCAGCCTTCGCCAATGTCCAGACTTATACTTATTCATAACTATCTTAAAACTTATGGAGTTGTGATCACTGTTCCCAAAATGTTCATCAACTGAAATACCAGTCATCAGGCCAGGTATGTTTCCCAATACACGGTCCAGTATGGTCTCTGTTTGAGTTGTACTCTCCACATACTGTTTCTGGAAACCCTCTTGGATGTACCTAAAAAGTTATGCTTCGTCTAAGCTTTTTACACTAAGCTAGTCAATATTGGAAAAGTTCATATTGTTCTCTACAACAACCTTGGTGTTTTTGTGTAGTTTTGTTATCTGTCTCCATATCTGTTCCTCGATCTCCCGTTGACTATTGGGAGGTTTATAGTATAATCCCATGATAAGAATGATTGCAGCTTTCTTATTTTTGAGCTCTATCCATGTTGCATCTGTGGAAGAACCCTCCAGTATGTCCACTCTGAGTGCCACTGTGACATTCTCGCTGATTAGTAAGAGAACTCCTCCAGCTCTTTGCGTTCCTCTCTATCAAGTCTGAAAGATCAAAACTCTGGAATGTTGAGCTGCTAGTCATATCCTTCTTGCAACAACATTTCCGTAATGGCCACAACATCATAGTTCCAAGCACTGATCCTGGCTCCAAAGTTCATTTGCTTTACCCACAATACTCCTTGCATCGAAATAAACACACTTTAGCCCATCAGTTTCACCTCGCTCTGCCAAAGAAATCCCTTCTTTGAGATTTACTGGTCATAACCTCAAATTCAATGGATTGTTTTTTCTCCTTGATTTTACAGTGTTCGTTTGAATGAACGCAAACAAAGAGGGATAGAAGATAATAAGAAATTGGCATACCTGGTTGATATTAAAACAATAGCAATTGGTAAGTCTTATCAAAATAATATTTTAATTTGATGATTAAATAACAACTTATTTCAGGGTAATTTTATTTCTAGTTCAGTAAGTAACATTCGTGGTTATACCTCTCAGTGCATGGAGCTTTACTTAAAAACGTGACCCTGTGTTTGAAATAAACTCTCAAGAATTTAGTGTTTGGCTCATCAGGTGCAACCCTCACATAAGCCTTGACCCCATTATAGATCCAACCAATATAATTAGAGTTCCTCAGGAGAAAACCACCAAGCACAAATAAAACCAGTGAGCAAATAAAACACTCCAACCTATCTTACTGATTCTTAAAAGTTAACAAGTAAAACTGAATTCATCATACCTTTCTTCTGCCAATGTTCAGTTCAGTTTTAGTCTGGTTTACCTTAGTTATTTGTTTATATTTGCAGTCAGCATTTATCTTCAGCACAAACAGGTTATTGTTATTGTCATTCATTAACAAGAATATTATACAACTTCCCATTTGCCTTTATTCTTTGCTTGGGTAGTGTTAATTGTGTGTAAATCCTACATGATTTATGTAGGGATTTTCCAATATTTTTCAGTATTTATACACTGGTATAATACATCTTACACAGGAATGAAACTTCCGCCTGCACATATTAACTGCCTTTATTCTAATTATTTTCTTGGAATGTATCTTTTGTATTCTGGACACTTAGTGAGTCTAGAAGTTGGCAGGTCATGTTACAGTTGTATAAGACGTTGATGAGGCCACATTTATTGTATTCAGTGATGGAAATGGGGGAGTACGCAGGGGTACGGCGATCCCCTAGCTTTCAATTTCCAGCTCGGGTTTAATGAATACTGCAGAAAGATTCGAGCCGTTTCTCACTTTATTCAACTCAGACAAAAACGATTTGTTAACTGCCACTGTTAGCACTTATTAACAGCCAGTAGTTAACAGTAGTTATACAATGTGTTATCGATACATCGATCCACATTCCTCAGTAAATGTAATTGTGTTTTAACACCGCGTTCCTTTGAATAATATTCAAGGGAGAATTTCTTAAACGCACTGTCAGGGCTACCGGACTGCGAGCATGGGCTCAGGTAAAGTCACGTTATTTTATTATTCCATGTTATTTTATTTGCCTCCCTGCCTCCGTGCCTTCCTGACTCTGTGCCGCTCTGCCTTCTCCGCCGCTCTCCCCGCTCCTCGTTTCCCGCTTTCCGCTCCCTGCGCTCTCCACGCTCCCTGCTTCCCGCGCTCTCCCCGCTTCCCGCGCTCTCCCCGCTCCCTGCGCTCTCCCGCTCGCCGCACTCTGCCCGCTCTCCCCACTCCTCGCTCTCCCCGCGCTCTCCCCGGTCTCCGCGCTCTCCGCGCTCTCCCCACTCCCCGCGCTCTCCCCGCTCCCCGCACTCTGCCCGCTCCCCGCGCTCTGCCCGCTTTCCCCGCGCCCTCCCCACTGACCGCGCTCTCCCCGGTCTCCACGCTCTACCCGCTCCGCTCCCCGCACCCCGCGCTCTCCCCGCTCCCCGCGCTCTCCCCGCTCCCTCCCCGCTCCACCGTGCTCTGCCCGCTCCCCGCGCTCTGCCCGCTTTCCCCGCGCTCTGCCCACTCCCCGCGCTCTGCCCGCTCTCGAAAACTCGATGATGTATTTTGGGAGGTATTTTGGAGAAAGGAGATGCATAAAATGTGCACATTTAAAAAATCAGGGTTCAGATATACAAACCTTCAAAAGCAAATGATATGCTACATTTTCAAATGGGAAATAATGCTTAAGAACCTAATAGAAAACTTGTATGAATCGTTGGTTGTGCCATAGTTAGAGTATTGTGTTCAATTTTTCTGGAACGATATGTCCAGCTAAGAAAAATAATTAGTCCGAGTTAGTCAATTAGTTAATGGTGCAGTAACGCTTGGCAAGCAGTCACCGTTGAATGGTATTCAATATACTAGTTGAGAGGGAGATTCTAAATTTAAGTAAACTTTGGGAAAGTGAGGCAGAAGAGTAGACTATGCAGAGCATTGACAAACAATGTGAAATGTTCCAAGATCTTCTTGGTAATAGATCTGTACACTTTGAATTGAATTGAAATTATTTGTCATTCAAAAATGAATGAAAAGAAATAGTAAGATTAAACGAGAACTTACCTAAGTTTGAAGTTTGATCTTTATTTTATGAGTTACGTAGGTGATTACGTGAAGAACCCCGCCAGTGCGCCTGCGCGTCAATCTTCAAAGCAGCGGTGTGAAATCACAAAAAACAACAACCGAAGTAATATAGTCTCATAATAAAATGAGTAATACAGGAACTTCCATCTGACCTTTATGATAGAGGGTAGGGTCGTGGTGGGCACGTAATCACCTACGTAACTCCTCATAAAATAAAGATCAAACTTCAAACTTAGGTAAGTTCTCGTTTAATCTTACTATTTTACTTCGGAGTCACGTGAGTGACTACGTGAAGATTTTAAAGCTTTGTGATTTCATGCCGTGGATCAATCCCGGCTTCTCACTGCATAGATTGACTCGGAACGAGAATAATCAATCATGCATTCATAATAACATTTGTACCACAAATGCAGTAATTCATTTCAATAATGAAATGAATCAGATCCCCTTTAAACCAGAGGAATTTACACAGAACTTAAAATAGTTTCTGCAAACAACCCCGCATTAACAATAGGCCGATGGTAAAAATGTTGAAACATCAACTCATTGGACCACCCGGCGGCTGCGAGGATATGGTCGACGGGGACGTCTTTTGCCCTGGCCGCCGACGTTTCTGCTGCCCTAGTCGAGTGAGACGTAAAAACATAAGTGTTAATACCAGCAGCTGTTAAGACTTATTTTATCCATCTGGAAATAGTCTGTATTGAAACTCTCTTGTGTGGTTTCTTGTGTGTGATCAACAACCCAGTTTCCGTATTCTCAAATTCTTTGTGACCTCAATGTATTGTAATAAATATGTCTTAATACAGAGACATGGATCATTTGGATATGCTGCCAGCATAATTTTAAATCCTGTCACACCTGGCCTAATTTACTTTAGTAGGTCATAGATATAGAATGTAACCTTGTCTTCAGTTACTTCCATACTGTCTATTTGTAATTTTCCAAGTGTTTGCACTCGTTGTGCTGTCACTCATGCCATAAGCATGAATACTTTCATACTGAGCTTGACCAAAGGTAAAGACACACTTGATGACCATTCACGAAGTAGTTTCAGTACCACACTTACATCCCAGATTGTCACGTACCTAGGTTTCGGTGGTTTGGAATTAAAGATTCCTTTCATTAGTCTGGAAACAATTGGGTGTGACCCAATTGAGTTTATTTCTGAATCCAGAACCAAATATGAGGACAATGCACTTCTGGCTGAATTAATTGCACTACAACTCAGACCTTCATCATAATAAAGTTTTGACAGAAATTCTAAACATTTGAAATATCTGCAGTACTTTATTGCACATTCTTTTGTACACAGAACTCTTCCCATTTCTTAATATAAGAAAGGTACTGTTTTTGAGTGCTCTTCCTCCAGGCTGCCGTAAGCATGTCCACAGTATGCTCAGACAGTCCTCGTCCCAGAAAAGGCATTCTTAAAACCTGCAAATCAACAAATCCAAACGATCATATAATGGATGTTGTTCCCCTGTACAGGGTGCAGCAATAAATTACTCTTTTTTGGGACTTTCATCAACATTTGTGTTGTTAATTCTAACATCAACGGATACCATGGCTGTGTAGGCCAATCTGGTACTACCAATACCCTTGAAGCAGCATCTTGCCTGATTTTAAGCAAACATTGGCTTATGAGGCAGAAAGGTGGAAATATATATGAAAACATACCACCCCAATGTAGCGAGAAAGCATCAATCGCCACTGCTCCTGGATCTGGTTTCCATGAGACATATCTCGATAGCTGATGATTCAAGTCGATGTCGGTCATTCCAAATCTGATTACTATATCATTGAATACCTCTTGATTCAACATCCATTCTTTATTATCATGGAACTTTTCGTGACCTGGTGTCTGCTATCGTGTTCATTCTACCTGGTAGATAGATAGCTGAAATCCAAATGTTCTTTTCAATACACCAAGACCAAAGTTGATTTAACCATTTTGTCACATGACACCGACTTAATTCCACCCATATCATTAATATAGGCAACTACTGTTGTGTTTATTAATTTGAACTTGAACCTTCCTTTTAGTTGTGTTAGAACCATAAGCTTGGAGTCCATAGAAACCTCCTAAAAGCTCCAAATAGGTAATTCCCCATGTCTGCAGTAACTTTTCCTGATTCCATCTGCCTCCGCAGCTCCATGTTAAGTCAGTTGCACCCCATCCTAGTGCACTGGCATCAGTTTGTAATATCATGGAATGTTGTTCAATCAGCACTTTGCCTGAACTGCTTGAGACATGTAGAATCCACCACTGCAGCTTAGAAACAGCATTTGTTGTTACTTGCATGGTTCTATCAAAATGACCAGCATTTACTCTCAGTGCCTGTTCTTTGATTCTCTGCAGCTGTTGATAATGTAATGGTCCATACTGGACTGCTGGGAATCTACTAATTTTCCCAGTACTCGAGCCACCTGTCTGATTAGAGGTTTTTGCTCGTTTAACAGATTACTGCAATCTTTAATCAACTCCACCCTTTTTTCACTGGGCAAAGTAGTTTGCATTTGGGCTAAATCAATTGTGAACCCCAAATAATCAATCGAGGTACATGTTTTTAACCTTGATTTCTTTGGATGAATTTAGAAACCCCCAAACTTTCAAAAGTTTGATTTTATTACTGCAACCGATGCTTCTGTTGACTGTTTTGTCCTTCCTATAATCAGGACATCATCCAGGTATGCCATTAGTACATGCCCCTGGCTCTCAGCAACCCCAGAATTGATTTTAACAATTTTATGAATATTCTGGGAGGGAACGTTAACCCATTAGGCAGAGCTTTGAACTGCCCTAATTGGTTCATCCATGTAAATTTAAGATACTTCATATCTTGCAAGTGAACAGACACTGAACAAAAGGATTCAGACTTGTCAAGTCTATAATAATCCTACATCCTCCATCCTTTTTTGATCGAGGGAATATATTTGACCCTAATTGGTGAATTTGGTAGACTGATTCTTCAATAATACCTTTTATATATAGGGTTTTGAAGCGCAACTTGAACCTCCATTATCGCAAAGTGGAGAGTTCTGCTAGGAACATGCTGGACAGGCAAATCATAATTTGGATTGAATTCAATTCGAAATCCTTGTATATTATTCAGAATTACCACATCTGAAGTAATCTTCTTCCAATGTTTATAGAAGAGACGTAATCTGCCTCCAACTTTTGGACTTAATCCAGTTAGTATGTTCCCCTGAGAATCAGGTCCACCTACCTCTTGAGTCATTTGAGTATTCTGAGATCCCTGGATTCTCCCGGAAGCACCACCATGGTCCTTACTCCCGCTGCAGGCCGCCAGCTACGTCCCTGCGTTGATGAGCGACTTGGTCCTGGTCTAGGATCCGTATGACGTCTGAAAGGATACTTCCTCTTTACAGACTTTGCAACCATTGATGTTTTTATCAATCCTGTTTTCGCTTCATCTTCCAACTCTTTAATACGTCTCCCGAGATCCTCTCCAAAGAGTAAGTTGGGTAATTGTATATTACTTGGTTTGCAGAGTGCTGCGAATTTCGGATTCATAGTAGGCCGTATAGCACTTTCCTCAGATAATTGATCTCGAAGTGGGTGCTGCATAGCAACCCCAGTGCTTCCTGGTGCAACTTCGTCATCTCTTGGCTGTTACCTGCTATTGTGGTAAAAGCAGTTATTCCAGAACCCAGCAGCTTTAATATTTCTGCAACTGATTCCAGATAATTTGGTTCACTGCTGCTGCTTTCAGCAACCCACAGTTACTTGGGGTCTCCTGTTTTCTTGCAGTCTCATCCATCTCCTGCTGTTCCAGCTGATGGTAAACCAAGTAATTTATTAAGGAGGCCAGTTCTTCTCCTAATGGCTCTCCTGACCCTGACGGGGCAGGGAATCCTACTGCCAGGGGTGGAACATCTGGCAGCTGCCGTTCATCGCCTTGTACAGCCTCACCGTCAGAGTCGGGTCTGAAATCTCATGACCCGTAGCACACTCCTCATTCCTGAGGGTGCATTCCATCAGCCCTGAATCAGGTGCTGTTAAGCTGCTTCCTACAGCTTGGATTACAGTACACTCCTTCCTGAGTGAACTTTGCTCCAACAGCCTATGGAAAAGGCTTTCTATTTGGGCAATACGCTCGAAAGCAGTATCTAGCCCTGTACCAGGAGCTGTTTGAGCTGCTTCCAGCAGCTTGGCTTTCAGTACACTCCTCCCTGAGTGAACTTTGCTCCAACAGCCTATGTAAAAGGCTTTCTATTTGGGCAATACGCTCGAAAGCAGTATCTAGCCCTGGAGCTACTTCCATTGCCTGGGACTCCCTCCATGGGCCGTTGGGATTTAAACTTTGTCTTTTGCCCGACAGGCGCTGACTGTGTTTTCACCAGCCCCAGGTCCACAGTCGCTATGCTCACCGCTGGCGACTGTACCGGGGTTTAGAGGCGGTTGGTCTCTAACCGCAGACTCCCGACTTTCCCGACTTCTGTCGGCTGTGTCGCTCGCCTCTTCCCCCTGTCCGTTTTTTCCATGGCGTCTGTGAAAAAAATCCCCATAGACCCACAGTAAACGGACCTGGAAAACATTAAAAATGTTTCTACTTACCTTGTAGTTGAAAAACTACAAATCCACTGGAGGAGCTCTGCTCCTCACATCCGTTTGCGTCAAGGCGTCTGACGTAATGACGCGCAGGTGCACTGGCGGGGTTCTTCACGTAGTCACTCACGTGACTCCGAAGTAAAATGAATGTTATCCCTAACAACTAAGTTCAGGTAGACAGTAACATGGATAAGGGAGAGCCAGGGGATGAAGTGTACCTGGACTTTCAGAAAGCCTTTCATAAGGTCCCAAACAGGAGATTAGTGGGCAAAATCAGAGCACATGGTATTGGGTGTAGGGTATTGACATGGATAGAAAATTGGTTGGCAGACAGGAAACAGAGAGTAGGAATTAACGGTTCCCTTTCAAAATGGCAGGTAGTGACTAGTGGGGTGCCTCAAGGCTCGGTGCTGGGACCGCAGCTATTCACAATATATATTAATGATTCAGATGAAGGAACTAAAAGTAACATTAGCAAATTTGCAGATGACACAAAGCTGGATGGCAGTGTGAACTGTGAAGAGGATGCTATGAGGATGCAGGGTGACTTGGATAGGTTGGGTGAGTGGGAAGATGCATGGCAGATGCAGTGTAATGTGGATAAATGTGAGGTTATCCACTTTAGTGGCAAGAACAAGATTATCATCTGAATGGCAGGTAGACACAAAATGCTGGAGTAACTCAGCGGGTCAGGCAGCATCTCTGGAGCAAAGGAATGCGTGACGTTTCTGGTCGAGACCCTTCTTCTGTATGGTGTCAGATTAGGAAAAGGAGAAGTGCAACGAGACCTGGGTGTACTTGTACATCAGTTACTGAAAGTAAGCATGCAAGAAACAGGAGGCAGTGAAGAAAACTAATGGCATGTTGGCCTCCATAATGATAGGATTTGAGTATAGGAGCAAAGAGGTCCTTCTGCGGTTGTACAGGGCCCTGGTGAGACCACACCTGGAGTATTGTGTGCAGTTTTGGTCTCCTAATTTGAGGAAGGACATTCTTGCTATTGAGGGAGTGCAACGTAGGTTCACGAGGTTAATTCCCGGGATGGCAGTAATGTAATGTGATAAAAGAATGGAACAACTGGGCTTGTATTCACTGGAATTTAGAAGGATGAGAGGGTATCTTATAGAAACATAAAATTATTAAGGGATTGGACACGCTAGATGCAGGAAACATGTTCCTGATGTTGGAAGAGTCCAGAACCAAGTGCTACAGTTTAAGAATACGGGCTAGGCCATTTAGAACTGAGGTGAGGAAAAACCTTTTCACCCAGAGTGTTGTGAATTTGTGGAATTATCTGCCTCATTGATTGCACTGATTGAATACATTCAAAAGAGAGTTAGATAGAGCTCTTAGGGCTAGTGGAATCAAGGGTATTGGGGAGAAGGCAGGAATGGTGTACTGATTGTGGATGATCAGCCATGATCACATTGATTGGCTCGAAGGGCCGAAGGGCCGAATGGCCTACTCCTGCACCTATTTTCTATGTATCTATGTAAAATGCTGGAATAACTCAACGGAACAGGCAGCATCTCTGGAGAGAAGGAATGGGTGACGTTTCGGATCGAGACCCTTTTTCAAACTGATGTCAGGGATGAGTGGGACAGAGATAGATTGCAGTCGGAGACAGTAAGAATGGTGGGAGAACTGGGAAGGGGAGGTGATGGAGAGAGAGGGAAAGCAAGGGCTATTTTAAGTTAGAGAAGTCAATGTTCATACCGCTGGGGTGTAAGCTACCCAAGCGAAATATGAGGTGCTGTTCCTCCAATTTGCGCTGGGCCTCACTCTGACAATGGAGGAGGCCCAGGACAGAAAGGTCAGATTGGGAATGGAAGGGGAATGGCGTGAATTCACAACTTTATCCTGCGCTACTTAATCCAAGGGCGAGCGAACGAGCGGAAAGACGGACGAAAACAACGATCAGAGAGTGGAATAGATGACATTTCGGGTCGAGACCCTTCTTCAGACTGAGTCAGGGGACAGAGGAACAAGCGATATAGACGGTACTAAGGACAAATGAATGGAAGATATGCCTATATCTCCCGTTTCCCTTTCCCTTGACTGTCAGTCTGAAGAAGGATCTCGACCTGAAATGTCATCTATTCTACTCTTTGATCATTGCTTTCATCCGCCTGAGAGAGAGAAATGCAAGAAAGCAGCTATGACATATAATACACAATAAACTATATTATAAATACACAATAAACAAGTTATGCATTCTTGTACTATTACAGTGGCTTGCAAAAGTATTCGTACCCCTTGAACTTTTCCACATTTTGTCACGTTACAACCACAAACGTAAATGTATTTTATTGGGATTTTATGTGATAGACCAACACAAAGTGGTGCATAATTGTGAAGTGGAAGGAAAATGATACATGGTTTTCAAATTTTTTTACAAATTAAAAACTGAAAAGAGTCGCGTGCAAAAGTATTCAGCCCCCTTTACTCTGATACCCCTAAATAAAATCCAGTGCAACCAATTGCCTTCAGAAGTCACCTAATTAGTAAATAGAGTCCTCTTGTGTGTAATCTAATCTCAGTATAAATACAGCTGTTCTGTGAAGGCCTCAGAGGTTTGTTAGAGAACATTAGTGAACAAACAGCATCATGAAGCCCAAGGAACACACCAGACAGGTCAGGGATAAAGTCGTGGAGAAGTTTAAAGCAGGGTTAGGTTATTAAAAAATATCCCAAGCTTTGAACATCTCACGGAGCACTGTTCAATCCATCATCCGAAAATGGAAAGAGTATGGCACAACTTCAAACCTACCAAGACATGGCCGTCCACCTAAACTGACAGGCCGGGCAAGGAGAGCATTGATCAGAGAAGCAGCCAAGAGGCCCATGGTAACTCTGGAGGAGCTGCAGAGATCCACAGCTCAGGTGGGAGAATCTGTCCACAGGACAACTATTAGTCGTGCACTCCACAAATCGGGCCTTTATGGAAGAGTGGCAAGAAGAAAGCCATTGTTGAAAAAAAGCCATAAGAAGTCCTGTTTGCAGTTTGCCCCAAGCCATGTGGGGGACACAGCAAACATGTGGAGAAAGGTGCTCTGGACAGATGAGACCAAAATTGAAGTTTTTGGCCTAAATGCAAAACGCTATGTGTGGCGGAAACCTAACACTGCACATCACCCTGAACACACCATCCCCACTGTGAAACATGGTGGTGGCAGCATCATGCTGTGGGGATGCTTTTCTTCAGCAGGGACAGGGAAGCTGGTCAGAGTTGATGGGAAGATGGATGGAGCCAAATACAGGGCAATCTTGGAAGAAAACCTGTTAGAGTCTGCAAAAGACTTGAGACTGGGGCGGAGGTTCACCTTCCAGCAGGACAACGACCCGAAACATACAGCCAGAGCTACAATGGAATGGTTTAGATCAAAGCATATTCATGTGTTAGAATGGCCCAGTCAAAGTCCAGACCTAAATCCAATTGAGAATCTTTGGCAAGACTTGAAAATTGCTGTTCAGAGACGCTCTCCATCCAATCTGACTGAGCTTGAGCTATTTTGCAAAGAAGAATGGGCAAAAATTTCAGTCTCTTGATGTGCAAAGCTGGTAGAGACCTACCCCAAAAGACTTGTAGCTGTAATTGCAGCGAAAGGTGGTTCTACAAAGTATTGACTCAGGGGGGCTGAATACTTTTGCACGCGACACTTTTCAGTTTTTTATTTGTAAAAAAATTTGAAAACCATGTATCATTTTCCTTCCACATCACAATTATGCACCACTTTGTGTTGATCTATCACATAAAATCCCAATAAAATACATTTACGTTTGTGGTTGTAACGTGACAAAGTGTGGAAAAGTTCAAGGGGTATGAAAACTTTTGCAAGCCACTGTACATGGGTATGACCGCACTTAAAAAATCTCCCCCCCCTTTCCTTCCCAACCTCAGCCTCACGGACCTTAGAGTACCCCTAGTTCCCAAAACCCATTTCCATCACTGATTGTATTGTGTTCAGTTTTTGTCACCATGTTATAGGAAAAGTGTCAAGCTGGAAAGGACGCAGAGAAGATTTACACGGATGTTGCCAGGACTCGAGGGGCTGAGCTATAGGGATTGCAGGAGGATGAGGGGTGATCTTATAGAGGTGTACAAAGTCATGGGAGGAATAGATTGGATAAATGTACAGTGTCTTTTGACCAAAGTAGACGAATCGCGAACCAGAGGATATAGGTTTAAGGTGAGGGGGGGCGAAAGATTTCATAGGAACCTAAGCGGTAACATTTTTACATGAAGGGTGGTGGGTATATGGAAGGGGCTGCTGGAGCTTGAGAATGGAGAATGAGCTGCTGCATGTACAATCACAACACTTAAGAGACATTTGTACAGGTACATGGATAGGATAGGTTTAGAGGATTCTACACTAGGTGCGGACCCATTGGGCCCGGTCCCCCAAGGCAATATTCCACCATTGACCCATAGCCCCAAACTGCGCAGGTGCGGCTGAGGGGTTCCCGTTGTGACGCCAGAGATCCCCATTGTGACGCGAGTCACGGCAACCCTCCTCGAACTGCGCCTCACGATCCCTCTTCCTACCTCTGTTTTCCTCCATTCCTCCTCATCCCGAGCACTCCCCCTCCTCTTCAACCTCCCTCTTCTTTCCCCTCTACTCCTCCTTCTCTCCTTTCCCCTACCCTCAGTCACTCCCTCCCTCCCTCCATAACCCATAACCCATTGCTTAGTTTATGTAACTAATGGCAATTAATTCTCAATCAAAATTTGTGAGCTTCTTAATATTTCTTTGACTGTCAAAAATAGTATGACTCCATGAATATTTATGACTTGGGCAATGATTTGCAATGACTGAATTTAAGAGGAGGGGGAGCATAATACAAGATAAAAGGCCTCGAGATTTAATTGTGTAGCATTGTATTCTTCAACGTTGTGCATCTGAAAATCATTCACGTCTTCAGAGGAAAATAGGTGTGTCAATCTTTGAATCGAATTGCCCTACTTGTGAAATTCAACCAGGCAATTCCAGTTACAAATAATTTAGTGCTGCTTGACGTAGCAGTATGATTTAAAGGGGCAGATTCCAGCCTAGCCTTGGGAAGCTGACTCAGAATGGTCCACTTTAATTTTCTAAGTTAACTTTAGTCTTTGGTCATCAGTCACCATCTATGCCCTATCCCTCAATCGCCAATTTACCCACACAACTTTTCCCTTCACTGAAGCAAGTTGTACAACAGGCAGTGCTTAAAATATTCTGAAATATTATGTTTTTTTCCCCAGTGGATCTATTATCTGGTTATAACTTGGGTGCTGTCAGCCATGATACAAAGATTGACTGGTTAGAGCTGAATGAGACTGGCCGCAAGCTGCTTTTCAGAGACAAAAAACTCGGTGTAAGTTCTGCTATTTTTTACAGAATGTAAAATAGGTTAACATCTGCACGTTTCACATTCATACAACAGGCACTGTGGCAAGTAATATAATGATCAGTTTTGTTTAATGTTGGCTTTAATGAATAAAACCTGCATGATATTTGCACTGCCTCTTCTATCCAGAAATTAGTTACATTAAATTGATTGTGTGGTATTGCAGTGCAGCAATTTGAAATATTTGTTAATGCACTGGGAAAGACCGACTGTGGCGATGTCTTCACACTGACATGATGCTTCTGTAAGGGTAGAGAAATAAGGACAGGCATTCCTTAAGGGCCTGTCCCACTTAGGTGATTTTTAGGCAGCTACAAGCGACTAGGCTGTCGCCAGGGTGTCGCCTGTATGGTCGTGAGTAGTCTCCTCATTCGCCCAAAGAGTCGTAGCGTCTTTCTGGTTGCCGCTGGATTTTCAACATGTTGAAAAATTTTCGGAGACAGTCGGCGACAGTGGGTTTGACGCCAATGAGCGTAGCTTGACTTCTCATGACGTAGGTGCTGTCGTAGTTGTCGCCAGGTTAACGTAGGTTGTCGCCAGGTGACGTAAGTTGCCACCGGTGCTGACTTTTTTTGTTGTTAAAGTTAAGATTATATTTCAAATTTTATGTCGAAGGGGGGTCCAGTCGCCGTTTCTTCGGTGACCTGCTACGATTCTGACAGTCGCCGGCAGTCGCCTAAAAATAGCCTAAGTGGGACAGGCCCTTTCTAATGCTTAAAAGATTTCCATTGCTTAAAAAGTGCACAACCTAAAAATAACTGGTGGGTGAAGAGAATAATCTCTCTTTGAATGCACAGAACATACGTACTAAAATTGCAATTAAAACTGAAATTCTGAAAGCAGATTGCAACTTTAGCTGTTTTCATAACACATAGAATTGAGAATTAAAAAATCATTCTATTACAATTATTCTTTTCTGCCCTGCAGCTGCACCTATTTGATATAGAAGACAACACAAAGACAACAATCTTGAATTATTGCACATATGTTCAATGGGTCCCAGGCAGTGATGTAGCAGTGGCCCAAAATCGTGGAAATCTGTGTGTATGGTACAATATTGATTCTCCTGAGCGAATTACGATGTTTCCTCTTAAGGTATTTCAAAAAGAAATTTAAGGAAATAATTTGAAGAATTTGTGATGCTAGCAATGTAACATTTATGAGAGGACTGTTATATAGACATTACTAAACTATGAAATGTTCTGAAAATTAAAAAGCTACAGATCCTGGAAATTTGAAATATAAACAGAATGTGGGAGAAACATTTACCTGTGGGAAAAGAAACATAGTTAACATTACCTATTGAATGTTTCCAGTATTTTCTGTTTTTATATGAAATCTTAACCTTATTGCAACATCTATATTTTTTTTAATTTGACAAAACCATTATTTTTATTTTACACAATCATAATATTAAATAGTGAGCAGTTTTGTGCAGCCTATCCAAGAAAGGATGTGCTAGCTGGAGAAGGTCCAGAGGTTTATGAGAATGATCCCGAGGATGATTGGGTTAACGTATGATGAATATTTTTTACGGCACTGGGCCTGTACTCGCTGGTATTTGGAAGGTTGAGGGGTGACCTCATTGAAACCTACAGAATAGTGAAAGGCATGGATAGAGTGATGTGGAGAGCATGTTTCCACTAGTGTGAGAGTCTATGACCAGAGGACACAGCCTCAGAATAAAAGGGCGGATCTTTAGAAATTAGATTTCTTTAGTCAGAGGGTGGTGAATCTATGGAATTCATTGGCTGAGGCTAAGTCATTGGGTACTTTTGAAGCGGACATTGACAGATTCTTGATTAGTAAGTGAGCCAAGGGTTATGGGGAGAAAGGAAAATGGTGTTGAGAGGGAAAGATTGATCAGCCACAATTGAAAGGCGGAGTAGACGAAATGGCTGAATGGCCTAATTTTGATCTTATGATTTATGAATTTATGAAGTGTTCTTATTTCAACCTGGATTTTTTTTAACGGTAATTATAATATGTAGATAAATACATGATGCTAAAATCAGAACTAAGTCTTTGCTGTTTTAGAAGCCTTTATTAATTGCGTAGAAACATTGATTAAGATAAAACATTTAACTTTTAGTTTAAAATTGAATGATATTGTTCATCTGCTGAATTGAGTTGGAGAGGCCACCACCGGCAGATTGGCCAGCCATTAGGGAGTGATTAAATTATAACTTATAGAGCAGCACCACAAGAGTGCAAATAATCTTTGGATCCTTAGTTGAGCCACAAAGAAATTGGCATATGATTAATAGGAACAAGAAATGAAAGCGTGGATCAAAGATTGGTGTGGGAGAAGTGGATTTTTACTTGTGGGATGCAGGTATGAATAGCAATTTAAATAATAACTAGACCAAGTGCAGACCCGTTGGGTCTGTTCCCCCAACGCGCGTTTGCGGTGGGGGGGGCACGCGGCGTCACACAAACTAACCACCCCCACACACATACTAAATACCCCCCCGCACATACGCTAACTACCCCCCTTGATATTATATTAATATTGTTAATTTGCTCCTTTTACCCCATAACCGCCCTATCCACTGACGCATAGCCCCCAACTTGCAGGCGCGTCTAGAGAGGGAGGGGGGGGGATAGAGAGTGAGGGCAGAGAGAGCATGGGGAGATACAGAGAGAGGGGCAGAGAGAAGGTCAAGAAATAGAGGGAGGGGGGGTGGAGGGGAGGAGGAGAGGGAGGGTGGGTGAGGGGAGGGTGGGGGTGGAGGGGAGAGAGAGATGGGAGGAGAGAGAGGGGGAGCGAGGGGGAGAGAGGAGGGAAGGGGGGAGAGGGGGTGGGAAGGGAGGAGGAGGGGGGGTGGAGGGAAGGGGGTAGGGGAGGGTGTGGAGGGGAGGGTGTGGAGGGGAGGGTGTGGAGGGGAGGGGGGAAGGGGGTTTAGGGGAGGGAGGGTGGGGGAGGGCAGGGGGGGAGAGGAAGGGGGGGAGAGAGAGGAAGGGGGGAGAGAGAGGGAGGGGGAGAGAGAGGGAGGGAGGGGGAGAGAGAGAGGGGGGAGAGAGTGGCGGGGGAGAGAGAGGGGGAGAGAGAGAGGAGAGAGCATAGGGAAGCGCACCCACCAGCGTGACAGAGCCAGGCCAGGCCGGGGGGGGGGGGGACAGACGATCGGGCCTCCCCGGAGAGGAGGTCGTCCCCTGTGATGGGTAGAGGGGAGAGGGGAGAGAGGGAGGGAGGAGAGTCTGTGGGCTGCGAACAGCGGAGAGAGACAGAACCGGCTTGACTCTGGAAACCTTGAATGAGCCGGGCGGGGGATGGGAGGGGCGTGGCTTCACAAGCTGCGCCTGCAGTGAGGAGAAAACTTCTTCAGTGCGTGGGTGCCTCTGAGCTCGCGATCTGCAGAACAAAGATCCTATAGCGGAGCAGAGCTGTAGGGTCTTAGCTGCAGAACTTTCTCGATCTTTCTGCGCCTTTTGAAGAACGGGGGTTGGGTGGGCTAACGTAACTCGTGGAAAACTGCGCATGCGCGTTGACAGCAGCTGCATTAATCCATAGCGGCGGGGGGTGCGTGGGGGCGGGAGGGAGGGGGCTACGAGGAAAGACATTGTGAGGTTGCACTTGAACCCGAGGGGCACCAATATCCTGGCGGGGAGATTTGCAAAGGCTACTGGGGAGACTTTAAACTAGAACGGTTGGGGGGAGGGACTCAAATAGAGAAAGCTAGTGGAAAATGTGGGAGGCAGGAGGCAGAGAAGGGAAGCACTCGGACCCAAAATGTAGGGGAGAAAGAAGAAAAAGATAATAAACAGAGAATAAGTGGTGGTGGGTTTCTTAAATGTGTATATTTTAATGCTAGGAGCATTGTAAGAAAGGTGGATGAGCTTAGAGCCTGGATTGACACCTGGAAGTATGATGTTGTGGCGATCAGTGAAACATGGTTGCAGGAGGGCTGTGATTGGCAAATAAATATTCCAGGATTTCGTTGCTTCAGGGGTGATAAAATTGGAGGGGCAAGAGGTGGGGGTGTTGCATTGCTTGTCAAGGAAGATATTACAGCAGTGCTTTGGCAGGATAGATTAGAGGGCTCGTCTAGGGAGGCTATTTGGGTGGAACTGAGAAATGGGAAAGGTGTAGCAACACTTATGGGGGTGTATTATAGACCGCCAAATGGGGAGCGAGAATTGGAAGAGCAAATATGTAAGGAGATAGCAGATATTAGTAGTAAGCACAAGGTAGTGATTGTGGGAGATTTCAATTTTCCACACATAGACTGGGAAACACATTCTGTAAAAGGGCTGGATGGTTTGGAGTTTGTAAAATGTGTGCAAGATAGTTTTTTGCAGCAATACATAGAGGTACCTACTAGAGAAGGGGCAGTGCTGGACCTCCTGTTAGGAAATGAGACAGGGCAAGTGGCGGAGGTATGCGTCGGGGAGCACTTCGGGTCCAGTGATCACAATACCATTAGTTTCAATATAATTATGGAGAGGGTCAGAACTGGACCTAGGGTTGAGATTTTTGTTTGGAGAAAGGCTAACTTTGAGGAGATGCGAAAGGATTTAAAAGGAGTGAATTGGGACATGTTGTTTTATGGGAAGGATGTAGAAGAAAAATGGAGGACATTTAAGGGTGAAATTTTAAGAGTACAGAATCTTTATGTCCCTGTTCGGTTGAAAGGAAATAGTAAAAAATGGAAAGAGCCATGGTTTTCAAGGGAAATTGGACACTTGGTTCGGAAAAAGAGAGAGATCTACAATAATTATAGGCAGCATGGAGTAAATGAGGTGCTTGAGGAGTATAAAGAATGTAAAAAGAATATTAAGAAAGAAATTAGAAAAGCTAAAAGAAGATATGAGGTTGCTTTGGCAAGTAAGGTGAAAGTAAATCCAAAGGGTTTCTACAGCTATATTAATAGCAAAAGGATAACAAGGAATAAAATCGGTCCATTAGAGAGTCAGAGTGAACAGCTATCTGCAGAGCCTAAAGAGATGGGGGAGATATTGAACAATTTCTTTTCTTCGGTAGTCACGAAGGAGAAGGATATGGAATTATGTGAGGTAAGGGAAACGAGCAGAGTAGCAATGGAAACTGTGAGATTCAAAGAAGAGGAGGTGCGGACACTTTTGAAAAATATGAAAACGGATAAGTCTCCAGGTCCTGACAGGATATTCCCTAGGACATTGAGGGAAGTTAGTGTAGAAATAGCAGGGGCTATGACAGAAATATTTCAAATGTCATTAGAAACGGGAATAGTGCCGGAGGATTGGCGTACTGCGCATGTTGTTCCGTTGTTTAAAAAGGGTTCGAAGAGTAAACCTAGCAATTATAGACCTGTTAGTTTGACGTCAGTGGTGGGCAAATTAATGGAAAGGTTACTTAAAGATAATATATATAAGCATCTGGATAAGCAGGGTCTGATTAGGAACAGTCAACATGGATTTGTGCCTGGAAGGTCATGCTTGACTAATCTTCTTGAATTTTTCGAAGAGGTTACTAGGGAAATTGATGAGGGTAAAGCAGTGGATGTTGTCTATATGGACTTCAGTAAGGCCTTTGACAAGGTTCCTCATGGAAGGTTGGTTAAGAAGATTCAATTGTTGGGTATTAATGGTGGAGTAGCAAGATGGATTCAACAGTGGCTGAATGGGAGATGCCAGAGAGTAATGGTGGATGGCTGTTTGTCAGGTTGGAGGCCGGTGACTAGTGGGGTGCCTCAGGGGTCTGTGTTGGGTCCACTGTTGTTTGTCATGTACATCAATGATCTGGATGAAGGTGTGGAAAATTGGATTAGTAAGTATGCAGATGATACTAAGATAGGTGGTGTTGTGGATAATGAAGTAGATTTTCAAAGTCTACAGAGAGATTTAGGCCATTTGGAAGAGTGGGCTGAAAGATGGCAGATGGAGTTTAATGCTGACAAATGTGAGGTGCTACATCTCGGCAGGACAAATCAAAATAGGACGTACACGGTAAATGGTAGTGAATTGAGGAATGCAGTTGAACAGAGGGATCTAGGAATAACTGTGCATAGTTCCCTGAAGGTGGAATCTCATGTAGATAGGGTGGTAAAGAAAGCTTTTGGTGTGCTGGCCTTTATAAATCAGAGCATTGAATATAGAAGTTGGGATGTAATGTTAAAATTGTACAAGGCATTGGTGAGGCCAATTCTGGAGTATGGAGTACAATTTTGGTCGCCTAATTATAGGAAGGATGTCAACAAAATAGAGAGAGTACAGAGGAGATTTACTAGAATGTTGCCTGGGTTTCAGCAACTAAGTTACAGAGAAAGGTTGAACAAGTTAGGTCTTTATTCTTTGGAGCGCAGAAGGTTAAGAGGGGACTTGATGGAGGTCTTTAAAATTATGAGCGGGTTAGACAGAGTGGACGTGGATAAGCTTTTCCCATTGAGAGTAGGGAAGATTCAAACAAGGGGACATGACTTGAGAATTAAGGGACAGAAGTTTAGGGGGAACATTAGGGGGAACTTATTTACTTAGAGAGTGGTAGCTGTGTGGAATGAGCTTCCAGTGGAAGTGGTGGAGGCAGGTTCGATGTTATCCTTTAAATATAGATTGGATGGGTATATGGACGGGAAAGGAATGGAGGGTTATGGTCTGAGTGCAGGTAGATGGGACTAGGGGAAGTATTTTTTTTTTTTTTTTTTTTTTTTTTTTTTAATATATATATTTAAATGTTCGGCACGGACTTGAAGGGCCGAGATGGCCTGTGTCCGTGCTGTTATGGTTATATGGAGGTCAGCAGCTGGGCAACCTTAATATTAAAAAGAAATGTCAGTTTGGTTATAAATTTGGGTAAATATCTCGGGAAATAATGGACTAGGCCAAGGGGGACCCGTTCGGTCCCGTCCCCTCAACGCACGGTTGCGGGGGGGGGGGGCGCTGCGGTGTCACAAACACACTACCACCCCCCACACACACAGGGGGGGAGGTTGCTGAGAGGGGGTGTGGGGGAGGGGATGACAGTAGTGGGGGATAGAGAGGAGGGGGAGAGAGGGGGGAAGGGGGAGAGAGGGGAGTGGGGGGAGAAGGGTGAAGGGAGGGGGAGGGAAGAGGGGGGGAGATGAAGAGGGGGCAGAGGGGGGGAGGGGCAGAGGGGGTGGAGAGAAAATAGGGGGGAGAGAGGAAGGAGAGAAGGGGGAGTGGGGCAGAGTAGGGGAAGAGAGGGGGAGGGAGATGGAGGGGGGAGGGGAAAGAGGTAAGGTGGAGAGAGGGCAGAGGGGTGTGGGGGGTAGAGAGAGGAGTAGGAGAGGGGTGGGGGAGGGGAGGCAAAGGGAGTGGGAGGGAGGTGGCTGGGAAGGGGGGAGGGGGAAGGGGGAGGGAGGGGTAGGGGGAAGGGGGTGTGGGTGAGGGGGGAGAGAGGGGGAGGGAGGAGGAGGGGGAGGGAAGGGAGGATTGAGAGGGGAGAAAGGGGGAAGAGTGGGGAGGGAGGGGGAGAGGGGTAGGGGGGAGAGAGGGGGAAGAGTGGGGAGGGGGAGAGGGGTAGGGGGGGAGAGGTGCAGAGGGGGGGTGGTGCAGAGGGGGAGTGGGTGGAGAGAGAGGGGGGAGGGATGGGTGAGGGGGAGAGGAAGGGGGAGAGGAGGGGGGGGAGAGGGAGTGGGGAGAGTTTGAGGGGTGGGGGTGCGCATCGTCACAGGTGAGGGCTGGTTCTTGAACGCAATAATCACTCGCTCTCTCGCTGCAAGAAGACGGCGTGTTTTTTTCAAAGGCCTTGCGAGCGACGCGACTGGCAGCAGGAGGGAGGGGGTGGGGGAGGCTCCCGGCTGCAGGCTGCAGGATTCAGGCCCCGAGTAGGGGGGGGGAGTGGTCAGGAGGAAAGAGGTGAGGGTAAGAGGGGGAGCAGGGGGAGAGGAGGGGAGAAGGGGGGAGAGGAGAAGGGAGGGAGAGGAGGGGGGAGAGGAGAAGGGAGGGAGAGGAGGGGGGAGAGGAGAAGGGGGGTGGGGAGAGGAGAAGGGGGTGTAGAGTAGGAGGAGGGGGGAGTGGAGGAAGGGAGCGGGCAGCGGAGCACGCGTCAACCAAACGACATCAGCGGCCTCAATCGAGACTCCGGGGGTGGGGAGAAGGGGTCGTCCGAACGCTCCCGTAGGCGGCTCCCGGCCGCAGGCTGCAGACACACACTAACCAACCTCTCACACTGCGGGCCGGCAGCGAGGACGGTGAAAATAGCAGCGGGGGAAGCAGCCGATCTGTGCCTTCCGCCAGCGTGACAGAGCCGGCCGGGGTTAGGGGGGGAAGTGGAGGAGAGCCGGGCGGCAGGAGCTGTTATCGTCGCGCGGGGCGAGGGCGTGCGGGTGAGTCCAGCTGCGGGTGGCGTGGCGCGAGCGTAGTTTGATGGGGAGGGGGAGAGTAGGAGAGCCGGGCTGCCAAATGAAGAGAGAGAGAGAAGCGGCTTGGATTGGTCGGCATGTGGGATTGTGACGTCTGCAGCTGGTGAGTCCCGTTTAGATTTTAAAATGAGTGAGTGGGGGGGGGGGAGGACTTTATTAAAAAATGTGTACATAAAAATATCTAAATGTAATGAGGAGTGGATTTGCGAATGTAAAAGTGAAATCGCTAGCGAAATGGAAAAAAATCTCGGAGTTTTTGCGTGTGGTTTTGGCGGACCAAGGAATCAAAGGCCAAAAATCTAATATGAAAATATCTGAAAATCGATTCTGACATACACCCACAAATATATATATATATATATACATACACACACACACATACACACACACACACACACACACGCGCGCACGCGCACGCGCACGCGCATGCACGCACACACACACACACACACTCACACACACACACACACACTCACACACACACACACACACACACACACACACACACACGCACACACACACACAAACACACACTTTTAAAAGTATATAGAGAGATATTAATACCATTGCATATGCAGTGCATTCAGAAAGTATTCAGACCTCTTCACTTTTTCCACATTTTATTACGTTACAGGGTCTGAATACATGTATTTTTTTTGTTTTTTTGTTTTTTGTTTAATTTTTTATTTATTAGAAGTACATTACATTACAACCACATACATTAGTACTCGTCACGTATATCTTCTTACAATTAATGTACTTTGTTTGTTTTTTACACTAGTGAAGGGAAAGGATGAAATTGAGAGAAAGAAGAAAGTGAAGGAAAAGGTGAAAGTGTAGAAAACGTGACAAGAAAGAACGAAGACCCTATAAGAGCAAAATTAAAAACAAAAGAAAAAGAGTTAAGAAATAGACCCTAGAAAAGAAGAAGAAAGAGAAAGAGGGAAAAGAGAAAAACAAATAGTTTTTGTAAGCATCACGCAAATGGGACATACCAACTCTCCAACTTTCATCCCCCCTTACCTGACCTCAGGTTTTTTTTTAAGGTACTTTTGCACCCTATATTTGTAATAATTCTATAAATGCAGACCACGTCAGGTGGAAGTGATCTGGTTTACCTGCCAGGAGGAGTCTTATCTCTTCTAGGTGTAATGTTTCGAACATATTTGAAATCCACATGTTTATAGTTGGTATTGGAGACTTTCCAAAATTTTAGGATTAGCTTTTTTCCAGTTATTAACCCATAGTCTATTAGTTTCTTTTGGAACACATTTAGTTCTGGACCATCTTCCGTTATTCCGAAGATAATCCATTCTGCTTTGGGTATCAGTTTTATTTTAAATAATTTTGTAAAGATTTCAAAAATTTAAATCCAAACTTTTTGAATTTTTGTACAGAAAACAAATGAGTGCGCTATAGTAGCTTCTTGGGATTGACATTTATCACAAATGGATGATACATTGGGGAAAATTTTATGGATTTTAGTTTTGGAATAATATAATCTATGTAAAATCTTAAATTGTATTAAAGTGTGTCTTACATTAATCGAACATTTATGCACGTTTAATAAGTGTTCATTCCACCTTTCCTTTGAAATTTTAATAGCTAATTCTTGTTCCCAGTCTCTTCTGATACCCTCCGTAGATGGTATTTCTACATTTAAGATAATATTATACAAATATGATATTAAGTTTGCTGATTCAGCTTTTATCTGCATTGCATCATCCAATACATCTGCTGGGCTATTATAGTGATCTTTTGTATATTTTTTCAAATACTCGCATATTTGAAAATATTTAAAATATTGATTATTTCATGAGTTTATATTTTATTTGTAATTGTTGAAATGAAAGTAATTTTCCAGTTTCATACAAGTCACCGAACGTTTTAATTCCTAGTCTATCCCAGTGTGTGAAAGATTTATCTATAATAGAGGGATTAAACGAAGGGTTATTAACTATGGGAGATAAAAGTGATACATTTCTTAATTTAAAATTTTGTTTTATTTGTTTCCAAATTCGGATTGTGCTATGTATAATTGGGTTCTTATTTTAATTTGTGTTATTCAGTTTCATTGGTGAGAGGAGGATCGCTCCAATGTTTCCAGAGGAGCAATCCTCTCTCTCCATTACAATCCAGTCCACTTGCTGGGCAGAGTTATCCATCAGTTGTATCATATTTTTAATATTTACTGACCAGTAATAATACATGAAATTAGGTAGTGCTAAATCCCCTAATACTTTAGGTTTATTCAAGTGAGTTTTTTGTATTCTATGTGATTTATAGTCCCATATAAAATTAGTGATATCTGAGTCCAGTTTAAAAAAAAACTTCTTTGGTAAGTATATAGGAATCGATTGAAATAGGTATAAAATTTGTGGTAAAAAGATCATTTTTATTGCATTTATTCGGCCTATTAAAGACATCGGGAGCGTTTTCCAAAATTTAATTAATGTGTTAAATTTATTAAGTAGGGGATCAAAATTTGCATTAAACATACCTTGATATGTTCTAGTAATTTCGATTCCCAAGTATTTGAATTTTTCTGTAGCTATTTTAAAAGGGAATTTTAAAAGATGTGTTGAATCTTTCGGTTTTATGAGTGAGTGGGGGGGGGGAGGACTTTATTAAAAAATGTGTACATAAAAATGTCTAAATGTAATGAGGAGTGGATTTGCGAATGTAAAAGTGAAATCGCTAGCGAAATGGAAAAAAAATCTCGGAGTTTTTGCGTGTGGTTTTGGCGGACCAAGGAATCAAAGGCCAAAAATCTAATCGCACACGCACACACACACACACACACACACACACACACACACACACACACACACACACACACACACACACACAGACAGACAGACAGACAGACAGACAGACAGACAGACAGACAGACAGACAGACAGACAGACAGACAGACAGACAAAAAAAAAGAATATAGATAGATATTAATACCATTGCATATGCAGTGCATTCAGAACATAATAAGATAATAATACTGAAATTTAAACTTAACCGAATTCTCTCGGCAAGAGTAATAAGATCATTCCAGATCACAAAACAGGGACATTTTGAGTTTGGTGACAAACCACATAAGCTGTTGGCGCGTCAATTGAAAAAACAGGAAAAGGAAAATACTATAAATGAAATTAAATCAGAGAATGGTGAATTACTAACACTACCTAAAGATATCAATAAAAGATTTGTTCAATTTTATCAGAATTTATACACATCAAAAACCAAAACAGAAGATAGTAAAATTACAAATTTTTTAGATAAATGTAATCTACCAAAACTTGACCTTTTGGAACAAGAAGAACTAGGAGCGCAAATTACAATCGAAGAAATAGGTGAAACAATAAAATTGCTGAAAAATGGTAAGACACCGGGACCAGATGGTTTTAGTAATGAATTTTATAAAAAGTTTCATGAGATAACGACCCCCTATCTATTTAATTTATATACTCACGTTTTTAAAGAAAATAAATTACCTGAAACATTAGCAGAATCAACTATTACGCTTATTCCAAAGAAAGATAAAGATCTAGAGGAACCGGGTTCATATAGAGCTATATCACTTTTAAATACCGACCAGAAAATTCTAGCAAAGACCTTAGCTAGAAGTCTAAGCAAATATATTAGTAAATTGATAAACCCTGATCAAACGGGGTTTATACCCAAAAGATATTCATTTAATAATTTGAGACGCCTGTTTAATATAATGTACTCACATAAAAAGGAAGAAAAAGACTTAGCAATTATTTCTTTGGACGCAGAGAAAGCATTTGATCAGGTAGAATGGCAGTATTTATACATAGTATTACAAAAATTTAATATGGGAGAGAATTTTAATGCATGGGTGAAATTATTATATGATAAACCGATGGCAAGAATATTAACTAACAGCATGTTATCTCAAAAATTTCAATTATCAAGGGGTAATAGGCAGGGATGTGCTTTATCACCCCTGCTATTTGCCCTTATGATAGAACCTCTGGCTGAAAGTATAAGAAGCCATCCGAATATTCAGGGTTATAATACTAGGGACTCAAATAATACAATTTCATTGTATGCAGATGATATTTTGTTATATATAACAAATTCACAAACGAGTATACCAAATTTATTAAATTTAATAGAGGAATTTGGGTCCTTTTCAGGATATAGAATAAATTGGAACAAAAGTGAAATTATGACGTTAAAACCTCAAGAATCCACACACTTATTGAAATTCCCCTTTAAAATAGCAACAGAAAAATTCAAATATCTGGGTATACAGATTACTAGAAAACATAAAGCTTTATTCAATGCTAATTTTATACCCTTAATAAATAAACTTAATATAATGATAAAATTTTGGAAAACACTCCCTTTATCATTAATAGGCAGAATAAATGCTATTAAAATGAGCTTCTTACCACAGTTATTATACTTATTTCAATCTATACCAGTATATGTACCAAAATATTTCTTCTCTAAACTGAATGCTAATATTACTAATTTTGTTTGGGATTACAAATCACATAGAATTAAAAAAGAACACTTATGTAAACCAAAAGATGTCGGGGGACTTTCACTCCCTAATTTTTTGTATTACTATTGGGCAATACATATTAAGAATATAATTTACTGGTTGGATAGTTCAACTCAACAGACAGAATGGATAAAAATGGAGAAAGAGGATTGTTATCCTTGTAATATAGGAACAATCCTCTTCTCCCCGAAAAAAATGAACAATACAATATATAAGAAAAAACCAATTATACAAGATACAATAAGAATATGGAAACAAATAAAACTATCCTTAAAATTAAGAAACCTATCATTGTTAACACCGATAGCGAATAATCCTTTATTTAAACCATCTATGATGGATAAAATATATAATCAATGGGAAAGTTTAGGAATTAAAAGGATCGGGGATATGTATGAAATGGGAGATTTATTATCTTTTCAACAATTACAATTAAAATTTAAACTGAAAAACACTCATTATTTTAAATATTTTCAGATTTGTAATTTTTTGAAGACATACATACAGGAATATCAAAAAATAACTCCTGATTTACTAGAAGAAGTAATGAATATAAAAGCTGATACACAAAAATTAATAGCATATTTATATAATAGTATCTTAAATATAGATTTACCTGTCACCGATGTAATTAGAGAAGAGTGGGAACGGGAATTATTGATAAAAATTACGAAGGCTACATGGGAAAAGTATTTGACATACATTCACAAGTGTTCGATTAACGCAAGACATAATCTAATCCAATTTAAAATTTTACATAGATTATATTACTCAAAAACAAGATTAAATAAATTTTATCCAAATATATCGCCCATTTGCGATAAATGTTTAATCCAAGAAGCAACTATAACACACTCTTTTGTTTCTTGTATAAAACTTCATGGATTTTGGAGTGATATTTTCGAAATATTTACAAAATTATTTAAGACAAAAATGGAACCCAATAATGAATTGATTATATTTGGGGTAATGGAAGACGGGAACAAATTGAGCTCATCTCAAAAGTCAATTTTTAATTATGGTTTAATAATAGCAAAAAAATTAATATTGAAATTTTGGAAAAATACACCAATACCAACGCTCAAAATGTGGATTGCAAGTATGTTGGATACCGCACATCTTGAGGAAATGCGATTCCTCCTAATAGATAAATTTGACCAATTCATAACGAGTTGGTCTCCATTTGTCGTCTTTTTGGAAACGTATGGTGCAAAACAGGTGTAAAAGCTAATCCGTGACTGCGGATGGTCAAGATTATAAATGATCTCCTTCTATTTTCTTTTCTTTTCTTTTCATTTATTCTCTTTCTTCTATTTTCTGTCTCAACTTTCTTATTTCATTCTTTATTTTTCTTTTTCACACACTATATATCTCACATTTTT
This sequence comes from Malacoraja senta, assembly GCA_038087875.1. NCBI lineage: Eukaryota > Metazoa > Chordata > Chondrichthyes > Rajiformes > Rajidae > Malacoraja > Malacoraja senta. The sequence continues at coordinate 243,169 of JAXLNO010001203.1, read as the reverse complement.
CTATTTTTCATTATCTAACTTTTTTCCTTTTCTTCTTTATTTAAAAAAAAATTTTAAATAAAAAAAAAATAAAAAAAAAAAATAAATAAAAAGAAAGTATTCAGACCTCTTGACTTTTTGCACATTTCATTACGTTACAGGGTCTGAATACTTATGTAAATGTGATATTTAAGTTATTTCTTTTTAATAACTTTGCAAAAATTTCTAAACACCTGTTTTCACTTTTTTATTATGGGATATTGTGTGTAGATTGATGATTTAAATTTTTTTTTTAATCCATTTTAGAATAAGGCTGTTACGTAACAAAATGTGGAAAAAGTAAAGGGGTCTGAATACTTTCTGAATGCACTGTAATGCAACATATTAAAGAAAAGCAAAAATGATTTCCCCTCCCTCTCTCCCCCCCCTCTCCCCCCCCTTTCCCCCTCTCCCCCTCTCTCCCTCTCCCCCTCTCTCTCTCCCTCTCTCCCTCCCTCTCTCCCTCCCTCTCTCCCTCCCTCTCTCTCTCCCTCTCTCCCTCTCTCCCTCTCTCCCTCCCCCCCTCTCTTTCTCCCTCTCCCTTCAATAGTCTCCACATTCCATATGCCTCCTACTGGTCAAGACACATTACTCAAACGTTTGGTCAGTTTATAATTCAATATTCTATAATCTTTGTTGTTCTTATTAAACAAATAACACATGTGTTGTACAGCCGTCTTTCCGTCACTCTTATCCAAATTATTTCCATCTCTATCCAATTTCCAAATCACTTCTTAGTACACAAATTGTAATAAACTTTTTCAGCCCAAACCTTTATTAGTAACAAACCTTTGCTGCTTGTAAAGCCCAATCCTGGCTACTCTCTCTGGTAGCAAATTCACAACAGTCTTTTCAAAACATTGTCTCTTCAAGACACATTGTCTTTTCAATACACTTCTTTTCAAGACACCTTGTCTTTCCAATACACATTAGTGACAAAAACCTTGTAGTCTGCTGTTCCCAATCCTTTAATTGTGACAAAATCTCAATCGGATCAGATAATAGTATACATATGTGCAATCAAGTCAAACTCAAGTCCAATAGAGCAAAAGGGAAGATACAAATAACAGAATATAGTTCTCAACATTGTAGCACATCAGTTCCATAGACAAAGTGCAATGTCCACAATGGGGTAGAGGCGAATCGGACAGTATTCTAGCTTATGGAAGAACTGTTCATAAACCTGATAATAGCGGGGAAGACGCTGTTCCTGCATCTGGTGGTGCGGGCTTTCAAACGTCTGTACCTTCTGCCAAGGGACCAGGGAGCAGGGGGATTGACTGGGGTGGGAGAAGTCATTGGTTATGTTGGCTGCTTTTCCGAGGCAGCCTGAGATGTAGATGGAGTCAATGGTGGGATGTCTGCTGTATGTGATGGACTGGGCTACGTCAATAACTCTCTGCAATTTCATACAGTCCATTGTTTTTTTCTTTTTGTTGTTGTTTTCTTGTCCTGTTTTTGCTAGTTGATTTGAGTTATTAGGTTGTGTATGTGTGGCGGGAGGTGGGGGGCAATGCGTTTTAGTCTCTTCCTTCGGGGGAATGCGACTTTTCTTGTCGTATCCCCCGTCTCCTTCTCCGTCTGCGCTGAGGCCCTAATGGCGGAGCTGGCGGCCTCCAACTGCGACCGACCTCGAGGCTCCGGAGGCAGAGCCAGCCAGGACTTACCAGCACGAGGCTGGCCAACTTCGGGGCTGTGGCGGGTTCTGGCATTCCGGTGGCGGCCCGACTCGGGGCTGAGGTGGTGTTCCGGCGGCGGCGGCCCGACTCGGGGCTGTGGCGGGTTCTGGCGTTCCGGCGGCGGTACGACTCGGGGCTGAGGCGGTGTTCCGGAGTTCCGGCGGCCCGACTCGGGGCTGAGGCGGTGTTCCGGCGGCGGTGGCCCGACTCGGGGCTGAGGTGGTGTTCCGGCGGCCCGACTCGGGGTTGTGGCGGCGTTCCGGCGGCGGCGACCCGACTTCGGAGATTCGGCCGCAGGCCCAGTGGACGACAACGTCGGGAGCTCGCAGGTCACAGGTTGGTGACCTGTTTTCCAGAGCTCCCGCGACAACAGCTTCGTCCTCTGGACTGGAGGGCGGCAGCTTCGACTACCCCGGGCTGCGGAGATTGAACCGGCCCGTTCGCAGAGCACGGTTGGGCCGCGGGACTTACTTACCATCACCCGGTGAGGGTCACAATATCGGAGGCCTGGATCGCCTTCACGCAGAGGGAGAACAAGGAGGGAAGAGACAAAGACTTAAGATTTTTGCCTTCCATCACAGTGAGGAGGTGTCTGGTGAACTCACTGTGGTGGATGTTAAATTTGTGTTTATTGTGTGTTTTGTTATTTTATTATATGTATGACTGCAAGGCAACGAAATTTCGTTCAGACCGAAAGGTCTGAATGACAATAAAGTTTCCATGATTCCATGATATGGTCTTGGGCAGAGCTATTCTCAAACCAAGCTGTGATGCAACCCAACAATATGCTTTCTATGGTGCATCTGTAGAAGTTCATGAGTCATAGGAGACATGCCAAATTTCCTCATTTTCTGAGGAAATAGAGGTATTAGTGTGCCTTCTTGGCTGTTGCATCAATATGGTTGGTCCACGACTGATTGTTCGTTATAGTAATGCTAAGGAACTTGAAGCTCTCAACCATTTCCACTTCAGCACCATTGATGCTGATATGGTGCATGTACTCCACCATGTTTCCTGAAGTCAATAACTAGCTCCTTTGTCTTGCTGACAGTGGTAATTAAGGGGCCTTCTTCAATCAGAAAATTCTGATCCACTCAACAAATGTACAACAGTAATTCTGGGTGATGAATCAACATATGGACTGATCAGAACATGGCAATAATACTTTGGAGGATTAATTTCAGGAATGTGCTTAAGATTTTTTTTAGTTGAGGAGCTAACTAGGAAAGATCCTTTCCTATACTGGGTAATCTGCAATGGGAAAAGATTAGTTAATAATCTTGTGTAGGATCTTTTATGGAAGAGTGACTATAACTGAATTTTTTTTCCATTAAAATAAAAAATGAAGTAGTTAATTTTGTAACTTAACATCCTACATATAAGAAACCATAAAGATACGAGGAACGAATTGATGATAAGAGCTTGGGGAACTTCATGGAAAGGCATGGCGATGAATGGGCCATGAATAATATTTAAGACTGAAAGCAGGAACAGTATATATTGTTTAAGAAGGAACTGCAGATGCTGAAAAAATTGAAAGTAGACAAAAAATGATGGAGAAACTCAGCGGGTGAGGCAGCATCTATGGAGAGAAGGAATAGGCGACGTTTCGGGTCGAGACCCTTCTTCAGTATATCTGCGGAGCTTCTAGCCGCGGGTGTGGAGTGGACTTACCATCCGGAGTCTGGGATCCCTTGCCGGGGATCGCCGGAGAAGAGCTCCGACCGCCAGCCTGCGGCCTATAACATCCTGAAGCCACGGTCTCCGGCAGGAGACCGTCTTGACGTTGGAGTTTAGATCATCCCGATGAGAGGGCCTGTACATCCGGCCGTCCATAGCGGCGACTACGGAGGGTTTATGGCCCCCGACCACGGATGAACAAAGGAGAAGGACTGACTGAACTTTGTTGCCTTCCACCACAGTGAAGAATGCTGTGGTGGATGTTTGTGTTAAATTCTATTGTGTATTGTGTATTTTTTAATTAAGTGTATCGTTGCTGGCAGATTCATTTCACTGCACGTGAAATTTGACTTTGACTTTGACTTTGACTTTGACTTTGATATTCCTTTCTGGCCCAAAATCACAAGGAAAAACAATCTAACCACGGTTAACAAAATAAGTTAAGGATAGTATTAGATCCAAAGTGAAGGTTGTAAGGAAAAGTGGAATCCTGTGATTTGTGAATAGTTTGGAAATGAACAAAATTAGACTAAGAGATTGATTGAAGGAGCAAAAATAGTATATAAGACTAAATTTGAAAGCAACATAAAAATGGATTGCAATAAGAATTAGAACAAAAAGGAAAACAAGAATACATTCCCCACATCAAGAACAGTACAAGAAACAGATTTGAAATTCATTTCCTTTTTAGGGTGGCAGGTGTACCTGTGTGGCAGGTGTACCTTTTTGTGGTACCCTAAGGATCAATATTTGGGCTCAGCTATTCATAATATTTGCAACCTCCTCACTAATACCACCGAAATAGGCCTTGCTCCAATTTAGAACCATAACTTGTGGACCAGCCCTGTCATTATCCATAACTACTTAATCATTTTAAAGCTAATAGAACTGTAGTCACTGGTCCCTAAATGCTTGTCTATTGACATTTCAGTCACTTGCACTGCCCAATTCTCTAAGTCAAGCTTTGCTGTCTTCCTTGAAGGGCCCTCTACATGTTACTTGAGAAAACTTTTGTAAACACATTTAGGGGAATAGAACAGGTGAAATGTGGTAATGACAATTTCCTGATGATTTTACACATCATTGATATTCAATCTGGCATTTCTAGGAATTGTCACACTTTTTGTATTGGGGCAAATGGGATAACGTTATTCCCCATACAATTGATGGCCATTCCCAGAATAATCAGGCTAAATCCCTGTCCAGTAAAACCCTTGCATGGTTTTATCTATTTTGGATCCTCTCCTGAATGCACCCTGCCACTTCCCACCAAGCAAAAACGCTGACTTTTTCCTTATTTTGTAATCTTTTTTCCACAGGGTGATATTGTAGATCTGGAGCGGAGTAATGGTAAAACAGAAGTAATAGTCACTGAGGGAGTGAATACTATTTCTTATACCCTGGATGAAGGGCTGATTGAGTTTGGCACAGCAATTGATGATGGAGATTATAATAGGTTGGTGCTGAATGTTACTTATTATAGGAAAACTTTTTTCTGAAATTGTTTATTTTCTAAAAGCTGCTGCTTCATTTCTCTTGGATTATATTCAGATTGAAATGAACTGATGGTATATGTGGGAATTGTTTGCACAGTTTATGTACTAGAAACAAATAATTTTAATGTAATTTTAGCGGGGAAAAAATGGGTTCAGATCGTTTCTATTGTATCAAGGAGTTTAAATGGAAATGGCTTAATATTTTGAAATACAGTGCAAAAGAATTTACTGAAACAATGGAAATACATAGCTTATTTATATGTGTCATACTTAATAGACATTCTTCTGAAAGTATGAAAAATTAAAAAATTACGTAAAATTTTGACCGTTTCATTTTTGGATCCTCAGAAAAAAAATCAGCGGGCCTAATTGTAAATACACCAAAAATTTAACTATGTCTTTTCACTGAATGTTCAATTCTTTTGTACTTACTTAAATGTTCCTCATGACGAGCTTTTAAATGTGATAAATCTCAATAACCATGCTGGTTTTCATTATCTGAAGTTCTAACTCTGTGATGATTCTTACCTGAATCAATCCCTCTCACGTAGAAGCAGGATATCCCTTAAACCAGTTAGATTTGAGAATTTGTACTCAATCTGATGTTCTTCATTCTTTGCACGCTGATGTGCAATGCAGACAATCACATCTAGCTTTTAATACTAATCTAATGCCAACACTATGCCTGACGCAATTGGAAGTGGGTGGGATATGATGCCCAACAGAGAGTCTTTTGCACAACAAGAATCTTAATTTATTTAATCAATAATCTATTTTAACAGTAGTCGAGGCAATCTATTGCCACCTCTCCAGTTAAAAACGAGGTTATTTCTGCGGGAAAATTGAATCATTAAAGGCGAGTTAAATATAAATTATGTTTAAAATATGTCTCTTCCAATAATGTGGGGACCGGGCTTGGTTGACAGAAGAATTATCCAGAAAAAGACACAAAATATTGGAGTAAGTTAGCCATTCAGGCACCATTTCTGGAGAACATGGATTGGTGATGTTTTGATTCGGGACCCTTCTTCAGACTGATGGTGGTGGAGAAAGCTGGAAGAGAGGAGGGACAGGACAAAGCCTGTAGGTGGGGACATGTAATGGGGGGTTTTGACAAGTGGACAGTTGAACAAAGGCTAGAAATGAAAAGACAAAAGGTGTGAGAAAAGGATATAATAACTCCGAATAGTAAAGCGCCTGTCCCACTTTCACGACCTAATTCGCGACCTCTGACGACCTTATACGACCTAAAGAAAAAAATCAAGGTCGCGGTAACTTACTACCTCCTACGACCATCCACGACTATGTGTACGACCTCCTACAACCTTCCACGACAATGTCTACGACCTACGACTATGTTGAAGACCTCCCACGACTATGAAGAAGACCTCCTTCGACTATGTTGAAGACTGGCTTCGACCATGTACGTTTTACTGCTGTTTGCAGTAGCCCTTTTGCTTCAGCAGCCTTTTAAGAAAGGCAGAAGGGGAAGAGCAAGGGTAAAGCACAAGAAGAGGTCTCAATGGGTGAATGGAGATGATGTGATGGACTGTCCCAGTACACCAGATGACTGGAAGAGAGTGGCGCTGGTCTTTGACAAAAGATGGAACTTTAAGCACACATGTGGGGCAGTGGATGGCAAGCATGCCATTCTTGTCCCTGTCCCTGTACCCCTCATTTTCCTTTTCCTACAGGATGGCATTCTGCTGGAACCATTCCTCAAGGTCCCCCTCCTGCTGCCTGGTGAAGGTGTAGGGCATAACCTTCCTCCAGCCCTTCCTCACCACCAATGGGGCATCTGCCTCTGATGCTGTGTCAGACACAGGAGAAAGGGCTGCTTTGCTGCCTTCAAATGAGGCAGTGAATGATGGGGTGGTGGTGGGGACGTATACTACCAGCCTGGTCACCTCCTCCAAGGGTCTCTCATGCAGGGCTACCTCCTCCTGCAATATCACCTCCTGTGGCATCACCTCCTGCCACTCCTCCTCTTGGGTGGGCAACACCTGCATGGCAGGTTTTTTTTAGGGTTGTACGCTCACCCTGCGATGCTGCCTTTTTGGTGCCATCTCTAAAACACAAGTCTCCTCTCCAAAAAACTCTCCAGCTCTGAATGAACATGCCTTGGAGTGACAGAGGTGACGTTCTGCTCTTTAACCTTTTTTTTCTACTGACCTTTTTTTCACCCCGGAGCTATTACCTTCGACTGCCTCCGACCACCTACGACTACCTACGACTAGTATCACGACCAACTACGACCTACCTACGAGTAAAAAGTATCGATTTTTTCCATGCCGACCTTTTTTTTTTTACTCGTGGACATTTTTTATCAGGCCAGAAAAAATGCCATGACCTACTTGATGCCACGACTACCTGCGACTAGCATCACGACCTACTACGACCTACATATGACCTCCTACGACCTCGGGGCAACCATGCTGCGAGTATGAGTCAAGGGCAAACTCGGCAGAGGTCATGAATTAGGTCCTGAAAGTGGGTCAGGGGCTTAAAGCTAGAGATAGGAATATAGGTGGAAGTAACTAATTGAAAGATGGGAAAAGGAAATAGCAATTATTTTTTCTTTTCTAATATTTAAAGGACAGTCATTAGTACCCCATACACAAAATTTGGGATGAGTGCAACATTTCAAGTGCTAATCTTCAATTATTCCATTCCATATATATATAAACGATAGATTTTTGCCTTTGACGCCCTTTGCACCCCATAACTCATAAAGGGAATAAAAATAGTGAGATAGCAGTCGCAACACTCCCCACTGAAGACTATTTATTTCAAAAGTCAGTGAAGAAGTGGTAGAGCAAATGAATGTTTAGTACTTTACTGATAATGTGTTGGGTTAAAAATTGAGGGGAGAAAGTTATTATTTTGAAAGGTACTTCACTAGTTTTCATTTAATGTGATTATTAGACATTGATTTTTTTGCCAGGGCTACTGCTTTTCTGGAAACATTGGAGATGTCTTCAGAGACTGAAGCTATGTGGAAAACATTAAGCAAACTTTCATTGGAAGCCCAGCAATTACATATTGCGGAGAGGTAATAACTGGTGTATTCGGGGAACCAAAGAGGAATTTTACATTGTACTTTTCATTAAAATATAGACCAAGTAATATAAACTGGCACTCATAAGTGTAAATCAATTCAAACTGTATAAGATTTACACACATCTTTAATCAGCACATTAACTTGGCAGCATTACAAAACGAGATGTTGTCAGTTCATCCTGGCTGCTTCAACTAACGGTGCTGGGAATGGGCGTTAGTATAAATGTTATAATGGGGTGGAGTTAGTGATGCTGGCTAAGTGTGATTGATTCACATGCATCATCAATCTACATCCTTCCTCCTAAAGATTAAATGTGGAAAGGAAGTGTATTAAACATACTCGCCATACCTGTCTGGTGGTCTACTAACACGGCCCGCGCGCGTGCGGACCCAACCATCCCCTCCCTCAACTGAAGGATTAGGCGGAGAGGCTGAAGGTGAAAATCGCACGGGAGAGGATTGTGGTGACCGAGGGGGGAAACATGCGGTGGGTGTAACCCCGTGGTTAGTGGAGACAGAGGGACGTGGGGGGGTGCCAGGCAAAAACCACAAAACCAGCCAAAAACTACATTGTTTACAGATATTGTCACTGTAGGATCAGAGTTCTTGGCAGCAGCATGCTGTAACGAGTAAACAGTCGAATCGTCTTGCGAGTTAATTGGAATATATTCGGGGGCGGCTTCGAGCTGGAAATGGGGAGTCAGTATGTTGCTGTCTCGTTGCAAAAAATTGAGATTAGACTTGGAGCTGGGCGAATTCTTTCCTCGGGCCCGAATTGCAGCCCGACAAACAGAGGCAAAGTGATTTAGCTTTTTGCAGTAATTGCATGCTTTCCCGAGGGCGGGGCAGGCTGATTGTCTGTTGTGTAAGTAATTGCAGTTGGGACATCTCTTCTGAGGACCACTGTGAGCTGCCTGACTAGCTTGGGTCATAAATCGGCTGTTATCTGTGTTTGTTCGCTGCCTAGTGAGGCCCGTCAGATTGATGGTATTGCTTTCATGCGAAATGTCTATGGGATCGACAAGTTCAGCAGTTCTGCAGGCATGCACCGCGTCCTCTAGCGATAACTCTAGCCGTCTCAGGAGCTCTGATCTGAGCTTTTGATCGGTGATACCATTCACTAAAATATCCCTCATTAACTGATCAGTCAACTGATCCAATGGCATTTCCTGAAATCGACTACGTTGGGCTAGATACATCAAAGAAGAAATAAATGAGTCAACTCTTTCCCCGGGAAGTTGACGACGAGAGAAAAACCTTGCCCTGTCCAAAATGTGATTTGAGGGCAGGTCACAGATCTGGGCCAGTTTACGCAGCAAAACATTAGTGTCAGTAGGAGACTCCGCCGGTGTAATTACCTGGTCATTAGCATCACGGATAGCCGGAGCATAACGGAATGTTCTGGATCGACGAAGGGCACCTGGTCCCGCAAGGTTGAGCAGGAGAGAGGCCTTGACAGCATCTGGTTCATTTCGGTGTACAATGTTCATGTGCTGGTAATCAATTTCAAACGTGGCCCAGTGTTCGCTGATATCGGCATCAAAGACAAGAGGCTCAGGCTTCCGACAAGAAGTAGCCATCGTGAAGTAAAGCAAAACTCACAAAAGATAAAATAAAAACCGTTATACAAGAGGAGTGGATAAGACCACTTCTGACGCCATGTAAATCACTTCAAACTGTATAAGATTAACTTGGCAGCATTAACTTGTATAACATTAACTTGGCAGCATTACAAAACGAGATGTTGTCAGTTCATCCTGGCTGCTTCAACTAACGGTGCTGGGAATGGGCGTTAGTATAAATGTTATAATGGGGTGGAGTTAGTGATGCTGGCTAAGTGTGATTGATTCACATGCATCATCAATCTACAATAAGCATTATATTTTCATAACTTTGTTTTCTTGCCTCTCTTTTACTGATATATCATGGTTATAGAATGTATGAAATAAAAAAAATAAAAACATTACGATTGGTTCCCTCAAGCATTTGCATTAGTGTTTCACCAGAGTAGCCATATTATATTTGAATGGAAGAGTGAATATTTGCAGGATTTTTGAGCTTGGAGAGGAAGGCAATGTAGTTGAATCCATTCATGTTTCAAATATGCCCACATATGCACACAAATATGCCCACACAAATATGCCCCCATTAGGAACCAATTGGTATCAATCAATAGTTTCCTCCTCACTCTTAATTGTGTCAAATTGTGGCTCCTCTGTCATATATGGGAGAAGATAAGAAGAACAGATTTGAGTACATTTGGACTAAATATCTCAGATCTTGCAGCTGTTGTGTATGCAGTTTGTTATTCCTAGCGATTTCACAATGGTGCCCGTTCACTGTCCTTAAGCAAATAAATTGCATGTAAAATGCAAGTGACTGATTTATACAAGTGTTTGGATTCAGTGAATAAAATTACCTATTAAAAAATAAAAAGTTTCTGCTTTCATCCGTGTTCATAAAATCACAAATATTGAGTATTAGCTTAATAGAACACTAATCTAGTTTGTCGCACTCTCCTGCCCTCACCTCATCGGCCTGGTATTCTTTTTTCTTTTCCAGTATTAATCCAGTTCTGTTACGGGGACACCACCATTCAATCTCCCTCCATTATCCCATTATGCATTCCAAATTCTAACCAATTGCACTAAAAGCAAGCTTTCCCTTGTGCTACTTTGAGATCTTCAGCCAATTGTTTTCACCCGTTGTCTTCTGATTCCTGAGGCTTTCATCAGTTGGAACAGTTTATCTATCTATTCTGTTTAAATTTTCATGATTTTTAATACCTCTTTCAGAACTTCTCTCAACTTCTTCTATTACAAGGAGAGCAACCCCAGCTTCTCTGGTCTTTCCACATAATTTGATTCCTTCATCCCTGGAATCATTCTAATAAATGTGCTCTGCATCCTTTCAAAAGCTTTCACATTATTCCTAGACTATGGTGGCTCAAACTGGACATGGCACAGGGTTCTATATATTAATGCTTAAGTTACTAGACCAGCAATCAAAGATCTTGGACATTGATTCAGAGCACAAATTAAATCTTACTAACAACTGGAAAAATTGCATTAAATAAATATGGAATTTAAAAAAATCTGTGTGTGTGTAATGGTGATAATGAAACTGCTGGATTTGTTATAAAATTCCATCTAGTCCCCCTAACAGGAAGAATATCGCCCATTGTTAACAATTCTGACCAAATTGTGACTAGCCCCTTCCAAGAGGTTGACTTTTAACAATCTTGCTAGTTGATGTGCAATTATAAAATTCCAGAAAAGTGGTTATGTTGCATCTTTGAAATGCTATATTTGGGTGATATTGTTCCCACAATGATAACAATGGCTAATTCTAGGATTTTGACATTGCTGAGAACCAAATGGCTACAGGTGTCTATGTCAGGATGATGAATGATTTGCGCTGGTAATATTTCTCTAATGTTGTTGTTCATGATCTTGGTCACCAACTATGTTCTGAATTTGATGAGCTTCTTAAGTGTTACAATTCCATTTATTAAAGTGAACTATAAATTTTCCTGATTTGAGATTTAAGGATAATAATGTGTCAATTTTTGGCAAAATATCTGTCTTCTACTTTTTCGCCTATTAATTCAATTATGTTTCAGGGTAAATATTACACCAGAACAATTTTATGGGAAGAGGGAAGATGGTGGTAGTGACTAAGTTGTGCAGTTGGGGAGGCATTGTTGCAAATTTACTGCTTCTGGACATGTGTGATATGAATTTACATGCCTTTTGTCAGTCCAGGCCTAGGTATTGTCTTTATCCAGTTTGAGTCTGGCAAATTGTGGAGAATTTTTCATCAAAACTAAACACTAGAATAATCACCATGCTATCCCATCTTTCATTTTTTAACACAGGAGATAATTGATAAAGCAGCTGAAAATAATGTTTATTGTTTTCTGAGTCATTCGTAACTGTCACTATGTCATGTTGTTACGTGGGCGGAGCACCAAGGCAAATTCCTTGTATGTGAATACTTGGCCAATAAACTTACTTATAAAAATGGATTAATGGTCCCTTTGAACATTCTTTCCAACGCTTTGCTGATGATTGCAAGGAGCTTAGTTGAGAAAAGGAGGGTGGGTTACATCAGTTTACGGTGGATAGTACACAAGTAGGAGTTTTCATTTTGCCGGTTCAATGCTCCTGCCATAGATTTATTGGAAAAGCTTGACTTGGGGTAGGATACTAATATTGTTGGGCATAGCACAATAGTCCCGGAGCTGTGATGTAATTTATGTTTCCATAATATGAATTGCCATTTTGATGGATTAAGGAACACTATTTGCATTGCACAGACCAAAGTAGATATAGTACAATGATGATTGGGAAATCCTGTTTAAATCTGTACTTTGAAGGCACCTGTGGGTACAGCTATAATGTGATTTTCTATAACACAAGATTCCTTAGGAATGTAAATGTAGCACTATAGTACTACTGTCTGTACTTAGTTTAATTTAATATCATTCTACCTAATTAGATATAGAAGCACTAAAATACTCTTTAAGTTTCCAACATTGACCCTATTATGAAAAGGAACAAACAAAAAAATAGAGGATTGCATTTGTATTTGACATATATTCCTTTTTTTTAAATCATATATTCCTTTTTTTTTTTAAAGGTGTTTTGCTGCTCTGGGGGATGTAGCTAAAGCTCAGTTTCTTTGTGAGACTAACCGGATTGCAGACCAAGCAGCAAAAGAATATGTAAGTAATAACTGGAACAATTAGCATTAGATACCATCTGAAAGATTGGTCTATCTGAATATATTTTTTAGGCACAACGTTTCATTAATTTGTGTTGTAAGTAAGTTGCAAAATGGTATTATGTCGTAATTGTTTGTGTCTTTGAGGAAATAATAGATTTTATACCTCATAACAAATTAATGTTAATTCAGGTCAAAGTGGAATTTGTAGGACAAATTTCATTTGTGGTCCTGGTCAAACATCTGATGTTATCCAGATAAGTGGTTTCTTCCCTGCTGCCAAAATATATACATGTGAATAATGACCGGAGGGCAGTGAAGGATCATACTCCAAAAACATCATATTATGTGGGAAGGGTAAAATGGTGTATGAATGAAAATATTAATTTCAGTCTGCAGATGGTTCAATTGAAGGTTTGTGGGTCATGGTTATGTTATGGGTCCAGTTTCCAGAGGCCTGGGCAAATTATGTCTTCTAGGTGGATTAGTTATGAACATAATGTTCACGATTAAGCTAACAGGGAAAGCACTTTAATAGAAAGATACAATTAATCAGTAAATGTTCTGCAATAGGCCATGGATTCTGGATCAATGAAATTTTCAAGATTGAGATCGACAGATTTCTGTCGAACAGGGATGTCAAGGAATATGCAACTTTGGTGGTAAATACCTTGAGGTATAAATCCAATTTATTGAAAAACAAAGCATGGACATGCGGCTAATTGGCCTTTATATTTCACAATAAATGCAGACGCTAAAATTAGAACTTGAATGGAATATATATTTACACCAGCAGATGGCAGACTTTATTCATCATTGCTTTTCGATTTATTCTAGCCCCAACAGCATTGAGACGTTTCCAGATTGGGAACAAAATAATTTTCAGTAAAATTGATTTGTTACTTTGGTTCAGGAGTGTTCTCAACTACAGAGCTGTCAGCTTCCTCAATGTCTGAATAAATAATTATTCTTCATTAATGGATGTCCAATTTATTTCTATTTGTGCTGTAAACTTATATATCATTTTACTTAAGATATATATATTCAGAAAACGATTGTGTAATTTAACTTTTTTTTTCCTTTGACTATTTGCTGATGCACTCTTATGCCTCTGCACTTTTTTATTACTCTTTTCATTGCCCTGCACAAATTGCTTTTATCTTTCTCTTTGCCTTCCTAAGTATCCTTCTCCTGAAGTCAATCTTATTCCAGCCTAGTTTCCCCCCCTACAGATTCTATCTCAGCTTACCATTCCCTGCTAGGCTAGTGTAAATCCTCCCCAGTTATTAGCAACCCTGAAAGTCCCACTCCCATCCAACAAAGATATTAGAGCATTCCTGTTGTGAATCAAGCTATCTGGCTTAGTGATCCTACCGCCTCTGGAAATAGTCCCACACCTCAGGAATCTAAAGCTTTTATACTTAGACCATCTCTTTAGCCTTCTTCTCCTATTTCCGTACCTGTTAACATATAATCACAATACAGTAATCTTTGACATACTGAGATGCTGATCAGTTAATATTCCAAGCCCTGTGCTTTCATCACAATTTTAAAAAGGTTGATGATGTGAAACATCCATTTTTGTTGCCTGTTCTGTTGAGTACTAATGGCATTTTGAGGATGATCCTTTTTGACAAGGAGTACTGATATACTTAAGGCAATTTGAAAATACAGAAAGTAACAACATCCACAACCGAAACTGTAAGAAGATGACCAATGGAAGTTTCATAGTATGGATTAAGTAAGCCAGCAGCTTCCTTCGTGCACCAATGTTCTTCATGTTGGTTTCTTTGAATCTGTACTTGTTTTGGTGTTTCATTCATTTATTTGCTCTCTCAAGAAAGATTATTAGGTGGAATGTAGCTGTCATTGCTCAGCAATCATAAACTACATGGCACAAAATGCTGGAGTAACTCAGCGGGACCAGGCAGCATCTCTTGATAGAAGGAATGCTACAGATAGGTGCATCCGACACACAAATTGTTTTAAAAACCTGATGTAAAATCAGAGCCTGCCATGATATTCCTTTAAAATGTGAGAATGTTTGTGACCAATGCTTATTAAAGTAATGTGGTTCAAGGGGTTGTAAAGCCTGCTTCAGCTTCAGCTTCAGCTTCTCATGTTCTTGCACCTCTCTTGGAATTTCCATTTGACCACTTAACATTGCTGTAGGGTGCTGGGCTCAATTAATGGTGGGAATTTTGCAGTCCCTCTTTGCACAAATAAAACCAACTTGCAAAACCTTGAAGTTCATGATTATGTAGGCCAATGAAAGAAATAGCACATTGGTTCAACTCCCCCAGTATGACGCACACAATTCCATTTTGGGAGATAACAAACAATCAAACAAATGGAGAATTAAGGACAGTTTTAGATATTTGGTTACAGATGTTTGTAAACTGGGTACAGCTCAACTTGGAAAATGACTTTAATAATTCAGCTGTATTCTATGTTGGTATATTCAAACACCTATTGAACATCAAAGTAAAAGAAACCAACAGAATTTCTGTCATTCCTTTTGTCCTTTCCACTCTCTCCTTTCTGTAGAAAAAAATGGTTTGATTTATAACATTTTCTAAAGATGAAAGATCAGCAACTTGAAATATTAACTCTGAATCCTAAGATGCTATCTGATTTGCTGTCTATAGCATTTTCTGTTTTGTGTGTTTCTACGAAATTGTATGGAGGATACTATTTAATTATGTTTTTAATTATATAGCAATAAAGCAGCAGAATTTTTTCTCTTTTTTCTAGGGGGGTGATGGGACAGACAATTACCTTGTTCGTGCACGATTGGCTATGTTGGAGAAAAACTACAAATTAGCAGAAAATTACTATCTGGAACAGGTACATGTACAAAATCATTAAATAATTATAAACCATAAACACTGCAAAACTCCACTGTTGTACAACCACATCAATATTGAATATCAAGGGAATACACAATTTTAATGTTTTATTGTTTCCTTTGCTCTTAACTATCATGTACTTTGTTATATAATTTTTATGTAAAGCCAAAACGTTCTCCATCGTCAGAGTAGGCAATTATTAATATTTCATTTGAAGATTAATAATTGATCCTATCATTAACTTTTTCTGTGGAAAGCTTGATATTTACTCTATCTTCTTAAACTTTACACAGAGAAGGTATTTTTCTATATACATATATCAATCTTTTGTTTATACATCTGATATCCTCTAAAATTCTCAACTGTTTCCTTATCACTGACAACCATAAAAATATTTTCCATTCATTTACTTCTAACCACTGTAACTTGCATTTAATAAAACTTCCTCTTTATTTATATATATGAAAGAATAGGTGAACTAAAATGACAATTTTAGTTGTTACTAGACCAAGCCATGAGGGCCGAATGGCCTACTCCTGCACCTATTTTCTATGTTTCTATGTTTAAGTGGGTATAAACATATGAAAAGATAAAATATTGAGGAAGTTGCTACAAAGATGGATAAATCACCACGCCTGGATGAAATATATCCAGGCTACTTAAAAAAGCAAGTGAGAACATTTACAGTGGATTTGTTTAACAATATTCAGTCTTCCCTGGCTACAGGAAGGTGATGCCAAAAAAAATGTAAAAGCTCATGGGACCCAAAGGAGAATGTAAAATTGGATCTGTAATTGGGTCAATAGCAAGAAACAAAGATTGATTTTTTTGTGATTGGAAGGCCATTATCATAGAATTTCACAGGGCTCAGAATTTTGTCCCTTGTCTTTTTATCATACATTAATAATTTAATATGAAATGTAGGGAGCATTACAATTAGTTTGCAACTGGTTTAGTGATTGACAATGATAAGAAAACCTTTAGATTGCAGGAAGCTGTGGGAATATTGTAAAATGGAAATGAGAGTAAACAATTTGACCTTTCAAACAAAAACAAAAACTGCTGGAAAAACTCATGGGGTTAGGCAGCAACTGTGGAAAGAGAAACAGCAAATGTTTCGAGTCCTCATCTTTCAACAGAACTGGGAAATAGAAACATAGAAAATAGTTGCAGGAGGAGGCCATTCGGCCCTTCGAGCCAGCACCGCCATTCATTGCGATCATGGCTGATCGTCCCCAATCAATAACCCGTGCCTGCCTTCTCCCCATATCCCTTGATTCCACTAGCCCCGAGAACTCTATCTAACTCTCTATCTAACATGCAAGTTAGTTTTCAGTCGGAGAGATATAACGAGAGAAGGATGTGTCACAGACACTCTTTTTGTTCTACATCTCATCCCCCAACTTCTCTCCCACTGAAAACTAACTTGAATCTCTCTATTTCCCAATTCTGATGAAAGGTCACAGACCTGAGGCCTTGACTGTTTCTCTTTCCACAGATAATGCCTGACCTACTAAGTTTTTGCAGCGCTTTTTATTATCTTTACAATTTCCAACATCTGTAGCTTTTTTTTAATTGATTTTCATTTGGCCTTTTGAACCTGTTCCAACATTCATTTACATCATGGCTGATCATCTACCTTGATGCCGTTTTCCTGTAGTCTTTTCACACCTCTTCTTAAATATGTACAGTAATTTGGCATCTGCAGCTCTCAATAGAAGTGAACTCACAGTTCATCACACTCTGTCAACAGATTTCTCTTCATCTCAGTCCTAAACATCTTGCCTGCACCCAATGACTGTGAACACATATTCTAGACTCCCCAGGCAGGAACAACATTCTCCTTGTATCCAGTCTGCCCAGCCCTGCCCAATTGTAAATTTCAATTGGATCACCTCTCATTCTTCTAAACTCTAGTGAATCAGAACCTAGTAGATCTAATAGACAATAAACAATAGGTGCAGGAGTAGGCCATTTGGCCCTTCGAGCCAGCACTGCTATTCACTATGATACTGGCTGATAATCCACAATCATTACCCCGTTCCTGCCTTCTCCCCATATCCCTTGACTCCGCTATTTTTAAGAGCTCTAACTCTCTCTTGAAAGCATCCAGAGAATTGGCCTCCACTGCCTTCTGAGGCAGAGAATTCCACAGATTCACAACTCTCTGGGTGAAAAAGTTTTTCCTCATCTCCGTTCTAAATGGCCAACCCCTTATACCTAAACTGTGGCCCCTGGTTCTGGACTCCCCCAATTTCGGGAACATGTTTCCTGCCTCTAGCGTGTACAATCCCTTAATAATCTTATATGTTTCAATAAGATACCCTCTCATCCTTCTAAATTCCAGTGTATACAAGCCCAGTCGCTCCATTCTTTCAACATATGACAGTCCCGCCATCCCGGGAATTAACCTCGTGAACCTACGCTGCACTCCCTCAATAGCAAGAATGTCCTTCCTCAAATTTGGAGACCAAAACTGCACACAATACATAGAAACATAGAAACATAGAAAATAGGTGCAGGAGTAGGCCATTCGGCCCTTCGAGCCTGCACCGCCATTCAATATGATCATGGCTGATCATCCAACTCAGTATCCCGTACCTGCCTTCTCTCCATACCCCCTGATCCCCTTAGCCACAAGGGCCACATCTAACTCCATCTTAAATATAGCCAATGAACTGGCCTCAACTACCTTCTGTGGCAGAGAGTTCCAGAGATTCACCAATCTCTGTGTGAAAAATGTTTTTCTCATCTAAAGGATTTCCCTTTTATCCTTAAACTGTGACCCCATGTCATGGACTTCCCCAACATCGGGAACAATCTTCCTGCATCTAGCCTGTCCTACCCCTTAAGAATTTTGTACGTTTCTATAAGATCACCCCTCAATCTTCTAAATTCTAGCGAGTACAAGCCAAGTCTATCCAGTCTTTCTTCATATGAAAGTCCTGACATCCCAGGAATCAGTCTGGTGAACCTTCTCTGTACTCCCTCTATGGCAAGAATGTCTTTCCTCAGATTTGGAGACCAAAACTGTACGCAATACTCCAGGTGTGGTCTCACAAAGACCCTGTACAACTGCAGTAGAACCTCCCTGCTCCTATACTCAAATCCATTTGCTATGAATGCTAACATACCATTCGCTTTCTTCACTGCCTGCTGCACCTGCATGCCTACTTTCAATGACTGGTGTACCATGACATCCAGGTCTCGTTGCATCTCCTCTTTTCCTAACCATTTAGATAATAGTCTACTTTCCTCTTTTTGCCCCCAAAGTGGATAACCTCACATTTATCCACATTATACTGCATCTGCCATGCATTTGCCCACTCACCCAGCCTATCCAAGTCACCTTGCAGCCTCCTAGCATCCTCCTCACAGCTAACACTGCCCCCCAGCTTCGTGTCATCCGCAAACTTGGAGATGTTGCATTCAATTCCCTCGTCCAAATCATGAATATATATTGTAAATAGCTGGGGTCCCAGCACTGAGCCTTGCGGTACCCCACTAGTCACTGCCTGCCATTCAGAAAATGACCCGTTTACTCCTACTCTTTGCTTCCTGTTTGCCAGCCAGTTCTCTATCCACATCAACACTGAACCCCCAATACCGTGTGCTTTAAGTTTGTATACTAATCTCTTATGTGGGACCTTGTCGAAAGCCTTCTGAAAGTCCAGATATAACACATCCACTGGTTCTCCCTTATCCACTCTACTAGTTACATCCTCGAAAAATTCTATAAGATTCATCATACATGATTTACCTTTCGTAAATCCATGCTGACTTTGTCCAATGATTTCACCACTTTCCAAATGTGCTGCTATCCCATCTTTAATAACTGACTCGAGCAGTTTCCCCACTACTGATGTTAGACTAACTGGTCTGTAATTCCCTGTTTTCTCTCTCCCTTTTTAAAAAGTGGGGTTACATTAGCTACCCTCCAATTCTCAGGAACTACTCCAGAATCTAAGGAGTTTTGAAAAATTATCACTAATGCATCCACTATTTCTGGGGTACTTCATTAAGTACTATGGGATGCAGCCTATCTGGCCCTGGGGATTTATCGGCCTTTAATCCATTCAATTTACCAAACACCACTTCCCGGCTAACCTGGATTTCACTCAGTTCCTCCATCTCATTTGACACGCGGTCCCCTGCTATTTCCGGCAGATTATTTATGTCTTCCTTAGTGAAGACAGAACCAAAGTACTTATTCAATTGGCCTGCCATGTCCTTGTTCCCCATGATCAATTCACCTGTTTCTGACTGCAAGGGACCTACATTTGTTTTAACTAATCTCTTTCTCTTCACATATCTATAAAAATTTTGCAGTCAGTTTTTATGTTCCCTGCCAGTTTTCTTTCATAATCTATTTTCCCTTTCCTAATTAAGCCTTTTGTCCTCCTCTGTTGGACTCTGAATTTCTCCCAGTCCTCTGGTATGCTGCTTTTTCTGGCTAATTTGTACGCTTCATCTTTTGTTTTGATACTATCCCTGATTTCCCTTGTTATCCACGGATGCACTACCTTCCCTGATTTATTCTTTTGCCAAACTGGGATGAACAATTGTTGTAGTTCATCCATGCAGTCTTTAAATGCCTTCCATTTCATATCCTCCGTCAACCCTTTAAGAATCAATTGCCAGTCAATCTTGGCCAATTCACATTTCATACCCTCAAAGTTACCTTTCTTTAAGTTCAGAACCCTTGTTTCTGAATTAACAATGTCACTCTCCATCCTAATGAAGAACTCAACCATATTATGGTCACTCTTGCCCAAGGGGCCACGCACAACAAGACTGCTAACTAACCCTTCCTCATTCCTCAATACCCAGTCTAGAATAGCCTGCTCTTTTGTTGGTTCCTCTACATGTTGGTTTAGAAAACTATCCCGCATACATTCCAAGAAATTCTCTTCCTCAGCACCCCTGCCAATTTGATTCACCCAATCTAAAAAATGGGAAAAAAAAAACTGACTGCAAAAGTTTTTATAGATATGTGAAGAGAAAGAGATTAGTTAAAACAAATGTAGGTCCCTTGCAGTCAGAAACAGGTGAATTGATCATGTGGAACAAGGATATGGCGGACCAATTGAATAACTACTTTGGTTCTGTCTTCACTAAGGAAGACATAAATAATCTGCCGGAAATAGCAGGGGGCCGCGGGTCAAAGGAGATGGAGGAACGGAGTGAAATCCAGGTTAGTCGGGAAGTGGTGTTGGGTAAATTGAATGGATTAAAGGCCAATAAATCACCAGGGCCAGATAGGCTACATCCCAGAGTACTTAAGGAAGTAGCTCCAGAAATAGTGGATGCATTAGTGATAATTTTTCAAAACTCTTTAGATTCTGGAGTAGTTCCTGAGGATTGGAGGGTAGCAAACGTAACCCCACTTTTTAAGAAGGGAGGGAGAGAGAAAACGGGGAATTACAGACCAGTTAGTCTAACATCGGTAGTGGGGAAACTGCTAGAGTCACTTATTAAAGATGGGATAGCAGCACATTTGGAAAGTGGTGAAATCATTGGACAAAGTCAGCATGGATTTACGCAAGGCTCAGTGCTGGGACCCCAGCTATTTACAATTTATATTAATGATCTGGATGAGGGAATTGAAGGCAACATCTCCAAGTTTGCAGATGACACTAAGCTGGGGGGCAGTGTTAGCTGTGAGGAGGATGCTAGGAGACTGCAAGGTGACTTGGATAGGCTGGGTGAGTGGGCAAATCCATTGCGGTACCCCACTAGTCACTGCCTGCCATTCAGAAAATGACCCGTTTACTCCTACTCTTTGCTTCCTGTTTGCCAGCCAGTTCTCTATCCACATCAATACTGAACCCCCAATACCGTGTGCTTTAAGTTTGTATACTAATCTCTTATGTGGGACCTTGTCGAAAGACTTCTGAAAGTCCAGATATAACACATCCACTGGTTCTCCCTTATCCACTCTACTAGTTACATCCTCGAAAAATTCTATAAGATTCATCATACATGATTTACCTTTCGTAAATCCATGCTGACTTTGTCCAATGATTTCACCACTTTCCAAATGTGCTGCTATCCCATCTTTAATAACTGACTCGAGCAGTTTCCCCACTACTGATGTGAGACTAACTGGTCTGTAATTCCCTGTTTTCTCTCTCCCTCCCTTTTTAAAAAGTGGGGTTACATTAGCTACCCTCCAATTCTCAGGAACTACTCCAGAATCTAAGGAGTTTTGAAAAATTATCACTAATGCATCCACTATTTCTGGGGCTACTTCATTAAGTACTATGGGATGCAGCCTATCTGGCCCTGGGGATTTATCGGCCTTTAATCCATTCAATTTACCTAACACCACTTCCCGGCTAACCTGGATTTCACTCAGTTCCTCCATATCATTTGACACGCGGTCCCCTGCTATTTCCGGCAGATTATTTATGTCTTCCTTAGTGAAGACAGAACCAAAGTAGTTATTCTATTGGTCTGCCATGTCCTTGTTCCCCATGATCAATTCACCTGTTTCTGACTGCAAGGGACCTACATTTGTTTTAATTAATCTCTTTCTCTTCACATATCTATAAAAAAATTTGCAGTCAGTTTTTATGTTCCCTGCCAGTTTTCTTTCATAATCTATTTTCCCTTTCCTAATTAAGCCTTTTGTCCTCCTCTGTTGGACTCTGAATTTCTCCCAGTCCTCTGGTATGCTGCTTTTTCTGGCTAATTTGTATGCTTCATCTTTTGTTTTGATACTATCCCTGATTTCCCTTGTTATCCACGGATGCACTACCTTCCCTGATTTATTCTTTTGCCAAACTGGGATGAACAATTGTTCTAGTTCATCCATGCAGTCTTTAAATGCCTTCCATTGCATATCCACCGTCAACCCTTTAAGAATCAATTGCCAGTCAATCTTGGCCAATTCACATTTCATACCCTCAAAGTTACCTTTCTTTAAGTTCAGAACCCTTGTTTCTGAATTAACAATGTCACTCTCCATCCTAATGAAGAACTCAACCATATTATCGTCACTCTTGCCCAAGGGGCCACGCACAACAAGACTGCTAACTAACCCTTCCTCATTACTCAATACCCAGTCTAGAATAGCCTGCTCTTTCGTTGGTTCCTCTACATGTTGGTTTAGAAAACTATCTCGCATACATTCCAAGAAATTCTCTTCCTCAGCACCCCTGCCAATTTGATTCACCCAATCTAAAAAATGGGGAAAAAAAACTGACTGCAAAAGTTTTTATAGATATGTGAAGAGAAAGAGATTAGTTAAAACAAATGTAGGTCCCTTGCAGTCAGAAACAGGTGAATTGATCATGGGGAACAAGGATATGGCGGACCAATTGAATAACTACTTTGGTTCCGTCTTCACTAAGGAAGACATAAATAATCTGCCGGAAATAGCAGGGGGCCGCGGGTCAAAGGAGATGGAGGAACGGAGTGAAATCCAGGTTAGTCGGGAAGTGGTGTTGGGTAAATTGAATGGATTAAAGGCCGATAAATCACCAGGGCCAGATAGGCTGCATTCCAGAGTACTTAAGGAAGTAGCTCCAGAAATAGTGGATGCATTAGTGATAATTTTTCAAAACTCTTTAGATTCTGGAGTAGTTCCTGAGGATTGGAGCGTAGCAAACGTAACCCCACTTTTTAAGAAGGGAGGGAGAGAGAAAACGGGGAATTACAGACCAGTTAGTCTAACATCGGTAGTGGGGAAACTGCTAGAGTCACTTATTAAAGATGGGATAGCAGCACATTTGGAAAGTGGTGAAATCATTGGACAAAGTCAGCATGGATTTACGAAAGGTAAATCATGTCTGACGAATCTTATAGAATTTTTCGAGGATGTAACTAGTAGAGTGGATAGGGGAGAACCAGTGGATGTGTTGTATCTGGACTTTCAGAAGGCTTTCGACAAGGTACCACATAAGCGATTAGTATACAAACTTAAAGCACACGGTATTGGGGGTTCAGTATTGATGTGGATAGAGAACTGGCTGGCAAACAGGAAGCAAAGAGTAGGAGTAAACGGGTCCTTTTCACAATGGCAGGCAGTGACTAGTGGGGTACCGCAAGGCTCAGTGCTGGGACCCCAGCTATTTACAATTTATATTAATGACCTGGATGAGGGAATTGAAGGCAACATCTCCAAGTTTGCAGATGACACTAAGCTGGGGGGCAGTGTTAGCTGTGAGGAGGATGCTAGGAGACTGCAAGGTGACTTGGATACGCTGGGTGAGTGGGCAAATGTTTGGCAGATGCAGTATAATGTGGATAAATATGAGGTTATCCTCTTTGGTGGCAAAAACAGGAAAGCAGACTATTATCTAAATGGTGGCCGATTAGGAAATGGGGAGATGCAGCGAGACCTGGGTGTCATGGTACACCAGTCATTGAAAGTAGGCATGCAGGTGCAGCAGGCAGTGAAGAAAGCGAATGGTATGTTAGCTTTCATAGCAAAAGGATTTGAGTATAGGAGCAGGGAGGTTCTACTGCAGTTGTCCAGGGTCTTGGTGAGACCACACCTGGAGTATTGCGTACAGTTTTGGTCTCCAAATCTGAGGAAGGACATTATAGCCATAGAGGGAGTGCAGAGAAGGTTCACCAGACTGATTCCTGGGATGTCAGGACTTTCATATGAAGAAAGACTGGATAGACTTGGCTTATACTCGCTAGAATTTAGGAGATTGAGAGGGGATCTTATAGAAACGTACAAAATTCTTATGGGGTTGGACAGGCTAGATGCAGGAAGATTGTTCCCGATGTTGGGGAAGTCCAGGACAAGGGGTCACAGCTTAAGGATAAGGGGGAAATCCTTTAAGACCGAGATGAGGAAAAACTTTTTCACACAGAGAGTGGTGAATCTCTGGAACTCTCTGCCACAGAGGGTAGTTGAGGCCAGTTCATTGGCTATATTTAAGAGGGAGTTAGATGTGGCCCTTGTGGCTAAGGGGATCAGTGGGTATGGAGAGAAGGCAGGTACGGGATACTGAGTTGGATGATCAGCCATGATCATATTGAATGGCGGTGCAGGCTCGAAGGGCCGAATGGCCTACTCCTGCACCTATTTTCTATGTATCTATGTATCTATGTATATGTAGATTGAAGTCACCTATTATAACTGTTTTACCTTTGTTGCACGCATTTCTAATTTCCTGTTTGATGCCATCCCTAACCACTACTATTGTTAGGTGGCCTGTACACAACACCCACTAGCGTTTTCTGCCCCTTAGTGTTTCGCAGCTCTACCCATATCGATTCCACATCCTCCAAGCTAATGTCCTTCCTTTCCATTGCGTTAATCTCCTCTCTAACCAGCACCGCTACCCCACCTCCTTTTCCTTTCTGTCTATCCCTCCTGAATATTGAATATCCCTGGATGTTCAGCTCCCAGCCTTGGTCACCCTGGAGCCATGTCTCCGTGATCCCAACTATATCATAATCATTAATAGCTATCTGCACATTCAACTCATCCACCTTATTACGAATGCTCCTTGCATTGAGACACAAAGCCTTCAGGCTTGTTTTTACAACGCTCTTACCCCTTATACAATTATGTTGAAATGTGGCCCTTTTTGATTTTTTCCCTGGATTTGTCTGCCTGCCTGCCACGTTTACTTTTCACCTTGCTACCTATTGCTTCTACCCTCATTTTACACCCCTCTGTCTCTCTGCTCACACATTTAAGAAACCCACCACCTCTTATTCTCTGTTTATTATTTTTTTCTTCTTTCCCCCCTACCTGTTGGGTCTGAGTGCTTCCCTTCCCTGCCTCCTGCCTCACACACTGTCTATTAGCTTTCTCTATTTGAGTCCCTCCCCACAACCGTTCTCATTTAAAGTCTCCGCAGTAGCCTTTGCAAATCTCCCCGCCAGGATATTGGTCCCCCTCGGGTTCAAGTGCAACCCGTCCTTTTTGTACAGGTCACACCTTCCACAAAGGTACTCCAGGTGTGGTCTCACTAGGGCCCTGTACAACTGCAGAAGGACCTCTTTGCTCCTATACTCAACTCTTCTTGTTATGTAGGCCAACATGCCATTAGCTTTCTTCACTGCCTGCTGTACCTGCATGCTTACTTTCAGTAACTGATGAACAAGGACATCCAGATCTTGTTGTACTTCCCCTTTTCCTAACTTGACACCATTCAGATAATAATCTGCCTTCCTGTTCTTGCCACCAAAGTGGATAACCTCACATTTATGCACATTAATCTGCATCTGCCATGCATCTTCCCACTCACCCAACCTGTCCAAGTCACCCTGAATCCTCCTAGCATTCTCCTCACAGTTCACACTGCCACCCAGCTTTGTGTCATCTGCAAATTTGCTAATGTTACTTTTAATCCCTTTGTAGCGGACACGGAGCTGTCCGTTAAAGAATGAGGCGGGACACAAAGTTTGTCCAAATATGCGATTCTTTATTGTGTTACTAGACTCCTTCACCAACCCCGTGCGCGCGATTAACACCTTAAATTAACACTCTACCTCTCGTCACCGGGACATGTGACCCCTTCTAGCTGAAGGTTATGTATAGTGTGTGGCCCACCACCAGGTGCCGCCACATTACCCCCCCTAGACCCGGAGTCACAAAAACGGACGGGCAGCCAAACAAGGCGGCCGGACCTCGTACGTACGTCCCGACGCAAAGGTTTTTTTCCCATAAGGACGAACTAAGTGGGACCCGAGACGGTGGACGCCCTCGACGGCGAGGCTGGGCCACCTGAACTGGCTCGCTCAGGTCCAAATGGGCCGGCTTCAAGCGAGCCACTGACACGGTTTCCCCCCGACCCCCCATGTCCAATACAAATGTCATCGGCCCATGCCGTAGCACCCAAAAAGGACCTTCATAAGGGCGCTGTTAGGGCGACCTGTGGACGTTGCGGCGGAGGAAGACATATTGACTGTCCGCAAGAGCCGGCGGCTCGTGAGATGGAGAGACACCATGCCGAGACAGGGCGCCGACCCTCTCCCGCAGACGGACCAACATGGATGACGGCGACTCTTGGGGGTCGCCAGTGATTGGGATCAACTCCCCGGGCACGGTTAGTGGAACGCCGTAAACCAACTCGGCCGATGAAGCCTGCAAGTCCTCCTTAGGGGCGGTGCGGATCCCACGGCAACTTGTCCATCCAACCGGGACCGGTGAGGCGAGTCCTCAAAGCGTCCTTAAGCCAGCGGTGGAAACGTTCCACCAACCCATTCGACTGGGGGTGATAGGCCGTCGAGTGGTGGAGCTGAGCCCTCAACAAGCGAGCCATTGCGGACCATAGCTCCGACGAGACTTGGGCACCCCGGTCGGACGAGATATCCAGCGGTACCCTGAAATGGACAACACAATAGGCCACTAGGGCACGCGCACAGGACATGGCCGAGGTGTCGACAAGCGGGATGGCCTCCGGCCACCGAGTGAAACGGTTCACCACCGTAAGCAAATGTGAAATGCAGCGGGACGGAGGCAGCAGTCCCACGAAATCCACGTGGACGTGGTCGAAACGCCGGCAAGGCACCACAAAGTCTTGGAACTGCCGCCCGGACGTACCGCTGAACCTTCGATGTTTGACAGGGAATGCAAGTCCAGGCCCAATGACCGACCTGCTTCCACAACCCGTGCCATACGAATTTTGCAGCCACCAACGCCACCATCGCCTGATGGATGGGCCAAACCATGAATGGCGTCGAAAATCCGACGACTCCAGCCCACCAGAACAATAGGCCGATGCTGCCCCGTGGAGATGTCACACAGGACGGTGATGCCGGCGGAACCCAAAGGCACGTCCTCGAGCACCAGTCCTGTGAAGGCAATTTGGTACGCCCTCATCTCATCGTCCACTAGCTGCAACGCTGCCAAAGCGGAGTAATCGATTCCCAGGGCCACGTCGAGAACGGCCACAACTGCCAGGCAGTTCAAGGCGTCCGCAACCAGGTTACTTTTTCCGGCGATGTGGCGGATGTCCGTTGTGAACTCGGAGATATGTGAGGTGGCGCTGCTGCCGAGCGGACCAAGGGTCGGCAATCTTGGCGAAGGTGATGGGCTTATGGTCAGTAAATGCAACAAAGTCCCGGCCCTCCAGGAAATAACGTAAACGCCTAACCGCCAGGTATAAAGTGAGCAGCTCCCGGTCGAACGTGCTGTATTTATGCTCTGCCGGGTTGAGTTGGCGGCTGAAAAAGATGAGAGGCCGCCAGTGAACGTCAACAAACTGTTCCAACACACCACCAACCACAGAGTCCGAGGCATCCACAGTTAGTGCTGTGGGGGCATCGACCCACGGATGTACCATCATCGTCACCCGAGCCAACGCCTCTTTTGCCCCCTCGAAAGCTGCCACGGTGGCGTCGGTCCACTGCACGTCCCGCCACTTGCCCGACAACAGTTGAAATAGAGGCCGCAGTATTCTCACCGCCGCCGCCACAAATCAGTGATAAAACTGTATCATCCCGACGAACTCCTGCAGGCCCCGCACTGTGGAAGGTCGTGGAAACCGGCCAGTGGCCTTCACCCTGCCTGGTAGAGGCACCGCACTGTGCTGCGTCACACGATGGCCCAGGAAGTCGATGGACTGAAGGCCGAACTGGCACTTATCCGGGTTTATTACCAATCCGAATTCGTTCAGGCGCTGGCACAACAACCGGAGGTGGGCGCAATGTTCCTGCTGCGAACTACTCGCCACCAAATAAATGAAGACAAATCGAGCCCCCGCCCCACAGTGTCCATCAGGCGTTGGAATGCCTATGCGGCGTTCTTAAGGCCGAAGGGCATACGCACAAATTCGAAGAGCCCAAAGGGGTGATGATAATGGTCTTGGGCACATCCTCCGGTCGCACGGGGATCTGATTGTTACCGCTGACCAGGTCTAATTTGGAGAAGAATTTAGCTCCAGCCAGATGGGCAGAGAAGTCCTGAATGTGTGGCATGGGGTCTGCAATCGTGGCGTCATTCAGGCGGCGGTAGTCGCCACAAGGCCGCCAGCCGCCGGAGACCTTGGGCTCCATGTGCAAAGGGGAAGCCCATGGGCTGTTTGAGCGTCGAACAATTCCCATTGCTTCCATCTTTTGAAACTCCGCCTTCGCAGGCCGGAGTTTGTCGGGGGCCAGTGTGTGGGTGTGGGAGTGAAGCGGTGGTCCCGAACTGAGAATGTGATGCTAGACCCCATGCCAGGGCTCTCACTTAACTTTTTTTCCCTGTTGCCAGCCGGGCAATTTAGGCAGCTTTTCAGGTTGCCAAATGACAGTTTAGGTGGTCAATTTAAGACGGCTTGCATGATGCGTACGATAATGTGCTCGAACGAAGTGCGTGGTTACCAGTCGGAATTATGCTCAATGAAGCATTCACATAGTATTTCTGCTTCAAACAAAGTCACAAACTAAACATATTCACCAATCAAGACGTGATATATACCACAATGACATGCAGAAAAGTTACAATGCAGTATCTCAACTCTTTTTACACATTGCAATTAATGCAATTTTTATTATTTCTTTCCACTTCCCAACAAAAATGTGGTTGGATTATTCAGCGTATGATGAACCTGTGTCAATAAATCCTGGACCATTGTAACATATATACTTAACCATGCACACTACAAATTGATGCAAGCATGTTTTTGTGTGAAGGACCGAAAATTATCTTGACATGGCCATAGCATGGGTCGTTATTGCTATTGGTACAGAAACGCTCTCGCTTCCCACATAATTTATCCACAACAAAATATACAGGTTGCAAGGAAATTTCTAAAGGCATTTTATGATAATAACTGTTCAAACTGACTATACCCATCTGACAGGTTAAACATTGCACTAACTGACAAGAGATGGCCAAAGGACATAACTGCAGCAAATGTTCTTTTGGTAATATTAATAAAGGTGTCAAAACGCCACATTACCTGACATTCAGATTAAATGTATGTGCTATGAACAGCAATGAAGATACCCAGTTTGCATGCACCAGATTAAATTTTTTTTATTGATAAACGCTGTTTCCATCATTCCCACTTGAGAATTAACGTTAAAATTTCAACTGAAATATCTTCTGACCAAATTTGTGATGTATATGACCGACTGTAGGAGTAAAACCTGGAAAATCCAACGTATAGTTGTGAATGTTGCTCATTAAATAACAGTACTGATACTCCATATTAAGAGCATTGATTTGCTGTTAAAATGAATTCTGTAATAACATCTTTATGGGTTAAAACAAATAATAACATTGGGATTTAAAACACATTTGATTGCATTCCGTTATCAAACATAGTCATTTTTCGCTCTGAAGACATTTCCAGCACAGTAGGGTCGGGGGGGGGGGGGGGGGGGAGGGGCTGTGAATCAGTGCGGGATGGATAGATGGCGGGGGGGGTGAGGGCAAGGTGCGGGATGGATGGATTGAGGCAGGGGAATTAGTGCGTGTTGGTTGGAATAGGTTAAATTGTGGGAGAGCGCGGGGGATGTCAGTGGGGTTGAATGGGGTGGATCAGTACGGGATTGACGGGAGGTATCGGTACAGGATGAATGGGGGGTTCAGTACAGGATGAATGGGGGATCATTACAGGATGAATGGGAGATCAGTACAGGATGAATGGGGGGGTCAGTACAGTGTGGATCGGAGGGTCTGTGCAGGATGAATGGGGGAATCACTACAGAATGGATGGGGGTATCGTTACAGGATGGATGGGGGATCAGTACAGGATGAATGGGGGGGTCAGTGCAGTGTGTATCGGAGGGTCTGTGCAGGATGAATGGGAGGTTCGCTGCAGGATGAATGGCGCGATCAGTAAAAGATGAATGGAGGGATCAGTACAGGGTGGATGGGGGGATCAGTACAGGATGAATGAGGGGATCAGTAAAAGATGAATGATGGAATCAGTACAGGATGGATCAGGGGGATCAGTACAGGATGAATGAGGAGATCAGTACAGGATGAATGAGGGGATCAGTACAGGATGAATGAGGGGATCAGTACAGTATGAATGGGGGGAGGCAGTGCAGGCTGGTTGGGATAGGCGGTGAGTACAGGATGAATTGGGGGACCAGTGTAGGATGGATGGGAGGGTGGCAGGAGAATCAATGCGAGGTGGATAGGGAGATCAGTGCAGGATGAATAGATGGGGGGGAGGGGGGTAGATGGGGAGGGGAGCACGGGGATGTCAGTGAGGTCTGAATGAAGGCGGGAATGGGGATCAGTGGAGAGGAGGGGTCCCAGGATAAGCGGGGCGTACAAGAGAGAGAGGGATAGAGGGGGGTGGGGGAGGTGGGGAGGAAGGAAGGTCAGCGCTCATCGGACATGGACGGTATCATCGCCCCGCTGCCTTGGCCGTCCCTGTCCACCGCCAAGTGCCGCCGCCAAAGGGGGAGGCATTTGGGATCTCCTCGCCACTGCTTCCCCTCCTCCGCCAGCCAACAGAAGGTGTGGGGCCGAGCGGTGCAGCTGCTTCCGACGGCGGAAGGGGGCCTCCCCCTCCCTCCCTCCATCCTCCCGGCCTCGGCGTGCGGGAGGGTTTGTTTTGAAAGCGGTTATCGCCATTAGCGGATTGGCAAGCAGCGACCGCTATCAGGGCGGGCGGGGTGCTGGAGGAGGAGGAGCCACTATCGCTGCCGCTGTCGCTGCCAAATATCCTATAGGATCCTAAAGATCCTAAAGGATATTACGCCGCTGCTGTGCGGGGCCCGTCATTCGCTCTGCCCCTATGTCACCCCACGTCCCGTATCTTTGCTCCGCACTACGTCGTCGCCACCGACACGAAACGTCACGTTCCTTTTCTCCAGCGATGCTGCCAGACCCACTGAGTTACTCCAGTTTTTCATGTCTATCTTCGGTATGAACCAATATCTGCAGTGCCAAGCCGGGCAAATTGACTCGGCATTTAGGTTGCCCGGCGGCACTTTGGGTGGTCATTGGCACCCGGGCAACCGCTAATTTCGAGCCCTGCATGCTTCGGGTTGATCAAGAGATTGCGCCTGGAGAAAATCTGCGCCCAACAATGGCTGGGACACGTCTGCCACTGTAAATGGCCAGGAAAAATGGCAAGAGCCAAATATCAAAGGTATGGTGCAGACCCCATATGTCCGTATGGGGCTGCCCTTCGCAGTTGTCAACAAGGGCCCCCGCTTACCGGCACGCGTGTCCATCGCGGACGGGGGCACAAAGCTGACCTCGGCCTCCGTATCGACCGGAAATCTTCGGCCACAGCACGTTGGCTTGCTCGGGAAGCTGTTGTCAGTAGGCGTATTCGAATAACATGCAGGGCTGATGGCCATCCATGAGCGAGATCATCACGCTCATTCGGACCGATGGTTTCCGGTCGCCAAGCCCGCCCATGTTGTAGATACGGGCCGTATGCTCCATGCGAATGAGGCCGAAGGTACGGAGCAGCAGCCATGAGGCCGCCATATTTATAGGCGGATGGGCTTCTCCCGGCCATGGGCAGGCCGGGCTCCCACTGGAGCTGCTGGTGCTGTTGATGGTGCTGGCGGCAGCGGCAACCTCCTCCCCCTCCCTTGCCCAGCCCCAAGCCCAGAGTCTGGGCCAGCTCCAACTCCAGGTCGCGGCTGAAGGCCGCCCGCAGCGCAGCACAGTTGAGGGCCGGGCATGAGGAGGCCGAGCCCAGGCTAGCGCTCTGGCGCAGGCGTGGCTGGGGCCCTTGCTCCTCCTCGGGTTGTGGATGAAGTGGCAGCGGGTACCGTAGGGGCAGAAGCCGGTGGTGTGAAAGGTACGGCTTGTACTTGGGGTGGTGGCTGAGGGAGCGCAGCTCGGCCAGGTCATGGGCGCCATAGCAGCCCATCAGGGAGCGGGTTCCTCTGGAGTTGGAGCGGGGTTGGGCTGGAGTTGGTGCTGGCTGTGGGTTCTGTGGGCCTGAGGCCGCTGGTGCCGTTGGTCCGGGCTGTTGGTTGGCCCAGCGGGAGAGGCGGAGGTGAGCTGGGGTGGGTGCTTCTCCGCGCTGACAGTGGGCATGGGGCCAGTCCCCCCCCCCCTGGTCTCCTACCCCCACCCGATCCCCCCCCCGGTCTTCCCCCCACCCCCCGTCTCCAACTGAAAAAAGACAAAAAATTGGACCCAAGCTATACTCACTGAATCTACAGCACTTCGTTCGATTTTTATTTATAGCGTTCAACCTTTGATAAATCCCATGATTCCTTGCGGAATACCGAACTCGCTTATTCATGCTGACTACTACTTTCCAAATGCGTTGCTATTACATCTTTAATAATCGACTCAGGCATCTGCCACACTACCGATCTCAGGCTAACTGGTATATAATTCCCTGTTTTCTCTCAATTTCTTAAAAAGTGTGATTACATTAGCTACCCTCCAGTCCACAGGAACTGATTCAGAGTCTATAGAACTTTGGAAAATGAGCACCAATGCGTCCACGATTTCTAGGGCCACCTCCTCAAGTACTCTGGGATGCAGACCTTCAGGCCCTGGGGATTTATCTGCCTTCAGTCCCAACAGTTTACCTAACTGAATTTCCTGCCTAATGTGGATTCCCTTCATTTCCTCCCTCCCAATTGATCCTCGGCCCCCTTGTATTTCTGGGAGATTGTTTGTGTCTTCCTTGGTGAACACAGAACCAAAATACTTGTTTAACTGGTCTGTCATTACCTTGTTTCCCTTTATAAATACCACCGGGTGGCACTATCAGCGATGGCACCCTCACCTGTCTGTCTTTTCGTCTTTTTTGTTATTTTTTGTGTGTTTTAAAAAAGTTTGTGTTAATGTTCTCTGGTTTGATTTATATGGGGGGTGGGGGATGGGGTCGGGGGAAACTTTTTTCCAACCTTGCTGGAGAAGCGATTGTTTTCCGGATCGTATCTCCGGTCGCTCTGCGGCCTAACATCATGGAGTTGGCGGCCTTGCTCGAGATTGACTTTAAGCCCCACCGCGGGGCGGTGGACTTACCATCGGAGCCTGCTATCCCTTGCCTGGGATCGACGCTCCAACTGCGGCCTGCGGATTTCAACATCGGGGAGCTCGCAGTCTCGGGTAGAGACTGATGTCGGGAAGCTCCAAAGTCGCAAGAGGTTCGACCAACCCGATGCGGGAGCTTGATCGAACCTCGATTTGAGTATAGGAGCAGGGAGGTTCTACTGCAGTTGTACAGGGTCTTGGTGAGACCACACCTGGAGTATTGCGTACAGTTTTGGTCTCCAAATCTGAGGAAGGACATTATAGCCATAGAGGGAGTGCAGAGAAGGTTCACCAGACTGATTCCTGGGATGTCAGGACTTTCATATGAAGAAAGACTGGATAGACTTATACTCGCTAGAATTTAGGAGATTGAGAGGGGATCTTATAGAAAACGTACAAAATTCTTATGGGGTTGGACAGGCTAGATGCAGGAAGATTGTTCCCGATGTTGGGGAAGTCCAGGACAAGGGGTCACAGCTTAAGGATAAGGGGGAAATCCTTTAAGACCGAGATGAGGAAAAACTTTTTCACACAGAGAGTGGTGAATCTCTGGCACAGAGGGTAGTTGAGGCCAGTTCATTGGCTATATTTAAGAAGGAGTTAGATGTGGCCCTTGTGGCTAAAGGGATCAGGGGGTATGGAGAGAAGGCAGGTACGGGATACTGAGTTGGATAATCAGCCATGATCATATTGAATGGCGGTGCAGGCTCGAAGGGCCGAATGGCCTACTCCTGCACCTATTTTCTATGTATCTATGTATCTATGTATCGCCCCGATGCAGAGGGCCCGACCACCGGCTACGGGAGCCAAGATCGTCCCGTCAACGGAAGGTTGGAGGCCCCTGACCGTGGAAGAACAAAGAAGGGAAGAGATTGAACTTTATTTTTCGCCTTCCATCACAGTGAGGAATGTGTAGGAGTCACTGTGGTGGATGTTTATGTTAAACTTATTTTATGTGTCTTGCTTTTAATTGGTATGACTGTATAGCAAATCAAATTCCTCGTCTGTTGCAAAACATACTTGGCTTATAAAGTATGATTATGATTATTATGATTGTGATTAAATTCACCTGTTTCTGACTGTAAGGGACCTACATTTGCCTTCACTAATCTTATCCTTTTCACATATCTATAGAAGCTTTTACATTCAGTTTTTATATTCCCCGCAAGCTTTCTTTCATGCTCTATTTTCTCCCTGTTAATTAACCCCTTTGTCCTCTGTTGAATATTAAATTTCTCCGTCCTCTGGTTTGCTGCTTCCTGTGGCCAATTTATATGCCCCTTCCTTCGATTTAACACTATCCCTAATTTCCCTCGTTAGCCACGGTTGAGCCGCCTTCCCCGTATTGTTTTTACGCCAGACAGAGATGAACAATTGTTGTAATTCATCCATGCGATCTTTAAATCTTTGCCATTGCATATCCACCGTCAACCTTTTAAATATAATTTGCCAGTTTCCTAGCCGATTCCCATCTCATACCATCAAAGTCACCTTTTTTTAAGTTCAGGACCCTTGTCTCTGAATTAACTGTGTCACTCTCCATCTTGATGCAGAATTCTACCATATTATGGTCACTGTTGCCCAAGGGACTTTGCACAACAAGATTGCTAACTAATCCTTCCTCATTGCACAATACCCAGTCTAGTATGGCCTGCCCTCTAATTGGTTCCTCTACATATTGGTTTAGAAAACCATCCCGTATGCACTCCAGGAAATCCTCTGCCTTAGTGTTGTTGCCAATTTGGTTAGCTCAATCTATATGTAGATTAAAGTCACCCATGATAACTGTTATACCTTTGCAACACGCATCCCTAATTTCATGTTTGATGCTATCCCCAACCTCACCACTACTGCTTGGTGGTCTGCACACAACTGCAACAAGTATTTTCTGCCCTTTGCTATTTCGCAGTTCTACCCTTGCAGAGTTAACAGCATGCAAGCTAATGTCACTCCTTACCATTGCATTA
Organism: Malacoraja senta; assembly: GCA_038087875.1. Taxonomy (NCBI): domain Eukaryota; kingdom Metazoa; phylum Chordata; class Chondrichthyes; order Rajiformes; family Rajidae; genus Malacoraja; species Malacoraja senta. The sequence continues at coordinate 207,817 of JAXLNO010001203.1, read as the reverse complement.
AATGACTGTTATGTAGGATTAGTGTTATTGGGTGATGGTTAGGAACTATACGTATGTGCTATATGTATCTATCTGTAGGAAAGGTGTAAACTCACTGATGCAGAGGAGATTTACAAGGATGTTTCTCTTATTTGATAATTTTTTAAATGAGTAAAGAATGGGAGGCTGGTGTTGTTTTCTTTGGAACAGGAAAGGTTGAGGCGAGACTTAATGAGATTGGGTTATTTGTAATGTAATTGCTTAAATCTAACAAGATGTGACATTATTGCTTGGAAAGTAATGCTGTATATTTTATGTTATCACTGGATATTGATGGATGTATCCTTTGTCTTTGGTTGTTGGCAATTTAGAATATTATTTCAATATAATTTTAGAATGCTGTTGATAAAGCCATGGATATGTACCAGGAGCTACACATGTGGGACGAATGTATTAACGTTGCGGAAGCCAAGGTAAAATGTTTTTTTTATTGGGACTAACACTGTCAGTATTAAAGTACTGGACGAGGATTGGCTGAACATTTATCTTTTAAGAAATAAGGGTGAAAGGAGAAAAACTTTTTCAAGTGCTTAAAATGATAAATGGAGTAGGTATTCATAGATCGCTGAAGAAATAAAGACATACAGAAAAAATGGTTAGAATGACGCATAAACTACTTTTCTTTTTCGGCTTAGGCATAGAACATAAGTGCAAGAAGGTTATGCTAGTACTGTATGAATATAGGTGTAGTAAGTTCAATTCCCCAAATCGTAGGAAGGATGTAATAGTACTAGAGGGAGTACAAGAGAGAATTACAGAAGAGTGAACATTCTGCATTTTTAAAGTGAAAGGAGGTAAGTACTTCAAGAACCAGGACATACAGAGGTTCAGGCTGAGAGTTGGGAAGTGAGATTACCTCAAGTAGCTTTCATTTTGGCCAACGTGACTTATTTTTATCAATAAATTCCAATATTTGTATGACTATAATTTTATTTACAAAATACAAGTATGGAATGAAACATGGCAATCTACCTGTCTGTAACAAAATATGTTGCTTCTGTAAATAAATTTAACAAAAAAAATGATTTGTGCTGATATAAGTTAAAAATTAAAATTAAAGGTAGACACAAAATGCTGGAGTAACTCAGTGTGACCCTTCCTCAGACTGAAGAAGGGTCTCGACCCGAAACGTCACCCATTCCTTCTCTCCAGAGATGCTGCCTGTCCCGCTGAGTTACTCCAGCATTTTGTGTCTACCTTCAATTTAAACCAGCATCTGCAGTTCTTTCCTACACAAGTTAAAAATTATTTTCTGAGATGAGGATTGTAATTTTTATCATGGAGAAAATAATATGGCAACTTTTTCCAACTTTAGAAGTTGTCTTTTAAAAGCTGATGGTCATAAAAACCATAGAAATTCTATGGAAATGTAATTTGTTATGATCAAATGCTAGCTGTCAAGAGGATTCTCCATGACAAAACTATTTTGGAAAAAAAAATGACACATGGCTAGTTATCATTCTTGGAACTCACAAAGTTTTAATTTACAAATAGCTCTGATTTTTAAAACATTCAAAAGCACAAATATGTAATATGTAAATAGGTTATATTAAAAATACTTAACCAGGTTAATTAATTTTATTTAGAAAGATTTTAAAAAGGACACCAAAAACAGTTCAAGACTTTAAATATTTTATAAAAACCATTAGAAATTTTAAAACCAATTTGGAAATATTTCATGGAGAATCTTTAAACTTTAAACCCACAAGTCTTTTTAAATTATCAAGATTACCAGAAATGCTCACAACTATTCTTTTCCATTCAAATCAATGGAGTGCAACCCTTTACCAGCTTTGGAGTGCAGCCTGCTGCCTAACAGAATTGCTGACTAATAAATTGTCATTTTCGTATAGGCTGAGGGGTGACCTTTCAGAGGTTTATAAAATCATGAGGGTCTTAGATAACGTGAATAGCCACAGTCTTTTCCCAGAGTAGGGGAGTCAAGAATTAGAGGACACAGGTTTAAGATGCGAGGGGAAAGATTTAAAAGGGATCTGAGGGTGTTGTGTGTATTGAATGAACTGCCAGACGAAGTGGTAGAATTGATATAAATTACAGCATTTAAAAGATACTTGGACAGGGACATGGATAGGAAAAGTTTGGAGTGGTATGGGCCAGGCAAAGTGGGGCAAACACATTTTGGCAATTTAGTCGGCATGGATGTATTGGGTTGAAGGGCCTGTTTCTATGTTCCATGACTAACATCTGGGCTCAAAACCTTTTTCTTTAAAGTATATTTCCTTAAGTAGATAATAGAATCAAATTTTAAACTGTGCCTCCCCTGTCTCAATTGCAAGTATCAACAAGTTACAACTAAGGAAATATTGGAAGGTTTTAAATGAAAATTGAACCGCTGCATTGGTTACTCTTAATCTATTGTGATCTTGAGGTACAATTATAGTCTTGTCAACAAAAACATAGCAACCTAATGTAAGGATTAAGAGAGATTGTGATAATGTTTTGGTTATGATATTTTTTCACACAAAGTAGTGTATGTAATATCTCCATTTTTAATCTTCATTGGGCAGAGCAACCTTGTATAGTATTAACTACTGTTCTGCTTATTCCTTCAGGGTCACCCAGAATTGGATAGTCTTAGACGTAATTATTATCAATGGCTGATGGAGACAAATCAGGATGAAAAAGCAGGAGAAGTGAAGGAAAATGAAGGAGATTACACTGGCGCTGTCAATCTCTATCTGAAAGCTGGCCTCCCTGCAAAAGCTGCCCGTTTAGTATTAAGTCGGAATGAACTTTTAGCAAACAATGATGTTATGAATCGAATTGCTGCTGCCCTGATTAAAGGGGATTTTTATGAAAGGGTTGGTATTAATAATGTCAATACTTCTTAAGCAGTTTTACTTACTGATCAATTTTACTTATCTGTTACTGATAATTAAATAAGATTTTAATTATTTTAAAGCCAAATTGAGGACATTTTATGTTTGAGTACTAAAATCTTATTGAACAAAGCAAACTACTTTCAGCAGTTCTTAATGTTTAATGTCCTTTACAATCTCAATATTCACTTTGATTGACTCTGATATGTGTATATTTGAGAAACGCTAGATTTGCTATGAATATAACGGCCAATGTACTTTTTTGCTCTGCCATTTATATAGAAACATAGAAAATAGGTGCAGTAGGCCATTCGGCCCTTCGAGCCTGCACCGCCATTCGATATGATCATGGTTGATCATCCAACTCAGTATCCCATCCCTGTCTTCTCTCCATACCCCCTGATCCCTTTAGCCACAAGGGCCACATCTAACTCCCTCTTAAATATAGCCAATGAACTGGCCTCAACTACCTTCTGTGGCAGAGAATTCCACAGATTCACCACTCTCTGTGTAAAAAATGATTTTCTCATCTCGGTCCTAAAAGACTTCCCTCTTATCCTTAAACTGTGACCCCTAGTTCTGGACTTCCCCAACATCGGGAATAATCTTCCTGCATCTAGCCTGTCCAACCCCTTAAGAATTTTGTAAGTTTCTATAAGATCCCCCCTCAATCTTCTAAATTCTAGCGTGTACAAGCAGAGTCTATCCAGTCTTCATATGAAAGTCCTGCCATCCCAGGAATCAGTCTGGTGAACCTGCAGTATATTGCAGTAACTGCAAATACTGTGAAATCTGGATTACTGGAGTAGGGTCTTGGTATTTGGAAGCATTGCGAGATGAGGGTCAGGGAGTGGGAACAAAGGGACAGCTGTGGTATCACAGTTTTAGAGGATTACTAGACTAAGTGGGACCCGTTGGGTCCCTGTCACATGGGAGGCCTGGTCCCCCAACGCAACCCATTTCCCCCAACGCAGTATTCCACCACTCACCCATAGCCCCCACGGGAGGCCTGGTCCCCCAACGCAACCCGTTCCCCAATGCAATATTCCACCACTCACCCGTTTCCCCCAACGCAACCCATTTCCACCACTCACCTGTTCCCCCAACGCAACCCGTTCTCCCAACGCAATATTCCACCACTCACCCATAGCCCCCAACTGCGCAGGGTGGCTCATTTCCCTATATCCCCAGCACTCCCTCCCCCTCCTCTTCACCCTCCCTCTTCCCCCTCTCCTCCTCTCCTCCCCCTCCCCACTCCCTCCCTCCCTCACCTCTGCCTCCCTCTCATTACCCCTACCCTCAGTCACTCCCTCCTTCCATAACCCCTCTCCCCTCCCTACCCCAAGTGGGACCCGTTGGGCCTCATTCCCCCAACGCAACATTCCGGTCTGGAGCCTCGAGAGGGGGAGGGAGGAGCGCGGCTCCAGGCCCAGTCCATGTCTGTGTCCGTGTCTTTGTCCAGCCGCGCTCATGGCCCAGGGCTGTGGTTGGAGTTCTGGAGCTTTGGGAGGGGTAGGGAGGAGCGCGGCTCCAGGACCAGTCTGTGTCTGTCCAACCACGCTCAGGGCCCTGGGCTGTGGTTCGAGCCAGTGCGGGGTCCGGGGGCTGCTGCTCCGGGCCCGCGGGGAGGCTTCTCCCTCTCCCTCCCCCCTCCTGCGGCTGGTTGCCTCTCCCTCTCCCTCCCCCTCCCCCTCCCACGCACGGCATTTTAATAAAACTGAAAGTCAGTCAGTGACTTTTTGAGGCTGCGGTCTTGAGCCGCGGGAGGGGGAGGGAGGAGTGTGGCTCCGGGCCCAGTCCATGTCTGTGTCCAACTTGCTTTTATTGGGGACAGCGAGTTTTTTTAATGTAAATGAGATCCCAGTGTGACGTCATAGCTGTAATTGCCACTGCAGTGTTCAAGTGATTATTTCTCAAACTGGATTTTGTAGTGAAAAATGGGAATAACGTAAAATATAACATCAATCTGAACGAAACTTGATAAAAACACACCACAAGACAATTGTGAGTAAGGTGGTCCAAAAATGTTAGCGCTATCGTGTACCGTTTTGGCATAATTCAGAACATGAATCTCAGACAGACAGACTCACTAACAAACAAGATGAGAGTTTTAGTAATATATATATAGAATAGATAGATATATATAGATAAGCACTGAATCAAAGGATCTTAACATAGGGCAATTGGTGTGAGAAGAGGATCCTGGTCAGATAGGGTTTTCAGAGAACTGGGAGTGGAATATGGCAGTGTTGAGGGAAGCACAGGGAATTGAAATTTAAATTGCTTTGGTGCTTTTTGTCTAACTGAAACATTTATTCACCTGGTATATCAAATTGAGGAAAGTATGGTATCATGGTTTTCTCCTGTGGTTTAAATTGTATTCTTACTTTGTCTTAATAGTAAAAGTAGAATTGTTCTTGTTTGTGCTCTCTGCTGCAATGTCAAAACTATTTAAACTCTACTTTCTTTTCTGGGTAATAAATGCAGCTGAAGCTTTGGCTTTGAGAAATACTGAATAATTGAAATAATTGTTTAATGAAGATATTGAACCTTCAGGGTCAATATAAAGCAGAAAAAACCTTTAAAATCTTGCACTTTATTTTTATCAATAACAATATTTGAAATGTGCCATTGTGCTATGCATACTAAAAAGATGACGCAATTCTGCAGCACCTCCAGGCTGGTAATGCAAACCAGTATCCTGCTCAAAGCTACACTTGGGAGTAATGAGCGATTGTTCATCATGAATCAATAGTGGTGGATGTATGTTGGCAGTGTCTCAAACAGTGAGCTCTTTTTGATTTCAGTCATACTTGTGTAATCAAGGCATGTTACAGGAAGAGAAAGAGAAAATAGGATTCTATATACTGGTTCTTTACAATTGAAATTCAAGTCAAGAGTGTTTTATTGTCATATGTCCCGGATGGGACAATTACATTCTTACTTGCTGCAGCACAATAGAATATGTGAATATGTAAACATAGTACATAACGGGGGAAGAGAAAAAAAGAAAAAGTTCAATAAATAACAAATATAGTCCAATAATAATATAGTATTTTGCAGTTCAGAGCTCAGAGCTTATTCGTTGTTGTGTTTAATAGCCTGATGGCTGTAGGGAAGAAGCTGTTCCTGAACCTGGACTTTACAGTTTTCAGGCTCCTGTACCTTCTTCCTGATGGCAATGATGAAATGAATGTGGCCAGGATGGCGTGGGTCTTTGATGATTTTGGCTGCCTTTTTGAGGCAGCGACTACGATGGATCCCTTCGACGGTGGGGAGGTCAAAGCCGGTGATGGGCTGGGCACTGGTCACAACTTTTTGTGGTCTTTTTCGCTCCTGGACGTTCAACTTGCCGAACCACGCCACGATGCAACCAGTCAGAATGCTCTCTACCGTGCACCTGGAGAAGTTTAGGAGAATCCTCTTCGACATGCCGGATCTCCGTAATCTTCTCAGGAAGTAGAGTCGCAGATGTGCCTTCTTTATAATTGCATCGGTGTGCTGGGTCCATGAAAGATCTTTGGAAATATGCTTGCCCAGGAATTTGAGGTTTTTGACCCTCTCCACCATCGTCCCATTGATGTGAACAGGATTGTGGGTCCTCTTCCTTCCCCTACCAAAGTCCACAATCAATTCCTTGGTGTTGTGCTAGCCCATTTGGTCAGTCGGTCGATCTCACTTTTATACTCTGACTCGTCCCCATCTGTGATTCTTCCAACAACAGTGGTGTTGTCGGCGAACTTGTTGATGGAGTTTCACTATGTCCGGCTACACACTCATGGGTATAGAGTGAGTAAAGCAGGGGGCTGAGCACGCAGCCTTGAGGTGCTCCCGTACTGATTGTTACTGCGGATGAAGTGGTTCCACCAATTCGAACAGACTGTGGTCTGTGGATGAGGAAGTCGAGGATCCTATTGCAGAGGGATGCGCAGATGTTTAAACTTTCCCCGTGTTTAAACTTTTCTACAATAAATTTCTGATAATCTGTCAAAATTAAAATCGTGATGATTCGGCATCTGACCCCGTTCTCACACCAATTGTTCTTCCGTCTTTCAGAAACCCCAATTCTCATACTTCATTCTGACTTGCAAGGGCCCCGATCTCTGTGCTTTTCTTTCATTCACTGGGCCCCCAGTTCCTGCATTCCCTTCTGCCTTATCAGGGCCTTGTTCCTGTACTTATGTTTGAATGTCCAGCACCCTTCTTCCCACTCTGATCAATTCTCACAATTGGGCCTGGGTTCCTATGCTCCCACTCAACTCACTGGAATTCCATTTATCAGGCACTCTTTGAACGACCAGCGTCATGTTTCTTGATCAGCCTATTAACTTAAATTGGTAAATTATAATAAAATGTAAAATCTAAAAAAAAGAATTAAAAATGTATTTAATTTATTAATATGAATATGGTGGTCTAGAAGATCTGCTCATCTGGCACCCCCAATGTTATGAGAGCAGCAGATTATTGCAGTTTTACTGTAATCTTACCTTGAAGTGAAAATTGACCAGGATTTAGTCACTCAGCACAGACAACATGTGATAGCTGGAAAACAACTCTGGAGGCATTTATCCGTTTAGTTACTAGTTTCAGGTGAAGAAAGGAATAGCCTTGAAATAGTGTATGGATTAATGGAGGACTATTATAAATATCTTATTTTTGGAAGTGGAAAATATAAGAGTACGCAGATTGCATTGGAACAATAGTGTTGAACAATATGGAGGTTATCCAGGTATTACCAACAAGTTCATTGATTTGTGTACTATCAAAATATTTTTTATTCTCATTTGTTGTATATTATTACACAAATTAATCACAAAGTTCAGTAAACTAAGATTTATTTTTGCACATGAATTTCTTTCCAGGCTGGAGATCTCTATGAAAAAGTCGGAAATTACCAAAGAGCATTGGATTGTTATCGGAAGGGAAGTGCCTTTAGGAAAGGTATGTGGGAAGTTAATTGTAGGGATGTACTTTTTGATGTAAAATTAATTATTGTCAAAGGTTGGAAGACAAATTAAATGGGATTCAGTGCATGTTGCAAAAGATTGGCTTGGATCTAATGTTTAATTATTTCAGATAATTTACTTCATTATTAAATGGTCTCTACTATAATTCCATGACAGTGCATCACTAATGTCACTATTTATCATTACTGTAATTGCATCAGTAGTGAGCCTTTGCAGCTGGCAAAGTCAGGGTGTGGTTCTCTGCTGGTTGTGAAAGTTTTCAAGCATGATTTGGGTGGTTAGAGCTTCCTCTGGATGATGTTGGAAGCCTTGCCATTCCTCAGGCCACCATGGTGTCGGGAACACTTCAGGCGGTTAATGTAGGCCTTCCATATTGGAACCAGAGAAGTATGGTTATTGAAAGATTATCTCAACTGTTCTCGTGGGCCTGGATCAGTACGATCTAGACAGTTAATTAATTTTGCAGGTTGCACTTGTGTCTATGATATTAACCATTAAGGTAACATTGGGGTATCAATTTGCATAGAATTTTTATATACGTTTTGTCATATTCTCTGAATCTATTCCCATCACCTGTGTAACCCCCTCTTTTCTGTCAGGTATTTGTCACTCCCCTTAGGTCCTTCTGTGCTGTTAGTCTTGTCCTCAAAACCTGCTGTTACCTTAGTATCTGAAAGCTGTTGATGTATGAACTCAAAACTGTAAAATGATTTATGACAAAAGGAAGCAAGCAGTCTGAATTGTAAAGTTCTGCCCAAAACAATATGAGTACAACTAATATTTTGTATGATGGTCATTAATTTGTGAAAGAGTGCAAATGAGAAAAATGGCTACAAAATTGTTAGAGAAATTGTATTAATTAATTATGAAAAATGCTTAAATATATGGATTTTAATGTTTTATTATTGAAAGTTATTACTTGTGGTTGAAATAACTATTTTTGGAACCTTGTTATTTCACTTCATGAAGAAAAATATTGCAGATCAAAAATTAAAATAGACATCAAAGTTCTTATGAAAGCCATCAAAGAATATACCTTGGGTACACAAAAATGCTGGAGAAACTCAGCGGGTGCAGCAGCATCTATGGAGCGAAGGAAATAGGCAACTTTTTGGGCCGAAACCCTTCGTTTCGGCCCAAAACATTGCCTATTTCCTTCGCTCCATAGATGCTGCTGCACCCGCTGAGTTTCTCCAGCATTTTTGTGTACCTTCAATTTTCCAGCATCTGCAGTTCCTTCTTAAACAAAGAATATACCTTGTTTCTTTTCCCACTGATTTAATATTTCCAATATATTTGTATTCTTATTTTGTTCATTTTATGGTCAGTTTGTGCTATTACTTTGTCCAAAGTATTATTTTTAATCTATATTTCAGCGGTGGAATTGTCCAGAACTGTTTATCCGTCAGAGGTTGTGAAATTAGAAGAAGTCTGGGGAGACTATCTTGTACAACAGAAACAGTTAGATGCTGCAATAAATCATTTTATTGAAGCTGGGTAAGTTCAGCTAAATAAACCAAAAGGAGGCCTTCAGTCAGTTACAATGAACAAGCCTTATGATTCAAGTGTCGAAATTGGTATCTGCAATGAAACTTATTAAATTATATGTTGATTTACTTTGTGAATTATATTTATATTTTCATTTGTTAATAATTTGTTTCCAGTTGTTCTGTAAAGGCAATTGAAGCAAGTATTGGAGCTCGGCAGTGGAAAAAAGCAGTCCATATTCTGGAGCTTCAAGATGACAAAACAACTTACAAATATTATCATAAAATAGCTCAGCACTATGCCTCCATTCAAGAATATGAGGTCAGGAACTCACCATATGTGTGATTTTCTTCATTTAACCTGTATTGTCACATTAGAATGTTTTAATTTATAATTATTCATACTAGTCAATTCATACTTTCACTTTCACTGAATTAGTGAGGTTTTATTTGTTTATTGTTTCTCTGGGATTTATTTTTCATTTGCGTTCATTGTGCGATAGCTTTATGATGTTGGTCAAATGGTCATGTCCCAATTAAAGCAACTTGATTCGTACTCTTCAGTTATATGGATACTGAATCAGGCACGTGCCGTGAGTAATTAGGGTTTAAAAAAAATCTTAAACCGCGCATGCGCAGATTGTTCTGCTCTCCGTAAAAATTTTAAATTAAAATAAAGAAAGGAACAATTCAATTTGCCCAAGGCTTCCAAATCTCCTTCATTCTGAATTACTGAGATGGGTGGAGGGTGATGGCAGGTGGAGAGATGGAGGGAAAAACGAGAGCACACCGGGATGTTGAATCAGTTGTGATCTTATTGAATGACAATACTAGTTCAAGGGACCAATTGGGGGGAGAGTTCCTTTCACAGCGTGTGGGGAGTCTGGCCAGGGTTAAAGTTGCGGGGAGGGCAGGAGCGTTGAGAAGGAGGAGGTCGGGGATCATGCCAGTAACCCACTCACTCACCGCTGCCGCGGCGATCCGGGCACGGAGCCACCGCATTGTGGCCGGGACAGGGAAGTAGCTCGGGTGGCTGCGAGTGGCCGCCGGGACCTCAGCGCTTTCTGCCGGCCCGCTCACCTCTGGCAGTGCTCTCCATCTGAACAGTGAGGGGTTCAGCTCAAGAGCAAAGATCATAGAGCGGAGTGGGTCAGCGGGCAATGGATAACAGGACAGCGGGCAGTGGACACTCCTGTGTCAGCGCGAACAAGGGACCAATTGAGGTTACTCGCGCTGACACATGGAGTAAGCTCCATCGCCCGCTGTCCTGTTATCCATCGCCCGCTGACCCGCTCTTGAGCTGGATCCGACCCCCTCCTTCTCAACGCTCCTGCCCTCCCGCAACTTTACCCCTGGCCAGTCTCCCCACATGCTGTGAAAGGAACTCTTGCCCCCCCCCCAGCAGCGCTGTCCTTTTACAGCCGCTTCCCACTTTACAGCCGCCGGCGCAGTACGCAGTCCAAAGGCAGTACGGTGCAAAGGCAGAATTTCAGCTGCCCTTGTCGTGAAGCCTTGAAGCAACGTCGACGGCACATGGGCTGCACAGACTTTCGCGTATTACATGTACTGCGCATGAAAGGCATGGACAATTATGCCTACCGAAGAGATCGATCTCTTAGGTAGGCATAATTCTCCCATGCCTTTATTATTTTTATTTAATAATTATCATTTTATAATTTTAGTCAGGGTAGGAAGTGCCTACCTTGCCTACCCTGACGGCACGTGCCTGTACTGAATATACATATAGAACCATAGCACTCTGTAGGTTAGAGGGTGATTATCAACACATATATCCCAGTTGACCTATGCCGATTGCAAATACTGCATGACTCTCCCCTGGTGAAAAGAAAGAAAATGTGTCATCAAAATATGAAAAAGAGGAAAGGTTTGCTTTTATATTTGTCCTTCAAACTCCAGGATGCGCTGAATGCCTAGCAACCAAGTGCATAACAAGTACTCATTAATTATTGTCAAGTCATTGATTGAAAATGAAATGGAGCAAATTAATCATTTAAAATGCTCTTTTCTTAAAGGTAGGTCTGCTCAAGACCCTTTGCATTTATTTGCAGGAATAAGTTAATAAGAGCTTATACCACATTGATTCAGAATATGGACGAATCCCAAATCTTACAGCATGCCCCTATTTATTTAAATAACCAATCCTTTGAAAAAATAAATTGAAGGCTTTTCCAAAAGACACTAAAATGGTGAAACATGAGGGAAATGGGAAAAGTGGGAAATGACGTGGATTTTGTTTTATTTTCCTTGACTATTTTAACCAACTGAAAGATGTTTCTAGCTGATTCAATGATACACTACGGCTGTTAATTAATATTTAAATGGAGAACATGCTCCTTGTTTGTTTGACTTTTATACTTTTAATCAAGTTTTCCTTAGCATGTCGCAAACCTAGCTGTATCCTATGCTACATGCAAGTTATTTTACTTAGTGTACATTTATAAAGAGACACATAGGATGGTATCGCATAGCAAGAAGCATGAATTGGCAAACACTATTCCAGCAACAATACATTGGTATCTGTCCCATGATTCCATTAAGTAAAAATGCACATTTTCTCTGGATTACAGACCTCATTAGAGGACAGACAATCAGTTCAGCCCAGGTTCCTGTGAATGGAGCTGTGAAAAAATGCTTGCACATTTGTAATATTTAAGGAACAACATGCACATGGTCCCTGGACTTTCAAAAAGCCTTTGACGGTCCCACACAAGAGATTAGCGTGCAAAATTAGAGCACATGGTATTGGGGGTAGGGTATTGACATGGATAGATAACTGGTTGGCAGACAGGAAGCAAAGAGTATGAATTAATAGGTCCTTTTCAGAATGGCAGGCAGTGACTATGGTGCCGCAAGGCTCGGTCCTGGGACCCCAATTATTTACAATATAAATGATTTAGTTGAGGGAATTAAATGGGACATCTCCAAATTTGCAGATGACACAAAGCTGGGTGGCAGTGTGAGCTGCGATGAGGATGCTATGAGGCTGCAGGGTGACTTGGATAGGTTGGGTGAGTGGGCAGATGCATGGCAGATGCAGTATAATGTGGATAAATGTGAGGTTATCCACTTTGGTGGCAAGAACAGTGTAAACAAGCACCAGAGACAGCATATGATTTAAACACATCTTTAATCAGCACTGAAACCTAGCAGCGTTGAGGACAATAGGTTGTCGGTACATCCTAGCTGCTCAGACTGGCAGTGCCGGGAACGAGTGTTAGTATAAGTGTTATAGTGGGGTGGAGTTAGTGATGCTGGCTTATGTGTGATTGGTTCACATGCATCATCAATCTACATCCTTCCCCCTAAAGATTAAGTGTGGAAAGGGCACCCATACCATGGAGTTAAACATACTCTGTCTGGTGGTCTACTAACCCGGCCCGAGCGCATGCGGACCCAACCCTCCCCTCCCTCACCTGAAAGATGAGACGGAGAGCCTGGAGGCGAGAATGGCGCGGGAGAGGCTTGTGGTGACCGAAAGGGAAAACAAGCGGTAGGTGAAACCCCGTGGTTAGTGGAGACCGAGGGACGTGGAGGGGTGCAAGGCATGCGGGGACGGGTGGGAGACATTGCAAAAGGCGGCAGGAACTGGAGCGGCGGAGCATAGGGACCAGCAGGCGGTGGTCGGGGCTCCCTCACAGCAAGCAGGTGTTGTCGACTTCTCCGGTATACCACTCCCTCACAGTCCATAAGGTAGGATCGTGGCTCGTCAGTCGGGCTGACAACAGTGCCCAGACGGGAATGTCCAGTTGAAGTTCGTAGACGGACGACCTGGCCCGGTAGTAGAAGCTTGAGTGGTCTGCTGGAACTGTCGTATGACCGTTTCTGGATGTCATGCTTCTCTTGGAGACGTTTCTGGATAGTGGCAGGCTTCAGCACCCGAGGGACCAGCTGCTGTTGTGCGATGCGGACCGGTGACCTCGTCAATCTCGACATTAGGCGCTGTGCCGGCGATCCCAAGGTTCCGTCTCTGGCAATGTTTCTGAGATTCAGGAGATCGAGATAGACGTCTGACTTTGAAATGCGCGCTCCCTCCAGCAAGTGCTTGGCGCTTCTGACAGCGCGTTCAGCAAGTCCATTACTCTGTGGATACTCGGGACTGCTCGTGACGTGCTGGAAGTTCCATCGGTCTGCGAAAAGCTTGAACATGTGGCTGGTGAACTGCCGACCGTTGTCGGTTCTCAGGCTGACAGGAGCGCCATAGGCGGAGAAGTGTCTTTTCAGCTTCTTGATGACCATCTCAGATGTGAGGGAGGTCAGTTGTTCTAGTTCAAACCAGTTAGAAAAGGAGTCGACCAGAACGAGGTAGTGCTTTCGGCACCATTCGAAAATGTCCGCCGCCAGCGACGTCCAGGGCAGTGCTGGTGGAGGTTGTTGCAGAAGGGGTGCAATATGCCGGTTGATCAGCTGACTGATCAGTTAACGAGGGACATTTTAGTGAATGGCATTAGCGATCTAAAGCTCAGATCAGAGCTTCTGAGATGGCCAGATTTAACACTTGATGAAGCTGTACACGAATGCAGAACTGCCGAATTCGTCGACCCCATAGACAGTTCGCATGAAACCAAAACCATCAATCTGACGGGCCTCACTAGGCAGCGAACAAACACAGATAACAGCCGATTTATGACCCAAGCTAGTCAGGCAGCTCACAGTGGTCCTCAGAAGAGATGTCCCAACTGCAATTACTTACACAACAGACAATCAGCCTGCCCCGCCCTCGGGAAAGCATGCAATTACTGCAAAAAGCTAAATCACTTTGCCTCTGTTTGTCGGGCTGCAATTCGGGCCCGAGGAAAGAATTCGCCCAGCTCCAAGTCTAATCTCAATTTTTTGCAACGAGACAGCAACAGTCTCACTCCCCAATTCCAGCTCGAATCCGCCCCCTAATACAGTCCAATTTACTCGCAAGACGATTCGACTGTTTACTCGTTACAGCATGCTGCTGCCAAGAATTCTGATCCAACCGTGACGATACCTGTAAACAATGTAAACTTTGGCGCGAAATTGGACACGGGCGCGAAGGTCAACACTATGTCAATCAACCTCTTCAACAAGATTAGAACTAACAAGCCTCCTGCACCCATTTTTCTACGTTTCTATGTTAATAGTTTCCCGCTATTTTAAGATAATGTGTGGTGTGCGCAATTTTACAAGATAATTATGATTCATAAAAGCATGACTAACTAAATTAAATTATTCAGATTTCTATGGTGCGAAAGGACCAAATGGCCTACTCCTGCACCCATTTTTCTACGTTTCTATGTTAATAGTTTCCCGCTATTTTAAGATAATGTGTGGTGTGCGCAATTTTACAAGATAATTATGATTCATAAAAGCATGACTAACTAAATTAAATTATTCAGATTTCTATGGTGCTTTATTATTATTAAATGTACAGAGATACAGTGATTTTGTTTCCATACAGTTCAGTAAATTATCACTATACATAGGCACATTCCCAGATTAAGTACAAAGTGTAAAGAAATAGTCCTCTGAGACCATTTACAAAAGTGGCCTGGTTTTGGCACAATTTTCAAAGTCCAAGTTGCTTTAACTGCAGCTGGTATGAAGGCCCATTATCCTTGTAGCAATGCAGGATCGGCCTGACCAAGCAAAGTTGGAGACATCCTCCATCATTGCTCCACCCGCTCTGTGTACTTAAAAACTAAATTGCATTACCTCATTGTTTCTTTAAAAGGCCAAATTGTCCTTGCCTTTCTAGCATATTCAGGAAAAGATACCACAGTCTGGTTTAAAGTAATATTGTGTGTTTTTTCCATGCCGTTTTCTAATTTGCATACACAATTTAAGACCTTGATTTGAATGCAATTTCTCAGAGCCCAAAACATCAAATTTGTACAGTATTAAAACTCAAGTTTCAATAGTTTAATGTAAGAGATTAGCCTTGTGGGTTTTCTCTGCATTGCCACTTACTTGCCCTCATCATGAACTCATGATGCTTGACCAAAAGATTTGATGACAACATCTTTATTTGTTCTAGATCATTTTGACTATATTCTCAATAATTAGCTGACTTTATTGATTTCACTGTTGGATGCACCAAGTGTCAAACATGCAAGGATTCCAAGAGCTCTTTGAAGTTTAGATCTGTTCCATTGTCCTTCCTGTTTTTGGAACCAACTACAAATTTGTAAAGACTTTTCTGTTTTCAGGTCATTGATGTTAGTCTAGAAACAATAATGGTTCAAACACTAAGCCCTGGGGCACTGCACTCATTACTTCCCTCCAACCCAATACAACTTGCTTACAAGTAGGTTGCATTAACTCTAGCATCTTTCATATCCCCACATGTTCCTGTTTTATCATGCAAGCTTCCAATTAATTTATAACAAGGTCACTAACTTTGTTCATACCTGCAGGCCATGTGCTGATTTTTTTCCCTTGTGAGTACTTGTAGAAGCATTTTTTCAGAATATTTGCTCTATTCTGTTTTGTCTATTTGCATCTGCCATCATTCTTACGTCATCTGTGATTATTATCTTACACTTCAAGTACTAACATCTTTTTTTTATTGACATTTTGCCTCCAGCTGTATTCTTCTGCTCCTCCTTTTAAGTTGCTTCTCCATGTGCCTTTGTCAATTGCACTGTATACTTTATTTTTCTCCTTGACATCTTCAGAGGTTATTTTTTGTTATTTATTTCGCTTTGAATTCATTTGCTGACCGATTTACTTTTATTCCAGACTTTCTAAAATTGGGTGTGTTGCAAAATTTCTGCAAATTTGTCAATATTCGGATCTCAACAGTGCTCACTTTCAGCCAAGATCTTAGATATCCAACAATTCTGTATGAGTATCTGTGCCACTGAGACTGCAGTGGTTTAAGAACACCTCACAACCGCTAAGTTTATTAGGGTTGACCAGTAGATGTTGGCCCCATAAATCCCATGCCTATTAATGATTCTCTGTTTCAGTAAAAAAACTTTCAGTTTGGTCATCTTGTTTCTAATATTTATAGTAATTATACCTTCTTTCTAGCATCTGCACTTTTGAGTTTGTGTTTTTAACTAATGCATTTATCTTCTCATGGAATGCCAGCCATGGTGCAGTTGGTCTAATCCTAAATTAGATTTTAACCCTACCTCCCCTTCCTATCTGATGTTAAGTATTCAGCTCTTGATCTTTATCTATCTAAATTTTGCTCATGTTGCATCACAATTGCTTGCTTCATTCTATGTCACCACATTGTCCTTTTATTGTGATTTTACAGAAAAATTGTATAACATCTTAATCATGTATATTTGGCCTTAATAGGTTTGATTTTGCAAGGATATTCTTCTGATGAATGCCTTCAGACAGTTGTAATTTAGTGTCATAGAACATAGGATCATAAGTATAGCACAGGAACAGAGCCTTCAGCCCACAATGTCCATGCAAACATGATGCCAAGTTAAATTAATCCCCTCTGCTGTACTTGATCCACATCCCTATATTCCTCATATATCTATGTATCCATCTAAAATGGCATATAGCTCAAGGCCCCCTTCAGCTCACAATGTCCATTCTGACCATCATGCACTCATTTCCACTAATCCAACCTTTCCTCTCACATACCTATCAACTCCACCCAGTTTTCCTGCCACCTACAGATTACTGTAAACTATCAACCTATCCGCCAGCACATCTATGGCACATGGGAAGAAACGGGAACAGAAAGGTCACCTGAAGAAAACCCATAATGTTATACTGGAAGTCATAAACTCTATTGAGGCCACACGCAAGGTCATAATTTCAGCTGGGCCTCTGGAGCTTTGAGGTCACAACTTGATTAAGGTTTATTACTGTCAATGTTACTGAGGTAGTATGCAAAGCTTTATTTTGCATGCTATCCAAACAGATCAGATATACCATATATAAGTTAGAATTAAGTACGATAAATAGAGCAAAGGGGAAGATACAGGGTGCAGAATACAATTCTCAGCATTGTAGTGCTTTGTGGGTCATCAGTGCCACAGACAATGTACTACCATGCTATGCTGTAATTGCATTTACTTAGTTTTAATGGGAACTGCTTTCATGAAAAATATTGATGAGCTTTTTGTTGTTTCATTGAGAAAGCAAAATATGCAAACAAATAATTAAAAAGCAAAAACAAAAACAATACATTTTCTTGGCAGGAGGCCATGTTCTTCCCCAGAATGTGTTTGAGCAAACCAAAGAACTTTATAGTCAGGTTCACCAGATACAAATATAATAGTTGGCTGAAGCTATTGATTGCATAGTTAAGATAAGTCACATGTTTTAACTGATACAATAATTCTGAAGATTATAATAAATATTTTCAAGTCATTTGCTATCAAGTGATTTTATGCAAATATCTTTTTGAATTGAACTTTTAGTGTTTGTGCTTTTTCATAATTTTTCTTAATTGTAAGGTTTACAATTGCAGAGAAGTGTTAGCATTATATGTATTGTTTCTTTGGTGCTTAATGTTTTATTTAATGTGGAATTTGGGTTGCAGACAGGCTGCTGCTGTTCATTTGGCTATCCCCTTTAAAAGATAGGTGAGCATCAAAGGGGGAAAGGTAGATTTTGTACCACCAAGTTTCATCCAGGTGGAATTTGAGCTTCATTTCATTTCATTTCGATGTATATGTCCCCACATTAATTGGTTCTGTCCAGGTGTTTGTTCTGAGAGGTGTTGCTGCCAATGCAATAGACAGAGGGATTTCATGACAGATCACAGTGTTGAGTATTGTAGCCAGCTGGATCTAGAGACCATTGTGATATATTACACTGTTATTTTCTTGAAGAAAATTATAAACTGTAATAAATTTATGTGGAAATAAATGGTTGTATTTGAAAAATGGAAGTTCTGTGGCTTTGTTTTACCAATTTTACCATTTCTTTAATTCATTTTGATTCTATAATTAACATATAAATATTTTAAGCTACAAGTTAAATCTTTACAATTTGGAACACTGCGATACAAATGAATAATCTTCAGGAAAAATCGGTGAACTTTGCAATGTGTGTTTGTGGAACTTTGTATGTGGAAATGGTGCTGGATTAATCTCCTGCCTCACCCCATTCTTTTGTTCTATGTAATGAAGGCAAATGTTAATTTCCTGCATTGTGTTCATATATGTAAAATTTTGACTAGAGCATTCAGCTCAAAAGTGATTTTGCATGTGTCACATTTGTGTTGCATGCCATTCGATATCATGATTTATCATGATTATATGTTTTGGTGATTGCTTAATTGTGGCAGGCTTTATCACTATGATAGACACAAAATGCTGGAGTAACTCAGCAGGTTAGGCAGCATCTATAGTGAAAAAGGTTTGGTGACATTTCGGGTCAGAACCCTGCTTCAGACTGTAATAGTGTGAAGAAGGGTCCCGACCTGAAATGTCACCCATCCGTTTTCTCGAAAGATGCTGCCTGACCAGCTGGGTTACTCCAGCACTTTGTGTCCATCTTTGGAAAATACCAGCATCTGCAGTTCCTTTCTACACATGTTAGATGTCATCTTTCCCAAAGATATTCACGAAAAATCCACACATCTTGCAATCAAATATTATTGAAGAGGTTTATGTATTTTATGGTTCTGTTAACCTGAATTGATGGCTTTTCCTTTTATGTTTTAGACTGCAGAAAAATTGTACATTAAAGCTGACCAAATCAAGGATGCCATTGACATGTACAAGCAAGTGGGATGTTGGGAGAAGGCTCACAAGGTTGTGTGCTGAATTCTGATTATAAAATGAAACTGTTTAGGAAGCATTTCTCCATGTTTATGCAGCACAATTCACCTGGGACACAGGTCGAAGTATAATTTTGTAGGAAGGGGAAGAGAAACCCAACACACTTACACAGAAACAGGCAACTTGTACTCAAGGGTATTGTATTGATTAAGATTGATGTCCAAGATCTGCCCCTGATTCCATAGATACTTATCATTGGCATGGGGATCATTGGGGATAGAGCTGACCCTAGAAAATTTGGCGGACTCCATTTTGTTTGCTTTGAGCACTACTCTGCACTTGCTATGTCCACGCAGCATGGTGTTTGGCTATAAAATATTGCTTTTATATATGTTTTTCATATCTGTCCTACTTACCATCTTGATGTACAATGTCTATCTCTGAGTTTCCCAGCAAACACTCTACTTAGCTTGAATGTAAAGATGACAGCATTGAATGACACTACTAATTTATGAAAAGCATAAATTTGAGAATCAGGCTGTTTATACAGTTAGTCATTTCACCTTTGAATTGCCATTTCTGACATAATCATATATTATAACAAAATATACATAATTACACATTCAGCATAGAAACAGACCCATTAGCCCTCTACTTTAAGCACTTTTGTAATGGTGAAAATGTTTCCACTATCTACCCTATTAGTGCCCTTAGCTTTGGACGTGTCTGTTCGATGCAATGATAATTCTGCAACTCTCACGGATTAATTATCAGTTTAAAGCAAAACTTTTCTTAAAACTTACAGTTGGCTATGAAGTGCATGAAGCAGGAAGAAGTTGCAGTTCTGTATATAAATCAAGCACAAGAATTGGAAAATAATGGAAAATACAAAGAAGCTGAAAGGTAACATATTGAATACAATACTCTAGGCATTATTAGATGATATAGAAGCTTTTGACCCAAATTGTCCATTGTTTGCCTTGACACACGCAATAATGCAAATGTTCCTATGATATCCTGCAAATATTCAGTATTGATCTCAGTGCTGGTGCTGGTATTGCCAAATATATAGATAATTACAGATACAATTCACTCCAGTTGTTTTTTGCATTACTACATCCACTTGGGGTCAGTCAAAAATAGTATTTCCCAGGTTTAGGAATTTGGAATATTGACAGTGCTACAACTGAATGATATCCAGATTCTGCATGATGCCATGTTTCCAGTGGTAGAGCTGACTTTCTGTATTCCCGCAATGGCTTATAAAAATATCTCTTTAATATTGATCGTTGCATGCACTGCAGTAATCAAATATTTTAGTCCATTATTTCAGTCCAATGGCTACTGTAATGCAGTTTGAATAAGTGACATTTAATGTTGAAAGAAAATTGTATTACAGTTCCTTTCATCTTTTTTAAATTTTGGCTAGAGGGGTTGCAGTCTCAGATGGAGGTCTCAATATGTCAAGTCATAGTTTTGAATATGTGGGTGTCAAATGGTTAGTAGTGAATGGGTAGAGAGAGTCCCAGTCATGGGTTTGAGTGTAGTTGAGTTCCATGTGAAAGTCCTGGGGTATGGACTAGAACCTTGGGTCCCAATTTGGGGGGATGGTTGGAATATCTCAAATCCTAATCTTTGGGTAATTCATGTTCTGTGTTTTCCGCTTGTTTGCTGCTTAGGAGTCATTCATTTAAGTATTCTAAAAGTGAAGATGTTTCCTTAATTCCTTAATTCATGGATTCATAACTATTTGTGAAATGCTGATAAATTAACCTGTGCACATTCAGTATATCACATGGTCTTTGTCAAGTACAATGCCAAACACAGTTTATAACATTCCACTGGGAGGCTGGAAAGGATTAAGAGATCCAGGATACAGCATGGCAAAGCAGTAGGAGGTGTAATTTAATCGCAATTGTATCTTGTATCTACCCACTGTATTTACAGCTAGTATTCTGACCTAATAGAAGAAAATTGATCAATTTATTTTGAACTCTTACTATGATAATCTTTTGCTGCAGATTATACATTACAGTTGATGAACCTGATTTAGCAATCACAATGTACAAGAAGCTTAAAATGTATGATGACATGATACGACTGGTGGCAAAATATCATAAAGAACTACTTACTGACACCCACCTTCATCTTGCAAAGGTATGGGAAAATATGTGGATGTAGCTGTGTTCAAAATGCATCTTTTTGTCTGACTGTACTGTGCTACTGCTGTATTTATTTGCATGTGGAAAGGTGAGGACATCTGAGAGAAAGTCAACATGGTTTTGTGTATGAGAAATAATTTCTCACAAATTTGATTACATTTTTTTGAAGACATCACCAAGAAGATTGATGAGGGCTAGGTGGTAAACATAATCTACATGAATGTTAGCAGTGGGCTGATCTGGAAGGCTAGAACACATCGTGTTCAGGGTGAGCTAATTAATTGGATACAAAATTGGCTTGTTGGCTGTGGATAGTTGTTTTTCAGATTGGAGATCTGTGACCAGTGATGTACCGCAGAGATTGGTGCTGGGTCTACTGTTGTTTGTTTCATACAAATGATTTGGATGAGAATGAAGACGGCATTATTAGTAAGTTTGTGGATGTCAGCAATGTTGGTGGTAAAGTGGACAGTGAAGAAGGTTACAACAGGATATAGATCTACTGGGAAAATGGGCAAGAGAATGACAGATGGAATTTAACTCAAGCAATTGCGAAGTGATACATTTTGAGAATTTAAATCAAGGCAGGACATACACAGTGAACGGCAGGACATTGGGGACTTGTTGAACCATGAAATCTGGAGGTACAGGAACAGATAAGATGGTGAAGAAGACATATGGCAAGCGAGCCTTCATCAACCAAAACATTAAATACAGGAATTGGGACGTTGTACAAAATGTTGTTTAGGCTGCACTAGGTGTATTCTGGATGCCAAACTACAGGAAATTTGTAAGTAAGCTGGAAAGGTTGCAGAAAAGATTCACAAGTAAATTGCCTGGATTGGAGGGCTTGAGTTATGAGGAGAGATTGGTAGGTTGAGTCTGTTTACCTGGAGCTAATGAGAATGAGAGGTGACAAGGTAGAGGTATATAAAATTACAGGAGCATAGATAGGGTAGATACCCAGAGTTGATTTCCCATGGTGGAGTGTCTAAAACTAGAGGCCATAGGTTCAACGTGAGAGGGAGGAAGTTTAAAGAAGATCTGGGGAGGGGGGTACATTTTTCACAGAAAGAGTAGTTGGAATCTGAAATGCGCTGCCAGAGGAGGTGGAGACAGGAACAGTAACGGCATTTCAGAAGCATCAGATACTTGAATGGTCAATGCAGAGAGGTATGTAGAATTAATGCATGCAAGTGGGATTAGATTCGGTAGACATGATATTTAGCCGAGACACGGTGAGGCCAAGGGCCTGTTTCTATGATGTACGACTCCATGACTATATCTATAATTTAAAAATATTTGTCCAATATTACAGGAGAGGATATTATGTTGACATTGATTTTAAAATTATATTCATAAATCCAAATGTACAGAGGTAATCTGAATCTTGATGCAACATGATATGAAAATTTGGCAACATGGCCCATTTTTTCCTTACTGCTGCTGCTGATGAAACCCTCAATTGTCTCACATTTACCATATGGGTTTCCACAAAGGTTGCTGGACAAAACCCTATTGGGCATACCTGACAAGGCTGATTGTATCATGCCTGGGCCTTACAAATATATTTGAACTTTACCACAAAAACATAGAATCAAAATTTATTTTACTTTTCTTCCTCACAACTACAAAATCTTCATTCACATGAATGGGCTTACAGATCTTGTACCATCTCTATTCAGCTGCAGAATCTGTGAGCAAATTCCACAAGCTTAAATACTGGGGAATTCAAGTAACTTCATGCATAGTGATAGATTGAAAATTCAGAAGATGCTGACAAATTCAGGGCTTCCAGGTTTAATATGGATGCATTGAAGTCCAGAATCTGCTGGCATTGAAGTGGGTAAATGCAGGAAGCTCTGCTGCAAAACACTGCAAACTCTAGGCCATTATTTTTCTCAACTGAAATTTGAAGCTAAAATCTATTACTCCACAGTTAGATAGCTTCAATCAAGTTACAGTAGTGTTAATATATTTCTAGCTATCATTTGGATTTATTGGTGCAACCTGTTCTGATATGATTGTGTTGCTATAGGAACTGGAAAGTCAAGGCCGTTTTCGAGAAGCTGAGTATCATTATTTGGAAGCGAAAGAATGGAAAGCAATTGTGAATATGTACCGTGTTAATGACATGTGGGATGAAGCGTATAGGGTGAGAACATCAGCTTGTTCATTTGCATATTCTTGCATTCATTTTGTAATAGACATGAAATCCATTGTTTATAAAGACCACACAAAAATGTTGAAACTTAAAACATCAAATGGCACTAATAAACTGAAATATCTTTATATTACAAAACATATTAGTAAAACCTGTTTGTCCGTTACAATTCAATCAAAATAAACAGATCCCCTGATTTTTTTATTTTACCTTCCTGTTATCCAGAATGTGATCAATAATAGAACAAAAAGAAAAAGGGCGACACAATGGCGCAGCTGGTAGAGATGCTGCCTCACAACATCAGAGACCCAGGATCGATTCTTGCCTCGGGTGCTGTTTGCATGGGTTTCCTCCAGGTTCCACCCACATCCTCTAGTTTCCACCCACATCCCAAAGATGTACGGGTATGTAGATTAAATGGCTTCTGTAAATTGCCCCTAATGTATAGGGAGTTGATAAGAAAGTGGGATAACATAGTATTAGTCTGAATGGGTGAACAATGGTCAATGTGGACTTGGTGGGTCGAAGGACCAGATTCCATCCTGTATCTCTAAACATGAAAAATAGGAGCATGCGTCAATCAATGTGATCTTTGAATCTTTTTTGACCATTCAACAGATCATGGCTGATCTTGACCTCGGATCCATTAATACTTGTTGCCATAACACTTGTCTCCATTATGGACCAAAGGTTTCCCTCATAATTGTGTATGTTCTGAGGCAGGAAGAGGCAGTATAGTGATGTAGCTAGAAAAACTGCTGTCTCACAGTAACAACAACCTGGGTTCTTTCTGGACTCCGATGCTGTCAGTGTGATGACAGCATGTTTTCCATGTCCACTGGGTTTCTTCCAAATGCTCTAGTTTTTTTTCCATATCCCAAATATATAGTATAGTTTAGAGATTCAGCATGGAAACAGCCCCTTTGGCCCATCGAGCCGTGTCGAACCAATGATCACCCATACATTTATTCTATGTTATTTCAGTTTCACATCCTACACACAAGGGGCAATTTACAAAAGTCAATTAACCTACAAACCTGCATGCCTTTGGAATGTGGGAGGAAACTGGAGCACCCCGAAAAAACCCACACGTTTACAGGGAGAACGTATAAACTCCATATAGACAACAACTGTAGTCAGGATTGAACCCGGGTCTCTGGCGCTATAAGGTGGCAATTCTACTGCTGTGCCACCCTGTATTGGCAGGTTAATTGGTAATTGCAATTTTCCCCTGAAACAAACTTCAGACATCTTGATGTATTCCACCATATTTCCAATTGTTTCTTATTTTAGTTATCCCTTTATCCACACCACTGCAACCGTATCCCTTTCTATAAAATATTTTTTCAGTTTCCTTTGTTCACGCTCTGCTCTTTTCCTTTTCCCCATTGTTTCTCATTCATTTTCTTTTATTCTAGTTTCTTCATATCTCTATTCTGACATCCATTCTGCTCAAGCTCCCTCTTTCTAGCATGCGTCCATCTTTCATCCGGTCTATTACTTTAAATAACATATTCCATTCTTCCCTGTATCTCAGCTTTTATTCCATCCTTTCCTCTAACCATTTTGCTACCTCTTGACCCTTTTCTCGATAAAGCATCCAGAGGATTCTATATTCATTTACCACTGCAGAAGACAAATTAATGATTAGTTATTCAGTGTCTTTATATTCTACATGAGTGCAATGGTTT
Organism: Malacoraja senta; assembly: GCA_038087875.1. Taxonomy (NCBI): domain Eukaryota; kingdom Metazoa; phylum Chordata; class Chondrichthyes; order Rajiformes; family Rajidae; genus Malacoraja; species Malacoraja senta. The sequence goes on along the minus strand of JAXLNO010001203.1, from coordinate 182,778 downwards.
CTTTAGTGGTTTTATTCATTTCTTTATCCTCTTGGTCATACACTGTTTTTCTCTGTTTCTCCCTGTGACTATTATCTACCTGTGCACTTACCCTTACATAGAGGCATAATTGGATAGGCAACACAAATTTCAGGATGGAGAAATATATAATTGGACATTAGTAAAGGGAGGAGGGATGCACTAATCGGAGCAATTTTGGGGAAATTATTCAACACAGCATATAACCTTTTATTAACATTAAATGATAGCAGATAACTGATTGGGTTGCATTGTTTTTTGCTGTGGCATTCTAAGTACTAAATTGAAAAAATTCCAAAGTAGACTGAAAATTATTTTTTCTTCTGACAAAACATCTGTACCCATTTGTACTTGGTAAAAGCCCTGTTACACTGTGCGAGCTGACCCACGAGGTACCCCGAGTGAAAGACTCGTGGTTGCGTACGAGACTACAAGTTTATGATCCAGAGTTTAACCGAGTTCCCACGGGTATGTCTAAGTTTGCCATTTACTTCTCATTTCTGCGATGTTCCAAGTTCGTCTCCCGAGTGTACCAAGTTCCTCTCCTGTTGATCAGCTGCATTACAGGAGAGTGGTGTGATTAAATTTGACTTCTAGCATAGGATCTCTTCCAAGAGATGAAAAGTTGCAGAGAGTAAACAGACATGTACCTGAAAGCCATTAAGGCCTGTAAAATTGTTGCCCTGTTTTAATAGCCTGCCACCCGCATATTTAATGTTGTCTTTCTTGAAGACATCATTCAAAGTTCAAAACAAACAGCCTTTTTAAAGACAAGCATTACATGTGTTAATTGCCTGTCTTCACGCATATTTCATTTTATGGGCTATGGGAGACAGGATTCAAACTTCAAACACACAACCTGTGAAAGTTGTGTGCAACTTATAACTTTACAGCTGCAGGGCACAGAACTACTAGAGAAGTTTAATTTGATGTAAAATATAGAACTTTTACATCAATAACACTGAAAATTTATCAATATTGGATAAAATAAAATGGTTTACCTGCTGATACCCTAATATATCATAATGTACTCACATGTGCACCCAGGATACTCCGCTGCCTTTTCCTCAAACAGAGCAGGCTTCTTGTCCCTATTACGATAATCTTCTTTAGATTTGTCATAGAGGATTTCGTTAGCTTGAAACCACTCTACAAGGTCTCCCTCTTGCTGCCTGTCGAAGTTAAATGGTTTAACTTTATTCCATCTTCCCTTGAATGGGGCATCCACGTCTGAGGCTGTTTCACACACAGCTACCTGGGAGCCCACAGGCAGTGTTGACTTCTCCTGTGGCATCTCCTGTTGAATCTCCTGTTGAATCTCCTGTTGCCTCTCCTCCTCCTCCTCCTGTATAACTATAGCCTCCATGGCAGGTTTTTTGTAAGGCTCTGCTCTTCCCTTTCGTCGAACTTTTCTGGGAGCCATCTCTAGCAAGCTTCTTATCAAAAAGATTCACCAGCAATGAGGTGAAACGCCCAAGATTGACCCAGGTCACATGCTGATGTTGAAGTCACCTTTTTTTTACTCACCTTTTTTTTCCTCTGTCCAGCTGACGAGTTCAGAGTGCACATGAGAGTCACCGGAGTCATGTCTGATTGCCTGGGCAGCCTACCAGCTTCCACAGTCTACATCGTACAAAGCATCATATTGTGATGCATCAATGCCTGTTTTGGGAGCAGCTTTGCCCTAGAGCGCAGTATATATTACAGAGACTTGCAAATGTAGTGCAATCTATTACACAGGCCAGCTTTCCCCCTATCAATCTACACTTCGACCTGCTTCGGGAAGCAGCCAAAGTACCATTCCTTCCTCTCCTTTCACCCCGTGAGCAGATAATACAAACGCTCACATACACGTACTACCTGATTCAGGGACAGCTCCTTCCTCACTGTCATTAGATTGCTGAAACGGAAGTTTTTCGGTGTGTGAAGAAGGGTCTCGACCTGAAACGTCACCCATTCTTTCTCTCCAGAGATGCTGCCTGTCTCGCTGAGTCCAGCATTTTGTGTCCATCTTCTCATAACTGAAGTCCTGATATCCTGATATACCCCATTACAGCTCTTGGACAAAAAAACTCGAAACTTTGTTGTGTTGTATCTGCACGCTGGTATTTTTTTCTCTTTGCGCTAGCTATTTATTGCACTTATGTACGGCTTTATTTCAAAACTCGCAAACATTCAGGTGACAAAATAACCCAATATCAATACCATGTCCACCTCATCCCAGTTTATGGGGGATGGGGGGGGGGGGGGGGTAGGATCATGATATGAATCTGTGCCAAGTTGTAAAACTCCTGCCGGGATACCGTCTCCGGGTTCATGATCATACCAGTAATATTGTGAGATCGACATACTGTTGGCACTCGCAATATTACTGGCATTATCACTAATCAATTATTACATCTCAGAATTTGTGTAACAATATTTCATGTTCCCCGGGAACATTAGCACTTTAACACTGCACTTTGGGATCTTATTTGCCATCGGGTAAAAGATTGTGATTATGGTCATGTTAAGAATTAAAAGTCATAAAATCAATGTGTGAAATGTGATTCTTATTTTTCAAAGTCTCTCATAGGAAACAATGAGCGTATAGAGCCCAGGGAGAGGGGGAGAAAGGAACGTACACTCACAGAGGCAGAGTCTCTCAGCCTGTGTGAGAGGGAGGAAGGGAGAGAGAGACACACACACAAGGTGGATGTGAAATCTCACCTACCTGTTTCAGTGACAGGCACCCGCAGCCAGTGAATGAAGACACCCCCATCTGTCTCCCCCTCCTCTCCCTCCACTCTCCACCCCCTCTCCTCCACACCCCCCCCTCACCCCCCCCCCAATTTGGAAGTCATCCCATCACCCATTCCTTCTCTCCAGAGATGCTGCCTGCCCGCTGTTAAAGAGTTCCCACTTGCAGCAGCATAACAGGCCATTAAACACAATCCTCATAGAAAATATACTAAACAAAGAAAATATATATTAAAAAATCCAGTATTATTGCAAAAATCCCAAAGTCCTTAGTGCAACCAAGGCAGTTTGTAGTTCATAGTTTAGTTAGCATTTGTAGCGTTCAAGAGCCCGATGGTTGTTGGGAAGAAGCTGTTCTTGAACCTGGAGGTCATGGTTTTCCGATTCTTATACCTTCTGCTCAGCAGGAATGAAATGAGAGCATGGCCATGGTAGTGTGGGTTCATGGCAATGCTGGCTGCCTTTTTGAGGCAGCACCTCATATAGAACCCTTTGATTCAGTAAAGTTCAGTAAAGAGATCGGGAATCTGGCATCATGGCTTGAGAATAAAACCCAGCCTTTAACATCCGCATAATGAAAGAGTTGGTGTTGTCCTACGGAACAGGGGTGCAGGAGAGGTGAACACAACCCTGTCTTCTTCAACAGCACTGGTAGAGATGGCTTCTGGACGTGACTGGCAAACCTCAGATTAGGCTGCCATGAAGTGTCATAAAATGTTCTCACGCTGTTCCTCAATACTGGTTTGTCTTAAGGTTGTGAGCTCAGTCCCAAATACACAAAATCTATATATAAACTTCAAGCAATTTTTTCTTTTCAACCCACTCTGTCACCTTATCAATAACTTTTACTTTGTTAAGCAGAATTTGTCTTTAAAAAGTCTAAGTAACTGATATTTCTGTCCCTGATTATTGTTTCTAAAAAGAGTTCCCACGGTAGAATCACGAGTCACAAAGGTAAACGCACGGGCCACTACGTTCTTACAACGAGTTGAAATGTTTCAAATTTTAACCTCAAGAGTACATTTTACTCGTGGAAAAGTTCAAATATGTTTGAACTTTTTCAAGAGTTAACAAGTTTCACGGGTACCTGCGTTAGCGCCACGAGTCGCTAAGTTGCGTCCACGAGTTCCGATGTTCCCGCTACGTTAATTGTACGTGATTACCACGAGTTAAATTTGTTTTAAACTCGGGGTACCTCGTGGGTCAGCTCGCACAGTGTAACAGGGCTTTAAGTTTTCATTGAAAATTGAAAAATCTCCAATGTGTGTAATGTGATAGTTGATTTAAGAATTTTTGTTTGTGTTTCTTGAAGGTCTCTAAAGCCCATGGGGGTGCAAATGCTCATAAACAGGTTGCCTACCTATGGGCTAAAAATCTGGGAGGAGAGTCAGCAGTTAAATTGCTGAATAAATTTGGTCTTCTGGAAACAGCAATTGACTACGCAGCCGATAACTGGTGAGATATGCTCAAAATAAAATCCTTTCACATTACCATTTGTGCTAAGTTATATGACTTTTTCCACCTACCTTCCTTTGTTGTGTAACCCTTATTTAATTGAATAAATAACTCCCCTTTTGGGATGGGCAAACCGAGTCAATTCTTAAACCTTGGAACATAATGAATTTATTTTGGTAAATGGTAAACATGTTTTTGCATTCATCATGAATTCTGCACAAAAAAGCTCTCAGAAGGAGAATAGATTTCTGTTGGGCGTTAAATGTTGTTACTTCTGTGCTTTGATAAGTATGTACTTAAATCTGCTGACTGTAACAGTCACAGCTGCAAGCTTAAAGCCAATCATAAGACACATAGCCAGTCACAAAATACTCAGTACGACAGGCAGCATCTCTGGATAGAAGGAATGAGTGATGTTTTGGGTCGACCGAAACGTCACCCATTCCTTGTATACAGAGATGCTGCCTGTTCTGCTGAATTACTCCGGCATTTTTTGTCTATCTTCGGTGTAAACCAGGATCTACAGTTCCTTCTGACACATAGCCAGTGTTAGCCATGATGACCAGGGCAAGGAACAGCAAAATATTAGCAAATCAAGGTGGTGTGTGACACAGGGAGGAACTTGACTCATTCGGTTTGCCCATCCCAAAAGGGGGGTTATTTATTCAATCAAATAAGGGTTACACAAAAAGACCATCATATAAGTGAATGGGACAGCAATCTGAGCTTCCACTACAGCTGCACGACAACTGTAGCCGATCTGGGGACTCTTCTCATGCAGATTCTGACTCAATGCTTACAGTGCCCTCCATAATGTTTGGGACAAAGACCCATCATTTATTTATTTGCCTCTGTAAATTTGAGATTTGTAATTGAAAAAATTACATGGTTAAAGTGCATATTGTCAGATTTTAATAAAGACCCATTTTTATACATTTTGGTTTCACCATGTAGAAATTACAGCAGTGTTTATACATAGTCCCCCCATTCACACAATCACAAGAATACTTTATTAGCCAAGTATGTTTTGCAACATACAAGGAATTTCATTTGCCAAGTCAGTCAAACAAATAAAAATCAACGGAACACACAAAATACATTTAAACATAAACATCCACCACAGTGACTCCTCCATATTCCTCACTGTGATGGAAGGCGAATTTTTTTTTCAAATCTCTTCCCTTCTTTGCTCTTCCGCGGTCGGGGGCCTCGAGCCCTCCGTTAATGGGACGATCTCAATGTAAAGTCCGCAGGCCATGGTTGGATCGATCCCAGGCAAGGGATCGACTCCGATGTTAAGTCCATGCCCTGCGGTGGGGCTCAAAATCAGTCCGAGGAGGCCTCCAACTCCATCAATAGTAGGCCGCAGAGCGACCGGAGATGCGACCCGGAAAACAATCGCATCTCCGGCAGGTAAGAAACTGAAAAAAGTTTCCCCCCACATAAAACAAACTGGAGAACATCCACGCAGACTTTTAAAACGCACTAAAAAAAAATTTTTAATGAAAAAACAGACTGTTGGCGGGGCTGCCAATCGTGCAACGCCCCTGGAAGAACCATAATGTTTGGAACACAGCAATGTCATGTAAATGAAAGTAGTCATGTTTAGTATTTTGTTGCATATCCTTTGCATGCAATGACTGCTTGAAGTCTGTGATTCATGGACATCACCAGTTGTTGGGTTTCTTCTTTGGTGATGCATTCCCAGGCCTGTATTGCAGCCATATTAGCTTATGCTTGATTTGGGGACTAGTCCCCTTCAGTTTTTTCTTCAACATATAAAAGGCATGCTCAGTTGGGTTAAGATCGGGCGAATGACTTGGCCACTCAAGAATTTACCATTTTTTAGCTTTGAACAACTCCTTTGTTGCTTTAGCAGTATGTTTGGGATCATTGTCTCGCTGTAGAATGAACCGCCGGCCAATAGGTTTTGAGGCATTTGTTTGAACTTGAGCAGATCGGATGTGTCTATACCCTTCAGAATTCATTATGCTACTATCATCAGCAGTTGTATCATCAAAGAAGATGTGAGCCAGTACCTTCAGCAGCCATAAATGCCCAGGCCATAACAGCCCCACCACCGTGTTTCACAGATGAGGTGGTATGCTTTGGATCTTGGGCAGTTCATACTCTCCTCCATACTTTGCTCTTGCCATCACTCTGATATAAGTTAATCTTTGTCTCCTCTGTCCAAAAGACCTTTTTCCAGAACTGTGGTTGCTCTTTTAAGTACCTCTTTGCAAACTGTAACCTAGCCATCCTATTTTTGCGGCTAACCAGTGTTTTGCATCTTGCAGTGTAGCCTCTGTATTTCTGTTCATGAAGCATTCTGCGGACAGTGGTCAATGACAAATCCACACATGACTCCTTAAGACTGTTTCTGATCTGTCTGACAGGTGTTTGGGAATTTTTCTTTATTATAGAGAGAATTCTTCTGTCATCAGCTGTGGAGGGACCTGCCAGTCCCTTTGTGATTAGTCAAGTCAAGAGAGTTTATTGTCATGTGTCCTAGACAGGACAATGAAATTCTTGCTTGCTGCAGCACAACAGAATATTGTAGGCATAAATACAGAACAGATCAGTGTCCATATACCATAGATAATATATATACACACATAAATAAACAGATAAAGTGCAATAGGCTGTTATAGTTCAGAGTTTGTTTGAAGTTGTCTTTAATAGTCTGATGGCTGTGGGGAAGTAGCTGTTCCTGAACCTGGATGTTGCCGATTTCAGGCTCCTGTACCTTCTACCTGAAGGCAGCGGAGAGATGAGTGTGTGGCCAGGATGGTGTGGGTCCTTGATGATGTTGGCAGCCCTTTTGAGGCAGCGACTGCGACAGATCCCCTTGATGGTAGGGAGGTCAGAGCCGATGATGGACTGGGCAGTGTTTACAACCTTTTGCAGCCTTTTCCGCTCCTAGACGCTCAAGTTGCCGAACCAAGCCACGATGCAACCAGTCAGCATGCTCTCTACCGTGCACCTGTAGAAGTTCGAGAGAGTCCTCCTTGACATACCGACTCTCCGTAATCTTCTCAGGAAGTAGAGGCACTGATGTGCTTTCTTTATAATTGCATCAGTTCTGGGACCAGGAGAGTTCTTCGGAAATATGCACGCCCAGGAATTTGAAGTTCTTGACCCTTTCAACCATCGACCCGTTGATATAAACGGGACTGTGGGTCCCCATCCTACTCCTTCCAAAGTCCACAATCAGTTCCTTGGTTTTGCTGGTGTTGAGAGCCAGGCTATTGTGCTGGCACCATTTGGTCAATCGGTCGATCTCACTTCTATACTCTGACTCGTCCCCATCAGTGATACGTCCCACAACAGTTGTGTTGTCAGCGAACTTGATGATGGAGTTCGCACTATGACCGGCTACGCAGTCGTGAGTATAGAGTGAGTACAGCAGGGGGCTGAGCACGCAACCTTGAGGTGCTCCCGTGCTGATTGTTATCGAGGATGACACATTTCCACCAATACGGACAGACTGTGGTCTGTGAATGAGAAAGTCGAGGATCCAATTGCAGAGGGATGCGCAGAGATCCAGATCTGAGAGCTTGGTAACCAGCTTGGAGGGGATGATGGCATTAAATGCCGAGCTGTAGTCAATGAATAATAGCCTGACATATGAGTTTTTGTTGTCCAAGTGGTCCAGAGCAGAGTGGAGAGCCAGTGAGATCGCATCCACCGTTGATCTGTTGTGCCGGTAGGCGAACTGCAATTGGTCCAGGTTTTTGTCGAGGTAGGAGTTGATTTGCACATGATCAGCCTCTCAAAGCACTTCATCACCACAGATGTTAGTGCCACTGGTCGATAGTCATTTAGGCACATCACCTTGCTCTTCTTGGGCACCGGTATTATTGATGCCCTTTTAAAGCAGGTGGGAACCTCAAACCTCAGAAGTGAGAAGTTGAAAATGTCCATAAAAACTCCAGCCAGTTGGTCCGCACAGGTTTTTAGAACACGACCGGGTATACCATCAGATTTGTAAGCTCACCAGTGCTCTCTTTCATCTTAATGATGTTCCATACCAGCGGGTGGCGCTTCGATGGTAGCCTCGCCTACAGTCTGTCTCTTATGTCTTTTTTTTGTTATTTTTAGTGTGTTTAAAAAGTATGTGTTAATGTTCTCTGGTTTGTTTTATGTGGGGGGTGGGCGGGTGGTTCGGGCAAAAACTTATTATCAATCTCTTACTCTGTCGGAGATGTGATTGTTTTCCGGATTGTATCTCTGGTCGCCCTGTGGCCTAACATCATGGAGCTGGTGGCCTTGCTCTGGACTGACTGTGAGCCCCACCACGGGGCGTGGATTTACCATCGGAGCTGATTCCTTCCCTGGGATCGACTTTAACATCAAGGGCATGCAGTCTCGGGTTGAGATAGACGTCGGGATGCTCCAAAAGCACACAACTTTCGACTAGCACCGACCCGGGGTCGGTCACACGGCGCAGGGGAGCTGAAATTCCCACCCAATGCAGGAGCTTGATCAACCCGACGAGGAGGCCACGGGAGTAAGATCGTCCCGTCAACGGAAGGTTAGAGGCCCCCGACCGCTGGAGGACAAAGAAGGGAGAGATTGGACTTTTTTTTGCCTTCCATCACAGTGAGGAATGTGGAGAAGTCACTGTGGTGGATGTTTATGTTAAAATGTGTTTTGTGTTCTGGTGGTTTATATTGGTATGACTATATGGCAAATCAATTTCCTCATATGTTGCAAAACATACTTGGCTAATAAAGTATGATTATGATGAAGTATGATTATGATTAAACAGTTGATTTTCGTAAACCTAAGGTTTGGCTGATGTCTCTAACAGTTTTATTCTTGTTTCTCAGTCTCATAATGGCTTCTTTGACTTTCATTGGCACTACTTTGGTCCTCATGTTGATAAACAGCAATAAAAGTTTCCCAAGGTGATGGAAAGACTGGAGGAAAGACTTGCTGCTGAGAACTCTCTTATACCTGCATTAAGGAGGCAATTAAACACACCTGAGCAATTACAAACACCTATGAAGCCATGTGTCCCAAACATGATGGTGCCCTGAAATGGTGGTGGTGGGGGGGGGGGGGGGTATATAAACACAGCTGTAATTTCTACATGGTAAATCCAAAATGTACAAATATGGCCTTTAATAAAATCTGACAATCACAAAGCATGTGATTTTTTCTATTACAAATCTCAAATGTGGAGTACAGAGGCAAATAAATAAATGATGGGTCTTTGTCCCAAACATCTCTAAATTATGCACAATATCACTATCTGAGCTGGTAACTTCAAGTGTGAAATCAAGTAACAATGTATTTATCATCACTGCCTTCATGCTCGACCTGCAATTTGATCAAAGTAAATTTCCTGGAAGTGAATTTTTTTTTAATTGAAAGGAGGTAGAGCACAGGGTAGGATAATGATAATCAGAGCGCAAGTTTGAGTTAAAGGTCCATCTCTAGTAGTAAATCTGGAGATTATGCTTTGAGGAGGGAATGATGTATAAAATGGAAGATTAGGCAGGAGACTACTGACCATTTCATTGTTTGTGGCCAAGGCAAGCCATGGCTTCAGCTGTTTTATTAACAGGCTCCTATTTTCTCCTCTATGGGAGTTAGGACATGAATATGTAGTTGGGCGCCTCCAGTTATTTCTTTTTATCTTTGCTTGTACATGGAAGGGAGAGGTGAGGATATCAGTGAATGTCTTCACTATGTTTTGGTAATTTAACGGTCATGATTGAATTGTTGCCAATGTGCATGCATGCTGTGACATGCTCAATTTGAGAGGAGACAATGGAGGATGTGAATATTAAGTATGATGTTTGTGAAAGTCTGCTCATAGGAGAACAATAGATATGTGGAGAATTGAGCAGTGTCCGAGACTGTGTGCATTTGATATAATATGATCTCTGAAGATGTATTCATGTACACCCATATATCTTGATGGAATTTATTTTGATCCTGCATCCAGATCCTTGGGAGTTAATTTAGGGCACCGATATTTTGGCCTGTCTACTTCCACTGTGTTCTTAAGGGTCTTCAGTAACTTGAAAGATACCATAGAAACATAGAAACTAGGTGCAGGAGGAGGCCATTCGAGCCAGCACCGCCATTCATTGTGATCATGGCTGATCGTCCTCTATCAATAACCCGTGCCTGCCTTCTCCCCATATCCCTTGACTCCACTAGCCCCTAGAGCTCTATCTAACTCTCTCTTAAATCCATCCAGTGACTTGGCCTCCACTGCCCTCTGTGGCAGGGAATTCCATAAATTCACAACTCTCTGGGTGAAAAAGCTTTTTCTCACCTCCGTCTTAAATGACCTCCCCTTTATTCTAAGACTGTGGCCCCTGGTTCTGGACTCGCCCAACATTGGGAACATTTTTCCTGCATCTAGCTTGTCCAGTACTTTTATAATTTTATATGTTTCTATAAGATCCCCCCCTCATCCTTCTAAACTCCAGTGAATACAAGCCTAGTCTTTTCAATCTTTCCTCATATGACAGTCCCGCCATCCCAGGGATCAATCTCGTGAACCTACGCTGCACTGCTTCAATCACAAGGATGTCCTTCCTCAAATTAGGAGACCAAAACTGTACACAATACTCCAGATGTGGTCTCACCAGAGCCCTATACAACTGCAGAAGAACCATTTTACTCCTATACTGAAATCCTCTTGTTATGAAGGCCAACATTCCATTAGCTTTCTTCACTGCCTGCTGTACCTGTAAGCCAACTTTCAGTGACCGGTGTACAAGGACGCCCAGGTCTCGCTGCACCTCCCCCTTACCTAACCTAACCCCATTGAGATAATAATCTCCCCCTTTGTTTTTGCCGCCAAAGTGGATAACCTCACATTTATCTATATTATACTGCATCTGCCATGCATCTGCCCACTCACTCAACCTGTCCAGGTCACCCTGCAATCTCCTAACATCCTCTTCACAGCTCACACTGCCACCCAGCTTTGTGTCATCCGGAAACTTGCTAGTGTTACCAGGCTCTATGAGGATTCCAATGCAGCATCTAACAAATTCTGTCTGTTATCTCCCTTGAAGTGTAATTCTTCAGTTTTTCGGGATGCATTCAATGAACAACTGCTCTAGCCACAATACTCCTCCCTCTTGAAGGACAAGGCTGTCTCAGGAAGCATTGGCCATCTCTAAATCTGGTTAGGAAGGAGCTGCAGATGCTGGTTTAATTCAAAGAGAGTCTGATTAGTCAGTTAGTTAGTTAAATCTGGTTAGTTACTCATGATATTGACCCCATGCAGCCATTGATCAGTGGTTCTGGTGGCTGGCTGCAAAAGACCTTCACGGAAGGCTTGCAGCCAGTTACACAGTCACCTGATATGCATTAGTGCCTGTAATTTGCAAATCAAACTGAACAGTATGGTATAGAAGTACTTTGGTGGAATATATAAATGTATAGTTAATCTATAAAATAATTCACAAGCTTTGTAGGAATAATGTAAGCTTGCTAAAAATAATTTTGAGGTGATTATTGGGGTTGGAGGGCATGAATTATCTGAATTATCTGATTAAAACTTATACATTGCAATTTAAAGAAATTATTAAGAAGCCGAATGTTGATGTTGAATAATCATTTACAACATTTGCTTTCAGTTCTTTCGAGTTTGCTTTTGAATTGTCACGATTGTCAATGAAAAATAAAATCCCAGATATTCATCTCAAATATGCCATGTATCTGGAAGATGAGGTAAATGGTTATTTTCTTTATTTAGGTTTAACTACTTTCGTTCTACTGGAAATGTTATTTAGAATTTTTATATGTGTGCTCATCACCATAACAATATAGTATAATACAATTTGTTCTTATTTCAAAAATGGTGGGGAATTATAGACCAGTTAGCCTGACTGGTGGGTACTGGTGGAGAAGATGCTGGAGGCAATTATAAAATATGAAATAGCGGCACATTTGGATAGCAGTAACAGGATCGGTCCGTGTCAACATTGATCTACGAAGGGGAAATCATGCTTGACTAATCTTCTGGAATTTTTTTGATGATGTAACTAGGAAAATGGATAAGGGAGAGCCAGTGGATGTAGTGTACTTGGACTTTCAGAAAGCATTTGAAAAGGTCCCACATTAGGAGATTAGTGGGCAAAATTAGGGCACATGGTATTGGGGGAGAGTGCTGACATAGATAGAAAATTGGTTGGCAGACAGGAAACAAAGAGTAGGGATTAACGAGTCCCTTTCAGAATGGCAGGCAGTGACTAGTGGGGTACCGCAAGGCTCAGTGCTGGGACCGCAGCTATTTACAATATACATCAATGATTTAGATGAAGGGATTCAAAGTAACATTAGCAAATTTGCAGATGACACAAAGCTGGGTGGCAGTGTGAACTGTGAGGAGGATGCTATGAGAATGCAGAGTGACTTGGACAGGTTGGGTGAGTGGGCAGATGCATGGCAGATGCAGTTTAATGTGGATAAATGTGAGGTTATCCACTTTGGTAGCAGATTACTATCTAAATGGTGTCAAGTTGGGAAAAGGGGAAGTACAACGGGATATGGGGGGTCCTTGTTCATCAGCCAATGAAAGTAAGCATGCAGGTACAGCAGGCAGTGAAGAAAGCGAATGGCATGTTGGCCTTTATAACAAGAGGAGTTGATTTAGGAGCAAAGAGGTCCTTCTGCAGTTGCATAGGGCCCTTGTGAAACCACACCTGGAGTATTGTGTGCAGTTTTGGTCCCCTAATTTGAGGAAGGACATTCTTGCTGTTGAGGGAGTGCAGCGTAGGTTTACAACGTTAATTCCCGGGATGGCAGGACTGTCATATGCTGAGAGAATGGAGCGGCTGGACTTGTATACTCTGGAGTTTAGAAGGATGAGAGGAGATCTTATTGAAACATAAAAGATTATTAAGGGTTTGGACATGCTAGAGGCAGGAAACTTGTTCCCAATGTTTAAGATTAAGGGGTAAGCCATTTAGAACGGAGACGAGGAAACACTTTTTCTCACAGAGAGTTGTGAGTCTGTGGAATTCTCTGGGGCGGTGGAGGCCAGTTCTGTGGATACTTTCAAGAGAGAACTAGATAGGGCTCTTAAAGATAGCAGAGTCAGGGGATATGGGAAGAAGGCTGGAACGGGGTACTGATTGGGGATGATCAGCCATGATCACATTGAATGCCGGTGCTGTCTCGAAGGGCCGAATGGCCTACTCCTGCACCTATTGTTTATTGCCTATTGTCTAATACAATAAATTTGATGGCTGAGATCACTAGATACGCTCTATAGATAACACGTCCAAAATATGTTGTCATTTTACATTTTCTTGAATTTCTTGTGGATGCATTCTTATCCGCATGGGTGGTCAATAGCTGTTTGTGAGAGTAACATAACATCTGAACATTTTTATTTTGGGGTTACATCCAAACCCATGAGCCCAAATTTATGGTGCCATTAATTTTTAATTCATTGATGGTTTTCATCAAATATTGATAGTATACCATTAGAAAATAACTAAGAAACAAGCTAAAATACATGAAAGAAATTTAGGAAATCACATGAAAGAAAATACATGAAAGAAATACATGAATAAACCAAGGAGTAAACAAGGATAGGATAGCAAATTTGTCCTTGATTGCTTATGCTAAAAGCCCTTGCATGAAATTAACGGGAACTAAGTTTCAGAAGATGGTTGCATCATGTGGCCTTTATGATAGGTTGGGAGGGGGGTTTGGGGGGGTGGGGGGGGGGAACCGATGAGCTTGAGAGCCCATTGTTACCATTGGCATCGTCCCATTGTGATGTCATTGTGGCAGTCGGCAGTCAGCTTGAGAGCCCATTCTGATTGGTGCACTGAGGCATTGTGACATCATCACTGTGAGAAGGTTGGAAGCTGTCTTTGAAAAGGCGGCTTTGGCTGTTTTTTAAATTTCAACGATTAATAACTTCGGAAATATAGGTGGAAATGCGACGGGAAGATGTTTATCGCCACCAGGGGGGAAATGTGTGTAGGATGTGTGAAAATGGGAAGGCTGTGGCCTAGCGTTTAGAAGAAGATAGGAATTAACCAGATTGGCGCACACACACACACGCACACACGCACAGACAGACACGCACGCATGCCCAGGCACGCACGCACGCACGCACGCACGCACGCACGCACACACACACACACACACACACACACACACACACACACAGACACACACACACACACACACACACACACACACACACTCAATCAACGGGTATTATTATGAAAATGATATCAGAATTTGTTGCAAACCTTGTAAAGATTTATGGAAACACTTTACATGTAATAAAGTAAAAAAGAAAAATGCAGACGCATCATATTTATCATGTTTCACAATTCCAGGGTAAATTTCCAGAGGCAGAAATTGAATTCATTAAAGCGGGAAAGTCTAAAGAAGCTGTCCTCATGTGAGTCTTTCGTCTTATAGATCTTTCATGACATAAGTGAATATATTTTGTTTCGTATAGCGTAACATTCAGTTTACTTTTCTAAGGTATGTACACAACCAGGATTGGGATGCTGCGCAGAGAGTGGCAGAAGCTCATGACTCGGACAGTGTAGCTGACGTCCTGGTTGGCCAGGCACGATTTGCCTTTGACCAGAAAGAATATCAAAAGGCTGAGGCGTTCCTCCTGAGGGCTCAAAGACCAGAACTGGCTGTGAAATATTACAAGGTCAGATTTTTAAATATATTTTGTTATTACCATTGAAAATTAACATAATTTATCAGGGATTGCCATAAAGGCACAAGAGGTGCTAATTATTTACATGAGCACATTATTTATAATTCACAAAGATAAAATGGCATTTTAATAAAGTCAATAATTAATGTATCCTTTGCACATATTTGTTATATTCAGATTTCGTAGTAACAAGTGTTCAAATTCGGAGAGTATCTTTAGGGAATATTTCTCCAACTTCTGTCCAAGGACTAAAGTAGAATAAGGATGAAACTAATGTTGCCAATTCCAGTGAAAATTACAGTAGCTATGAATTTCAAAACTATTACTGGGATGATAACCTTTCTGCAAGTACAGTTTCTGTATTCAAGGGAAGCTAAATTATATGTTGGCAGAACATAGCTGATACTGTAGGTCATGCACCAGGATTCCCAAGGATTGTGTGTTCCCAATGATGAATGCACCCATGGAGACACAAGAAACTGCTGATGCTGGATTCTTGAGTAAACACAAAGTGCTAGAGTAAGTCATCAGGTCAGGCAGCATCATAGGTGACGTTTTGGATTGGGACTTATCTTCAGACTGATTAAGGGGTGAGGACAGGACAAAGCCCGACATGTAATAAGTAGATATAGATGAGCGAGGTTTGATTGGCAAATGGGTGGACAAAGGCTAGAGATGGAAAGGAAGGGGGTCAGATAAGGAGAGTGAAGAATAAAATGTAAAGCCGAGGGAATATAGGTGGAAGTGGACAGGGGAAACGGGAAAAGGGCGATGAGATAGTGGGAGAAATGGGTGGGAAGCATAGGAGAGAAAGGAGAGAGTAAAAGGGGGGGGGGGTGTTATACAAAATTGGAGAATTCATACAGTTGGGTTGGAAGCTATCTAAGCGGAATATGAGGTCCAGTTTACGTGTCAATGGAATGGGAATGGGAAGGGGTTAAAATGGCTAGCAACCTGGAGATTCAGCAGGCCTAGGTGGACTGAAAGCAACTGTTCGACAAAACGGTTGCCAACTCATAAATGCACGCATTTTGTATTGAAGGTGGCACACCACAAATTTTTTCACTCTGATCAGTCCTAAAAATCATAAAGATAGGTACAAAATGCTGGAGTAACTCTGCGGGATATGCAGCATCTCTGGATAGAAGGAATGGGTGACGTTTTGGGATGAGACCAAAACTCAAGCCTATCCTATTTTTAATGGTTTATAGCCTTTTTTACTTGAAAATCTTTGCTGCAGGATGTTGGAATGTGGAGTGATGCTATTAAGATTTGTAAAGAATACATTCCCAACAAGCTGGAACAGCTTCAGGAGGAATACGAACAGGAAGCAATGAAGAAAGGAACAAAGTGAGCATGTGACCTGTTTATTATGCAAATGTTTGTCATTTAAAGTTTTGTTAGCAAAAATTTTATATCATGTTGTATATAACTTCTTATGTGTGTGTGAACATGCGTGCGCGCATGCATGAACCATTTTCTGTTTGGAGAATTGATTGTATTTTGATCAAAGTCCTTTGCTTATTGGAGTCCCTTCCTGAAAGGAAGAGCTTAAATTGTGCAACATTTGAAAATGTACTGAAAAGCCAAAACATTTATCTGCTAGAAATATGAAATTACAATAGAAAATGCTGAAACTATTCAGCAGGACAAGTAGAAACTATGGAGAGAGAGAAACAGATGACATTCCAGATTCATAACATTTCTTCAGAACTAGGAAATTTAAAACTCGGATATGTTTTAAATGGGGGTGGTTGGAGAGAACAAAGGATATGACTGTTAATGGATGGAAATGAAAATAGAATTAATGACACAAATGAAGGTGCTGTCACTGGCAAAAGATGACAATGGGTGGTTAATTAAAGCTAATTTGACTGGGAGATATAAATAAAAGATGAATGCGAATGAGGAAGTAAAAATGCAGTGTTGGAACAGTGAGATACAAAGCTCCAAAGTTGCTGGCAATCTCAAGTAAAAGAGTTTGCTTGTATGCTCCGATCCTGTTTCTTACAGGAAAGTGATTATCAGAAATTGTTGAAATCATTTTTGAGTACTGAGGGGTGAAAAAGCTCACGTTGTATTTCCTTGGAGCAGTGTAAAAGGTAAAATACAGAATGGGACTGGGAGGGGTATTAGTGACAGGAGGTTGTACATTCAGTGTCACCCTCTGGAACTGAATAGAGGTGATTTGCAGGGTACCTTGCTTCTTTTCCAGATAATTGATGAATTCTGCTCCTATCATTTATGACCTTATTAATAGCTGTAGTCAAAGTGAATCCAATGTATACTATCGTGGAGATATGCTTAATGGTTGGAGAAGCCTTTGCCAATGATCATCTATTTTCAGTAGCTGCAGTTAATTAATTGGCACAAAGTAAAGATTATTGAATTTGATGGTCCTCTAACTAATATAAACGTGACATTTATTAAAAGTGTAAAAGTACCTGCCTTCAGAATCACTAGTCTTTAAGATTTTACCGAAATTTTTTACGATAAAGTCCCTGGTCTCATTTGCAGGCTTTTTAGGAACATCACATATGCTATCAACCATACAGCTTCTGTTCTTCAATGTATTTCTTAGTTTGGTCATTATGTAGTTTAATCTTTGTAGCAATGTTACAAAATTTTGAGATTTAAAAAATAAAGTCTGCAATTTATCCCATCAGATAAAGCATAAAAAGAAGTTTAATTTGACACTTAATTCACTTTCATATCTTCAGTATTAAAAAAGTTATGGCCATTATCATACTCAGAAATTAGCATCTAGTTCCCTATTGCTTTTCCATTGACTTAACACAAAAGCTGTGATCGAGGACAGTTAAAAGCCCATAACTTTCTTAAAAATTATGGTAACTGAAAGAAATTTTCAGGTATTATAGATTGAAGCATTCTGAAACAAATATGAAACAATCTTACTTCGAAGACATGAAAGTAAAGCATATAATTAGTTAGTTACCTAATTGTAGCTAATTACAAAATTCAATTACTAGATCTAAACATCTATCAATTTCTTAAGAATAGATTAACATTTTTAAATAGCCTAAGTGTCCAAATAACATTCACACAATAATTCACAATATAACATAATTTTAAAATCTAATTTTCATTAATTTACAGGCCAAATGGAAGGAATTGAATGTTTAATACCTGTAAATTAATGGGGATTTAATTCATCTTGCGAGTGAGAATTACTGGAACGCGATCTTTTGGAACGTTCATTTGCGGTGAATTTAACCCCGTATTGGCATGAAAAATACTGCCGTTAATTCGGGGAATAAAATCACCGTGTCGCATGACAAAATGTGAATTAAAGGCTTCTTAAGAAGCACTTTTATACATTTAAAGAAAGCACTTTTGTTTACCTGTCCATTGTGTGAAATCCGTCCCCGTTATTGGCGTTGACGCTTCAGGAGCTGCTTTTAAAATGACTGTAGCGCTGACATTGACGATTTAATTTAAAAAAAAAAATCACAAATCGCCGGTAGGAACGATTTTGTCAGCGAAGTTTTGTACTCCAACAAAATATTTCCAGGACAAGGGAGAAACCCGCGTTTTAACCCCGCCCCCCCCTTAAAGGCGCCAAAATCGCGCACACGGCCAGTGGCAGAATTACAGCGCGACTGAAGGTAAGTTTTGTAACATACCTAATCTTTGGACACAGATACAAAATGCTGGAGTAACTCAGCGGGACAGGCAGCATCTCTGGAGAGAAGGAATGGGTGATGTTTCAGGTCGTGACCCTTCTTCAGATCTTTGGACAATTGGTTGTTTTGAACAGAAATTAGGATAATGTATAATTGTTAATGTGTTTTATGAAATTATAAATTATTTTTCCACTTACTGAAAGCAATATTATACTACAGGGTAACAAGTGTTATGGTTCCCTGAAACAGTGCACAACTTTCTATTGAGGCATTAAAGTACTTTCTGCCTTATTGATTTAATACTCAATAATTTCATTATTTTATTACACAGGGGAATTGAAGGAATAGTTGAACAAGCAAGAGAATGGGAGCAGTCAGGAGAGTATATCAGGGCTGTGGAATTTTACCTTAAAGTCAAGGAGACAAATAATCTGGCTCTGATGGAGAAATGCTGGATGAAGGTAAACTATGTGCTGCGAATGAAGTTCAGCATGGTCAGTTGAACATCGATATTGATGATGTCAGTTGTGCAATCTTCATTGGTGAGCCTGAATGTTGCTGGCAAGACCACTCCTCGAAGCACACATACTGAAACAGTGGGGGTTCAGGAAAGATGCTGTGGCAGGTAAAATGCTGAGTCCTTCCTACATTCTCTGGCTCTGGTGACTTGGTCCCATCATCTGCCTTCAAAGTAGATACAGGCCTTCATGCTCAATGCACACCCGCTTGTTCCGACCTGGGCGCAAGACTCTTGTCAGAATGTCAGTGTATTTGAGGCTATCTTTGATACAATCTTTGTATCCCTTTCTGGGGCATCCCTGGTTCCAGTGGCCCTATAGAAGAACTTCACGAGGACCTGGCATGGCATACGAGAACTGTCCATGGATTACATAGCCTGGCCAATACAACTGAGTCTTTAGGTTCATGGTCTCAATGCTGACCTAACCGGGCCTGTCCAGAACTTCCAAGTTTGTCACTTTGTCCTGTGTGACCTCAGAGATTTCATGTGGAAACACTAAACCTGTTTGATGAGTTTCCTGTAAGGTGTCCTATAAGGCTTGTTTGTACGACTGCTTTGTACACTTTGATCTTGATTGACAGCTGTGATTAATCATACAAGAGTACAGGCAGCTAAGTGACTGAGCAGGTACACAAAAATGCTGGAGAAACTCAGCGGGTGCAGCAGCATCTATGGAGCGAAGGAGCTTCTTCAGACTGAAGAAGGGTTTCGGCCCGAAACGTTGCCTATTTCCTTCGCTCCATAGATGCTGCTGCACCCGCTGAGTTTCTCCAGCATTTTTGTGTACCTTCGATTTTCCAGCATCTGCAGTTCCTTCTTTAACACTAAGTGACTGAGCAGCCTTGCTGAATTGAGCTGGTGTTTCCATGTCGAGAGAGCCATCAAAAGAGATGGCACTTCCCAGGTACTTGAAGTGAACGGCAATCTTCAGCTTTCATTGATGCTTATGCTGAAAGGATATGTAACAGAGCCCAGAGCAGGTTAGTATTGGCCCTTGGTCTTGCTGAGACTGATTGTAAAACTGAGGTCTTGGGCAAACTTGTTAATGATGACTTGAAAGTCAAACACCGAATGTAGTAAAAGTGCAAATAGTGCCTCTGAGATCAGTCTCTCAGGTGTTTGGGTCATGTTTTTGGTCTGCAGTGATCGTAGAGCAAGCTGTGC
Organism: Malacoraja senta; assembly: GCA_038087875.1. NCBI lineage: Eukaryota > Metazoa > Chordata > Chondrichthyes > Rajiformes > Rajidae > Malacoraja > Malacoraja senta. The sequence continues at coordinate 162,560 of JAXLNO010001203.1, read as the reverse complement.
AGTCTGTATCTCAAGTGCATTCCTCTTTCAAGGTCACGCAGGGCACTCATGAAAATCAAGTTGAACACGATTGGAACAAGTACACAACTATGTTACATGTTATTCGAAATGTTAAATGTTTTTGAAGTGTAACTGCTGGAGAGGACAAGACCAACCATGTCATCATGGAAAAGGCGAATGATCTGGATGAATTTCCTGGGACAGCCGTGCTTTGCTAGGATGGATAAGTGGGGTGTACTTCGATAGCTGCCTCAATCTGCTATATTTCCTTTATTTTTGAAGAGGGAGACAACTAGTATCTTGAAAGTCTTGTGGCATAGTCTCTTATTCCCAAATACTGGTTAAGATTTTACAGACTACATCCAGAGTCTTGAGGGCAGCTGCTTTGAAGAGTTCAGCAGGAAGACCATCCATGAACAACAGTAGACACATAATAAAAGGAATCAATACTTTTGGTGTTGCGACCCATTGATTTTTTTAAGTTCACCCAGGAAGCTCACAGCTAATTGGTTCAATTCCTTTTGGTGGATTTTCTTGATGAATTATAACTTGTTAATATAAAACCATTTAACTGCTAAATGATAGGCAGGTATTTTTGTTTGTACAACAACATTGTGGTTGTAGTTTAAATATTAAATATTATAAGTGAAAAATTGAAGATATGTAACTCCATACACTACTGTGTTCAGTTGACATGAAAGCTAAAAGACTGTTGTTGATAAATAGGGCGGCATGGTGGCGCAGCGGTCGAGTTGCTGCCTTGCAGCGCCAGAAACTCGGTTCAATCCTGACTACAGGTGCTGTCTGTACGGAGTTTGTACGTTCTCCCCATGACCACGTGGGTTTTCTCCGAGATCTTCGGTTTCCTCCCACATTCCAAAGACATATAAGTTTGTAGGTTAATTGGCTTGGTATAATTGTAAATTGTCGCTAGTGTGTGTAGGATAGTGTTAATGAGCGGGGATTGCTGGTCGGTGCGGACTCAGTGGGCCAAAGGGCCTGTTTTCTGCGCTGTATCTCTAAACTAAATTAAATGTGACCCATTGAACTTGTGTCATGGTTGATGCTATCACTTCGAAAATGAAAGATTAGCAGATGGTAGAAGCGAAAATCTGTAATCCTTTATTAGAAGTTTACGCGGTAGGATTTTTCTCCCTGGGTGCTAATTCATCTCTGCATTCCTCAGCGTTTCTGTTTTATTTCAGCCTTCTAGCATTTAGTCAAGCTGTTTATTTTGCTGTTTTTTGATTGTCTCTTATTTTTCTGTTTCTGGTTTAATTCATCTCCCTGTTTCGTATCTAAATATTTCAGAGTTATTAGATTCTTACAGTCATAACTTTAAGTATATCAGCCCCACCTATCTGTTTCAGTGTTTTTTGTTAACTATACCTCTCATATAAATATTTGTTGCATTAATGGATTCTCTGTTTTCCAGGCGGCAGAATTGTCCATCAAATTCTTAAACCAGGAGAAAGCTCTTGATGTTATTCAGACAGTTGGTCCTCGGTTGATTGAAATACAGAAATACAATTTGGTATGATTTGAGATTAATCTAAATTATGTTGTACATTTAAAATTAACTTTAATTTAATAAAGAAACACTGCAAATGCAGAGAAATATCTGAAAAATATAAATATTTTGGATCGAGACAGGATGTCAAACTATTTCCAGATAATAAAACAGATTTAAAATCTAGAATTTTAAAAGATATCTATTGTAGGTAATCCTTTATAGATGCTATGGAGACCATAATATTTGACAAATAATCTGTCCCTGGATAATAATAATATTAATGAAATTAACTCACAATAATATTTCTAAAGAGTTGTAAGTAGTAAAGTAGTTTTCCATCTTTTTGCCTCTTCAGACGCTGCCTGTTTGAGCAGTTTATTTTTTGCTCCAGATTCCAGCACCTGCAGGCTCTTGTCCCCCCTCCAGTCGAGTTGCCTTTGAAACTATCAGGTTGTCATAAAAGCCCAAACGATTTTATGAATATCCTTCAGCAAAATAAACAAACAATCTTTACTTTTGAGCTCTTTTGTGATTCTTGTCCAAAATCAATGTGGTTAACATTTATCAGCTCTCTAGGCATAGCAAGCTACTCAGTTGAATCAAAATGGTTCAGTACCATCTTGTTAAAGTCAAGTAGCACGGGCAATAATGCCGCCTTATCAGCAATGCTGAGAATAAATAGAAAGAAGCCTTGCCAACATGATCAAGATTTTTACATATTATTTCCCCCATGATTTCCTAATTGGATATGTATTTATGAATGGGAGTAACCTACAAAATATTGATACTGTTACACTCGTTCATGCTCTGCCAGTGACTTATGTGGACTTTGTACTGATAATACATTTCACATCTTTTAGATTTATTTTGTCAATTTTAGTTTTGATCTACCTCAGATTGATGAAAGAAAAGATCTGGCCATGTAACATTGATTCTTCCATGTCCTTGTTAATATATTGTGAAACTAGATTCATATTATTTACTCAAGATCACAACAACCACTGTTTTGCTAGAAATGATTCCTTCTCAGTAGGGGTTATTTTATAAAAATGTATATTAGACCATTAATTAGAGAATTATGAATATTGATCAATATCGATCTCCAAATCCAAGGAACATCATGTTTTAAGAGTTGAAAAATTATGATCAAAGTACCGTTTTAAAAGACCGAAAAATACTCTGAAAGTTTTGCCACAACTGAACAAGAGGTTATACTGTAAAATCTTACTTAAGAGTCAAGTTACATATACAAATCGAGTGAGGTGGTCAGAAATGTTGTATGACATAATGACCTATATTAAACTAGTGCACTAAGAACATTAAATAGCGTAACATAATGCACAATGTTTCAGATTTAGATTAGTTTATTGTCATACCCACCAGGGTGTAATTAAATTATTTGTTCACATAAAATATATTGACAATTATGTTTTCAATTCTTTTTAAGAATGTTAGCTCAGATCACATTTATACATAGACTGGCTTTTGCAAAGTAATGTGAACATTTCAGAGGTTTATTTCACAGGCTGCAGTGTGTGAGCTTGGACTAGAAATGCTGGGATTGTTGACAGTGGCATGTTGAACTGCCAACATTTACTTAATAAAATGTGTTAGGATTTTAATGATCTCTGCTCAAATGCAGACATCCCAAACGTCCTGGCTGAATCACTTTGCCAATTTTCCTGTTGCTGCTGATGTTGGGCTCCACATGCCGTCAAGTGGCAGAATACAAGCTTGCTGCTGGTAACTGTGCTGAATGAGCCCATTCATTTTAATGGAGAGGGATGATTGTAAAAAAGAAACAGGACGTATAATATAATTTACATTTATTTTAATCAATTGAGTTTTCTTGAACTGTTAAAAAGTATTTTTAAAATATATTTCAGGCAATTCAATTTTGATTTTTAAAGAATTTTAATAATTTTAATAATTAATAATTATAAATCCAAATTATTTTAAATTGTCTTTTAACAGTCATGAATGTTTCTGAATTACAAAGATATTGGAAACAACTTTGACAGTTAGCAAAGCTTGGGGATTATCAGTGTTATATTGTGCCAGATTTTGCTGTACACTTGTGATTCTTAGCTTTTGTGTAATTTATCCAATATCCAAAATGATAAAGAATTCACTCAATCCTTATGGACAAGTGGTGCCACTAATACATTTGGTTCAAGTCATTGACTGCAATGTCACACTGGGAGGTCTCCTGTCTTTGCTACATTGTGTTATGTTGACTAACCAAAAATAGATTTATATTAAGCATATAATAGAATATTAGAATAATTGTTTCCTAGGCTGCTGAATTGTACCTCAACATGGATCTCATAAAAGAAGCAATTGACTGCTTCATAGGAGGAGAAGAATGGAATAAAGCCAAGCGTGTGGCAAAAGAACTTGATCCCAGGTAACAACCTTTAAGCTGCTTTTGTTTGGTACAGTGAGTATTCCAGCATGATTAAAATACTTTTGAATCATGGTATATATACGACATATATGTCATTCAGTCCTCTTGGGTTTTTGTCCTGGTCAAATGTATCTCTTAACCACACCATCCAACCTATATATATCACATTTCATTGATGTGATATATATAGGTTGCATGTATATAGAAAAAGGTTGTATATAGGTTGCATGTATATAGAAAAAGCAACCGTAAAGCACTTTCAATAGCCGTGAAGAGTATTGGGGCATTGTGAAGTCTGATAGGCACTGCTTAAATGCACATAGTTTTTAATCCAATTTTCTTCATTATTTTGTTCAGATTTGAGGACTATGTCGATCAATGTTATAAGGAACATTTGAAAAATCAAGGCAAAGTTGATTCGGTGAGAAATTGATTTGTGTAGTACATTGACATGACATTATTTTTCGTTACGCATTTTGCATTTATTTATTTTATTCCTATTGAGTACTTTGGGCATTAAAACCTGAAGTTTCTATAATATGTAGAAGACATATGAAGAAATATCCTAATATTAACTGCTAATATTAACTGCTAATCAGGGTAAAAGGTACAGTGAACATGAAATTCCTGATACAGTCAGAATATAATAAGTCCAGTGGGAATGGTATGAGGTATGGTGAGAATCGGGAGAGAGGGATAGTAATTCTCCATTTACTTTCAAGAAAAGTACATTCAGGAGTTAAGGAAAAGGAATATTAGTGGAAGATCATTATGCGGTTATGATCACAATTCAGTTGAATTTATCATTCTTATGGGAAAGGACAAAGACAAAAGAGGAGTGGGTCGAGTTATCAAATTGAGATCTAGCAAATGTGGAATAGAACTAGCTACATGAAGGTAAATCGGAGTCAAAACAAAGGGAGACCTTCAAGACAAAGACTTACAGTGCCCTCCATAATGTTTGGGACATTATTCATCAGACCCATCATTTATTTATTTGCCTCTGTACTCCACAATTTGAGATTTGTAATAGAAAAAATCACATGTGCTAAAAGTGCACATTGTCAGATTTTAATAAAGGCCATTTTTTTACATTTTGGTTTCACCATGTAGAAATTACAGCAGTGTTTATACATAGTTCCCCCATTTCAGGGCACCATAATGTTTGGGACACATGGGTTCACAGGTGTGTAATTGCTCAGGTGCATTATAATTTCCTCCTTAATGCAGGTATAAGAGAGCTCTCAGCACCTAGTCTTTCCTCCAGTCTTTCCATCTTTGGAAACTATTATTGCTGTTTATCAACATGAGGACCAAAGTTGTGCCAATGAAAGTCAAAGAAGCCATTATGAGACTGGGAAACAAGAATAAAACTGTTAGAAACATCAGCCAAACCTTAGGTTTACCAAAATCAACTGTTTGGAACATCATGAAGAAGAAAGAGAGCACTGGTCAGCTTAATAATTACAAAGCGACTGGCAGGCCAAGTAAGACCTCCACAGCTGACGACAGAAGAATTCTCTCTATAATAAAGAAAAATCCCCAAACACCTGTCCAACACAGATCAGAAATACTCTTCAGGAGTCGGGTGTGGATTTGTCAATGACCACTGTCCACAGAAGACTTCATGAACAGAAATACCGAGGCTACACTGCAAGATGCAAACCACTGGTTAGCTGCAAAAATAGGATGGCTGGGTTACAGTTTGCAAAGAAGTACTAAAACGAGCAACCACAATTCTGAAAAAAGGTCTTATGTACAGATGAGACGAAGATTAACTTATATCAGAGTGATGGCAAGAGCAAAGTATGGAGGAAAGAAGGAACTGCCCAAGATCCAAAGCATACCACCTCATCTGTGAAACATGGTGGTTGGGATGTTATGGCCTGAGCATGTATGGCTGCTGAAGGTATTGGCTCACTTATCTTCATTGATGATACTGCTGCTGATGTAGCATAATGACTTCTGAAGTCTATAGACACATCCTATCTGCTCAAGTTCAAACAAATGCCTCAAAACTCGGCCGGCGGTTCATTCTACAGCAAGACAATGATCCCAAACATACTGCTAAAGCAACAAAGGAGTTTTTCAAAGCTAAAAAATGGTCAATTCTTGAGTGGCCAAGTCAATCACCCGACCTGAACCCAATTGAGCATGCCTTTTATATGCTGAAGAGAAAGCTGAAGGGGACTAGCCCCCAAAACAAGCATAAGCTAAAGATGGCTGCAATACAGGGCTGGCAGAGCATCACCAGAGAATACACCGAGCAACTGGTGATATCCATGAATCGCAGACTTCAAGCAGTCATTGCATGCAATGGATTTGCAACAAAATACTAAACATGACTACTTTCATTTACATGACATTGCTGTGTGCCAAACATTATGGTGCCCTGAAATGGGGGGACTATGTATAAACACTGCTGTAATTGCTACATGGTGAGACCAAAATGTATAAAAATGGCCTTTATTAAAATCTGACAATGTGCACTTTAACCACATGTGATTTTTTTTTCTATTACATATCTCAAATTGTGGAGTACAGAGGCAAATAAATAAATGACAGGTATTTGTCCTAAACATTATGGAGGGCACTGTAAATGCTTCAGGATATTACTGCTCCCATAAAGGAAATGTTGGGGACTGCTGAATGACATGGCGCAAAGAAGGCAAAATGCAGCAAAAAAGGGAGATCCAGCTTGTGCCAAGTAATTTTTTTTAAATCTAAATATGTTTTATAAATGCATTAAGAGTAACAGTATAACTTAGTAAAGAGCTTATTAATAATCTGTGAATGGAGGTGGAGGATGTGAGCAAAGTTTTTTAGGAATACATTGAATTTATCTTCATGTGCTGACACTGCAATTAAGGAGGTTGGTAATGGATTGGATAAGCACAATGAAGGAAGAAAAAAGAAGACGTTTAATTTCATTACGTACACTCACCTAGATAAAATATAAGGTAGACAAAAATGCTGGAGAAACTCAGCGGGTGAGGCAGCATCTATGGAGCGAAGGAATAGGTGACGTTTCGGGTTGAGACCCTTCTTCAGACTGATGTGGGAGGGGGGGGTGGGAAGAAGAAAGGAAGAGGCGGAAGACAGTAGGCTGTGGGACAGCTGGGAAGGGGAGGGGAAGGAGGGAGAAAGCAAGGACTACCTGAAATTGGAGGTCAATGTTCATACCGCTGGGGTGTAGAAACATAGAACATAGGTGCAGGATTAGGCCATTCGGCCCTTCGAGCCTGCACCGCCATTCAATATGATCATGGCCGATCATCCAACTCAGTGTAAACTACCCAAGCAAAATATGAGGTGCTGCTCCTTAAATTTGCGGTGGGACTCACTCTGGCCATGGAGGAGGCCCAGGACAGAAAGGTCGGATTCGGAATGGCAGGGGGAGTTGAAGTGCTGAGCCACCGGGAGATCAGGTTGGTTAATGCGAGCTGAGCAGAGGTGTTGGGCGAAGCGATCACCAAGCCTGCGCTTGGTCTCACCAATGTAGAGCAGTTGACACCTAGAACAGCGGATGCAATAGATGAGGTTGGAGGAGGTGCAGGTGAACCTCTGCCTCACCTGGAAAGACTGCTTGGGTCCTTGTATAGAGTCAAGGGGGGAGGTAAAGCGACAAGTGTAGCATTTCCTGCAGTTGCAAGGGAAAGTACCAGGGGAGGGGGTGGGAAGGGATGAATTGACCAAGGAGTTATGGAGGGAGCGGTCTCTGCGGAAAGCCGACATGGGAGATGGGAAGATGTGGCCAGTGGTGGGATCCCGTTGGTGGTGGCGAAAATGTCGGAGGATTATCTGTTGTATGTGACGGCTGGTAAGGTGGAAGGTGAGGACAAGGGGGACTCTGTCCTTGTTAGGAGTGGGGGGATGGGGAATGAGAGCAGAGCCATGGGATATAGAGGAGACCCTGGTGAGAGCCTCATCTATAGTAGAAGAGGGGAACCCACGTTCCCTAAAGAATGAGGACATCTCCGATGCCCTGGTTTGGAACACCTCATCCTGGGTGCAGATGTGGCGTGGACGGAGGAATTAGGAGTAGGGGATAGAGTCCTTACAGGAAGCAGGGTGGGAAGAAGTGTAGTCCAGATAGCCATGAGAGTCAGTGGGTTTGTAGTTGATGTCGGTCAGCAGTATGTTACCTGTGATGGAGATAGTGAGGTCTAGAAACTGTAGGGAGATGTCGGAAATGGTCCAGGTGAATTTGAGTGCCGGATGGAAGTTAGTGGTGAAATGGATGAAGTCAGAGAGTTTTGTGTGGGTGCAGGAGGTGGCACCAATGCAGTCGTCAATGTAGAGGAGGTAGAGTTCTGGGATAGGGCCACGGTACTCCTCGAACAAGGATTGTTCGAGGTACCCTACAAAGAGGCAGGCATAGCTGGGGCCCATGCGCGTGCCCATAGCTACGCCTTGGATTAGGAAATGGGAGGAGTCAAAGGAATAGTTGTTGAGGGTAAGGACCAGCTCCGCTAGGCAGAGGAAAGTATTAGTAGACGGGGATTGGTTGGTTCTGCGGTCGAGGAAGAAACGGAGGGCTTCAAGACCCTCCTGGTGGGGGATGGAGGTGTAAAGTGACCGGATATCCATGGTGAAGATGAGGGAGTGCGGGCCTGGAAAATGGAAGTCATTGAGGAGACGAAGGCGTGTGAGGTGTCTTGGACATAGGTAGGGAGGGATTTGACCAGGGGGGAATGGATGGAGTCGAGGTTTGTGGAAATAAGTTAGGTGGGACAAGAACAAGCAGAAACAATTGGTCTGCCAGGACAGTCAGGTTTGTGGATTTTGGGGAGAAGGTAAAATCGGGCCGTGCAGGGTGGGGGAACGATGAGGTTGGAGGCTTTGGAGGGCAGGGAGCCGGAAGCGATGAAGCCAGTGATGGTGTTTGAAATAATGGCCTGGTGCTCATCTGTGGGTCATGGTCCAAGGATAAGTAGGAGGAGGTGTCTGAGAGTTGGCGCCTGGCCTCAGACCGGTCGAGGTCAGAGCGCCAGACTACCACGGCACCTCCCTTGTCAGCAGGTTTGATCACCCAGTCGGGGATATTTGCAGAATGAGTGGAGAGGTGTACGTTCAGGGGGGAAGAGGTTAGAGTGAGAAAGGGGAGTGGAAAAGTTGAGGCGGTAGATGTCCTGCCGGCAGTTTAAAATGAAAAGGTCTAAAGCAGGTAGATGGCCATGAGGGGGAGTCCAAGAGGAGGGGGTCCGTTGGAGACGGGAAAAGCAGTCATCACTAGGGGGTGAGGACTCCTTCCCATGGAAAAACGCTTGGATGCGGAGGCGACGGAAGAAGAACTCCACATCGTGGTGGTCACGGAATTCATTGAGGTGGGGACGGAGGGGAACGTAGGTAAGGCCTCTGCTGAGGACAGACCGTTCGGTATCAGAGAGGGAGAGGTCTGGGGGGATGGTGAACACACGGCAAGGATGGAGGTTGGGGCCAGAGGAAGGCAGGTGAGTGAACGGAGGCCGAGGCGATGTCTGGTAGGGGGGGGTGGTGGGTGGTCAGGGAGGAGGGGGGTATGAGGACTATAGTGTGGGTGTGGAGTAGCTGTGGTCACATGGTACAAGGGGGAAGGGGAAGACCCAGTGGAACACCCACTGAGGTTCCCTGTATAGGGGGTGGGGAGCACTAGTCTGACCCCGTGGTGTGAGAGTCTACAGCGTGGAGACTGACCCGGTGCTGAGCCTAGGACTCGGGTAAGGCGACGGCTGCGGCCTGCTGGTGGGCAGTGAGTGGCGAGGGTCGGTAGAGTCAATGGTGGAGGCACGCGGGGAGTGGAGTCCGGGTCAGCGGATGGCCAGTGAGTCAGCGAGGGTCGCCGGTCCCGGTGAGGCGGCGATAGTCGGAGGTACCGATGAGGCAGTGCGGTTCGGCGTCATCGGTGGGTAGGTGAAGGTCGGCGGCAGCGGCCACGTGGAGGTCTTCAGTGGTCCGGGGCTGAGATTGGTCAGGGTGGCGGTGAGTGTTGGTGCTGCTCCTCGTGGCAAAGATGGCGTCGCGGGACTGGGCCTGGTGGTGTTCGGGCAGGCAGCACGGGCCAGCGTTGGGGCCCGGGGCCTGCAGGCGGTCGAGTCGCGGAGTGTCGGTGGCAGGGAAGGAGAACTGCCGTGTAAGGCGGCAGATAGCCTGTCGGAATCTATAGTCCGGGTTGGGTCGGAACTGGGAGGTAATAATAATAATAATGGATTTTATTTACGGGCGCCTTATACCGAGGTCTCAAGGACACCATACAGAGATTTATAGAAAACATATAATCAGAATTTAAAAAAAAATAGCTTATAAAGACCAATACATAAATCAGGGACAGAATTCCTTCCAAAAACACAAAAAAAAAAGAAAATCAGAAGCACAACTTGAGGAGAGAGCAGCGGCAATTTAACGCCAGCGTCCACTCCCCCCTCCGACCGCCATCTTGAACACAGACTAACAAATACAATTACAAACAATTACATACAAAAATCATCCCCCCACAGTGATTTCCATTGTGGGGGAAGGCACAATGTCCAGTCCCCAGCCCCAGTTCACCCCAAAAAAGTCAGGCCAAATGAAGCCCCCGCTATTGCCTCTACGGAGGCCCGATGATCCTGGCCGTTCTCGCCGGGTGATGTAGCCCCGGCGTCGGGAGAGTCCTCCAGCAGCTGGGCCACCTGGAACGGCCGCATCCCTCACCGGAGGCCGCAACTACGGCTGGAACGGCCGATTTCCCGCAGGCGTCCGCAGCACCTGAAGCCGACAAGGCCGCGCCGACTTGGAGCTCAAGGCTCCCGGTGTTGGAGTCGGCGCCGCCGCCCGCGAATGGTCGCTCCAGTCCCGGAGGTGTTGAGCTCGGCGGTCCAGCTCACCGGAGCTCCAGCGCGTCGGTCCAGCGCGGCGACCCAGGCAAGGCATCGCCCGCTCCGCTGCACAGTAGCGCTCCAGCGCCGTGCCGCCACCGAAGCTGAGGGTGCTGTGCGGTTCCCGCCAGGAAACGCCGCTCCATGCCGCTCCACGCCCGCTGGTAGGCCGCGAGGACGGGTCGAATGGGCAGCCGGAGAGAAGGCTGCCTCACCGACCAGGTAGGGACCAGGAAGTGGTTTCCCCTTGATCCCCCCACATTAAAGGCAAAATAAATAAAAACAAAGACTTAAAGAAAACTAAAAAAACGTAGTAAAAAAGTACAATTAACGGACGGCTGCTGTTTTGCAGCCGTTCCTCAAGATGGCTCCTCCCACTAGGTAGGGAACTGGAGCTGGAATCCATGAGGTACAAGATGGAGGCGTGGAGATTTGAGAAGGAGAAGGTTAAATCGGAAGTGTCAGTGATGCAGTTGAACAAAGGGGACAATGAAGGTATGAGAGGGGAGCTGGCCAAGGTAGACTGGAAAAGGATCCTAGCAGGAATGACGGTGGAACAGCAATGACAGGAATTTCTGTGCTTATTCCGGAAGACGCAGGATCATTTCATTCCAAAAAGGAAGAAAGATTCTAAGGGGAGTAGGAGGCAACCGTGGCTGACAAGGGTAATTAGGGATAGAATAAAACTAAAAGAAAAGATGTATAACACAGCAAAGAGTAGCCGGATGCCAGAGGATTGGGAAACGTTCATAGGAAAACAGAAGGAAACAAAACGGGCAATACGGGCTGAAAAGATGAAGTACGAGGGGAAGCTGGCCAGGAATATAAAGAAGGACAGTAAAAGCTTCTTTAGATATGTTAAGGGAAAAAGAGTAGCAAAGTCAAATGTGGGTCCCTTGAAGACAGACACGGGTGAAATTATTATGGGCAACAAGGAATTTTTTGAGGATGTGACAAGTAAAATGGATGAAGGGGAGCCAGTGGATGTAGTGTATCTAGACTTAAAGAAAGCGTTTGATAAGGTCCCGCACGGGAGACTGGTGACTAAAATTAGAGCACATGGTATTGGGGGTAGGGTGTTGACATGGATAGAAAATTGGTTGGCAGACAGGAAGCAAAGAGTAGGAGTGAACGGGTCCTTTTCAGAATGGCAGGCAGCGGCGAGTGGAGTGCCGCAAGGCTCGGTGTTGGGGCCGCAACTGTTTACCATATATATTAATGATTTGGAAGAGGGAACTAGGAGCAACACTAGCAAGTTTGCGGATGACACAAAGCTGGGTGGCAGTGTGAACTGTGAAGTGGATGTTAGGAGGTTGCAGGGTGACCTAGACAGGTTGAGTGAGTGGGCAGATGCGTGGCAGATGCAGTATAATATAGATAAATGTGAGGTTATCCACTTTGGCGGCAAAAACAAGGGGGCAGATTATTATCTCAATGGGGTTAGGTTAGGTAAGGGGGAGGTGCAGCGAGACCTGGGTGTCCAGCAGGCAGTGAAGAAAGCTAATGGAATGTTGGCCTTCAAAACAAGAGGATTTCAGTATAGGAGTAAAGAGTCTGGAGAAGGGTTTCGGCCCGAAACGTTGCCTATCTCCTTCGCTCCATAGATGCTGCTGCACCCGCTGAGTTTCTCCAGCCTTTTTGTGTACCTAGGAGTAAAGAGGTTCTTCTGCAGTTGTGTAGGGCTCTGGTAAGACCACATCTGGAGTATGTTAGGAGGTTGCAGGGTGACCTGGACAGGTTGAGTGAGTAGGCAGATGTGTGGCAGATATAGATAAATGTGAGGTTCTCCACTTTGGCGGCAAATATAAGGGGGGAGATTATCATCTCAATGGGGTTAGGTTAGGCAAAGGACAGGTGCTGCGAGACCTGGGCGTCCTTGTACACCAGTCACTGAAAGTTGGCGTGCAGGTACAGCAGGCAGTGAAGAAAGCTAATGGAATGTTGGCCTTCATGACAAGAGGATTTCAGTATAGGAGTAAAGAGGTTCTTCTGCAATTGTATAGGGCTCTGGTGAGACCACATTTGGAGTATTGTGTCCAGTTTTGGTCTCCAAATTTGAGGAAGGACATCCTTGTGATTGAGGCAGTGCAGCGTAGGTTCACGAGATTGATCCCTGGGATGGTGGGACTGTCATATGAAGAAAGATTGAAAAGACCAGGCTTGTATTCACAGGAGTTTAAAAGGATGAGGGGGTATCTTATAGAAACATATACAATTATAAAAGGACTGGACAAGCTAGATGCAGGAAAAATGTTCCCAATGTTGGGCGAGTCCAGAACCAGGGGCCACAGTCTTATAATAAAGGGGAAGCCATTTAAGACTGAGGTGAAGCCACTATAGCGCACTCATTTGTTTTCTGTACAAAAATTCAAAAATTTTGGAATGAAATTTTCGAAATCTTTACAAAATTATTTAAAATAAAACTGATACCCAAAGCAGAATGGATTATCTTCGGAATAACGGAAGATGGTCCAGAACTAAATGTGTTTCAAAAGAAACTAATAGACTATGGGTTAATAACTGGAAAAAAGCTAATCCTAAAATTTTGGAAGAAGGCTCCAATACCAACTATAAACATGTGGATTTCAAATATGTTTGAAACATTACACCTAGAAGAGATAAGACTCCTCCTGGCAGGTAAACCAGATCACTTCCACCTGACGTGGTCTGCATTTATAGAATTATTACAAATATAGGGTGCAAAGGTACCTTAAAAAAATTGAGGTCAGGTAATGGGGGATGATAGTTGAAGAGTTGGTATGTCCCATTTGCGTAATGCTCATAAAAAATATTTGTTTCTCTCTTTTTCCTCTTTCTCTTTCTCCTTCTTTTCTAGGGTCTATCTCTTAACTCTTTTTCTTTTGTTTTTAATTTTGTTCTTATAGGGTCTTCGTCCTTTTTTGTTGTCACATTTTCTACACTCACTTTTTCCTTCACTTTCTTCTTTCTTTCAATCTTATCCTTTCCTTTTACTAGTGTAAAAAACAAATGGAGTACATTAATTGTAAGAAGACATAAGTGACGAGTGCTAATGTATGTGGTTGTAATGTAATGTACTTCTCATAAATAAAAAATAAAAAATAAAAATAAAAAAAAAAATAAAAAGACCGAGGTGAGAAAAAACTTTTTCACCCAGAGAGTTGTGAATTTGTTGAAATTCCCTGCCACAGAGGGCAGTGGAGGCCAAGTCACTGGGTGGATTTAAGAGAGCGTTAGATAGAGCTCTAGGGGCTAGTGGAATCAAGCGATATGGGGAGAAGGCAGGCACGGGTTATTGATTTGGGACGATCAGCCATAATCACAATGAATGGTGGTGCTGGCTCGAAGGGCCGAATGGCCTCCTCCTGCACCTATTTTCTATGTTTCTATGTCAATGAGGCGCAGGCAAGTCCCGAGAAAGCAAACGTGGCTGTGGTAACGGGTCTGGGTTAAGATGTGGTCATCAAGAAGGGGAAAGTTATGATAGTTTTAATCTCATGAATGAATCAATTTCACTTAAGTGAATGGGGTACCTTTTGGTGAATTGGGTGTCCAAGGTGGTGTTGGGTTTTAAGCCTTTTCTAAATTTCCTTCGAAGAGAACTATTGGCTTTTCAAGGAAAATGAAGCCTGGTAATTTACAATTGTTTCTTCCAGCTTTCCTGATAGTCTCACCATATAATTCGTACATATTTAATTGTTTTACAGCTGGTTGGAGTGGATGTGATAGCTGCACTTGACATGTATGTTGAACGAGGACAATGGGAAAAATGCATTGAAACTGCTAATAAGCAGGTGGAGTAGAGCTATTTTAGTCACCTATATTACTTAAGCACAACTAACACCTGTGCTTTCAAATGTCATGTGTTCAAGCTTCAAAATAACATTTTAAACATGTGGACTTAAAATTTTGTGGCAAAATATCAGCATAACTGCATTCATTCATTGCATAACTGCCACCAACTTAAGGATTTCTACGTGAACACGCATTTCTTGATGTTCCAATAAGCTGTTGGTTGATTGTCTTTTGATAGTATTGGTCAAAATTTCCCATCTATTTAAATGATGTTACACCTCGATCTTTAAATACCACTTCAATATTAAAAAAAATATTTTCAGAAAATTCTGAGGTGTTTACAATGTTAGATTGTCCCAATGTAAATATTCTTTAATCTGAAGAAATTGTAAAGTCGCTTGGTTCTGTTGGTATACTTAATGAATTTTAATAGTATTGTTATACGATACTCACAATGGATGTTGTATGGAAATTACAGTGAACTATCAAGGTAAATGTGTCATATCTTTATTGATTATTGCATTTGAAGCATACTTTAAAATGTAACTAAGTATCCGTTGAGTGGAGTGGCCTCATTATGCACAGTGAAAATGTTTTGATTTATATTATATCAATCTTTGTGATTTGCAAAGTAGTGGAGACTTAACCGAGTCATGTGGTTTTTAAATAATGTTCTATCATTTAAGACCTTTGGAATACAACATTAGCTCTTCCTTTGAGTAAAGCTGTAGCAGTGCAGCTAGCTCTTAACTGAATTGCCTGATGAGCCACTCAATTTAAGGCAAATTGGGGATGGGCAATAAATACCAGTCTTTCTAGAGATTTATCAGATTCAGATTCAGATTCAAACTTTATTGTCATTGTGCAGTGTACAAGTACAGAGACAACGAAATGCAGTTAGCATCTCACCCAGAAGTGCGAACACAGAATAATGGAACAGTAAAATATATATATGTATATACAGTAGTAGTAGTGCAATTTTCGGGGGGGGGGGAGATCAGTCACTGGGGGAAGGAGTGTCCGAGGTGGGGGGGGGGGGGGGTGACTGGCAATCACCAGGGTGCAGAGTTAAGTAGGGTAACAGCCGCAGGGAAGAAGCTGTTCC
The DNA here is from genome assembly GCA_038087875.1 of Malacoraja senta. Lineage (NCBI taxonomy): Eukaryota > Metazoa > Chordata > Chondrichthyes > Rajiformes > Rajidae > Malacoraja > Malacoraja senta. The sequence continues at coordinate 146,925 of JAXLNO010001203.1, read as the reverse complement.
TGAACCTGCTGCTCCGGCAACGGAGAGACCTGTAGCGCCTCCCAGATGGGAGGAGGGTAAGAGCAGTCCTTGACGATGCTGCGCGCCCTTCGCAGACATCGCTTGCTCTGGACAGACTCAAAGGAGGGGAGTGAGGAACGGGTGATGCTTTGGGCAGTTTTCACCACCCTCTGCAGTGATTTCCGGTCGGAGACAGAGCAGTTGCCATACCATACTGTGATACAGTTAGTAAGGATGCTCTCGATGGCGCAGCGGTAGAAGTTCACCAGAATCTGAGGAGACAGATGGACCTTCTTTAGTCTCCTCAGGAAGAAGAGACGCTGGTGAGCCTTCTTGATCAGTGTTGAGGTATTGTGGGTCCAAGAGAGGTCATCAGAGATGTTGACCCCCAGAAACCTGAAGCTGGAAACACGCTCCACCTCCGTCCCGTTAATATGGATGGGGGTGTGCGTGCCACCCCTTATGGGCCTGTCCCAATGAGCCAATGAAATTCACCAGTCAGCACCGGCTCCAACCTACGAGAACCTCCGAGAACCTTCGACCTCCCGGCAACCCACTAGGACCTCCTGCCGACCCACCTACGACTCGAGAATTCTCGCTGCTGTCCATGGCAACTTCATTCTAGTCGCCGCTAATTTTTCAACATGTTGAAAAATTCACGGTGACCATAATGAGGCCGCGACTAGTTCCCAGAATGCGGGAATGCGGGAACTCCTCACGATCATGAAGGGACTCCCCGGCAACCACCCGTGAACATGTGGCGACCATGTGGCGACTGCATAGTCTCCTGCAGTCGCCTAAAAAGTCGCCTAAGTGGTACAGGCCCATTATACCCACTAAATATTGTTTTATTATACAAATTTCGAAACAAGGGCAATGCTTTACTTCAACAGTGCTGTTGAAACCATTAGAAGTGATGTGGAAGAGGGTTTTCCTTGTCAACATCCTTGCTATAACAGGGTGACCAAAACTGAACACAATATTCCAATGTGGCATCACCAACATCTTGTACAATTGGACAATTGTAACGTAACATCCCAACTTCTATACTTCAATACTTGCTTCTTGGAAAGCCATTATACTTATTCACATCAGGTCAAATAGGAATGAGTAGATAGTTTGGAAGATGACTCATACATGATATAAATAATGATCTAGATCATTTGGGTCACATGGGTTGTTTCTGTAATATAAATTCTTGCAATTCTTTGTATAATCAGAATCAGAAGTCCAGGAGATAAATAACTGAATTTACAAGTAACTTATTTCTGTTCTTTGCATGCTGGCTTCTCAACATTGATAATACATGCTAAAACTTGTATAAACTTGTTTTAGAACTACAAAATTCTTCACAAGTATGTGGCTTTGTACGTTACACATCTTATCAAAGAAGATCATCCGGAAAAGGCATTAAGTCTATATGTTCAACATGGTGCTCCTGCTAATACACAAGTAAGTGAAAATAATGAGACTAATTTCATACAATAGATCTTCCAAATAATCTCCTCATATATGATTCAGTGAGGAATCAGTTTTTGAAGAATGATGTATGTGCTAAGCTAAACTAACACTTATTTAGGGATTTTAAGAGAGAGTTAGATTTATCTCTTAGGGCTAAAGAAATGAAGGGATATGGGAAAAAAGCAGGAATGGTGTACTAATTTTAGATGATCAGCCATGATCATATTGAATGGCGGTGCTGGCTCGAAGGGCCAAATGGCTGACTCCTGCACCTGTTTTTTAATGTTTCTATGATTTGAGGTCCAACATGAAGGTCACAATTTCAAAGATGCGTGTTGCAAGTATAATACTAGAATTGAATACATGAACAATTTTTTCTCAACTGTTATTTAGAAGAATATATACTTACGGCCTAAATAAATGAATTTAGCAGTAATAGAGAGGTTAGAGTGATTAATGATAAATACCAATTAAGCAAGAAAGAGAAGTCAATTTCAATTCTCTGATCTCTGCAAAAAAAGTTTGGACAGGATTAAATTGAAGCATTATACACACATCTCGTTTTGACTATTTCAATTTCTGATGGGCTGGACCCTGAAACAAGTTGGTGTACTTTTTGGGGGATATAACCTGAACGTATCAGAGCATCCATCACAAATGCAAAACCAGACAAGTGGTGGTGAATATTTTTGGAGGACCCAGCGGACACACCTCCTTGCATCCATAAAACATTTATGAAATGTTATTTTCCTGGCCTCCTTCCTCAAATCTGTTATCTACATCCATCCCCACTACTCACCGCCCCCAATCCACAGACCCACTTGCTACCGAAAATCCTTCTTCCACCTAGCTAGGTGGCTTTCTAAGGTCCTTAATACTATGCAAGCTAGAACACATCAACCTATCCAAGATGGTTCAGGCTGTTGAAATGGAGATGGCTCAAGCAAATGTGCGAGGCTGCAGATAAATGCATTAGAACACTTCACCCCCTCACTTCTGCTTCCATCCACCTACTACCAACACATTTTACTCAACCCCACTCCCCCTGCCCCTGTCTGGTCCTAGTTCTATGTGGCCTTCACCTCGTCCCTCGTAGTCCCCCTTATCACCTTCATTACTTCTTAATATCCCGTACTGGTAGCCTATGTGTTCCAGTTTATTACCCTCCTAGCTGGTTTCACCTTCATCTTCCTCAACTCCCCATCAGACATTTTTTGACTGCCTCCATCTCTCATTCACATGCCTCTGTCTCCCAACTCCATTGGGCGGCACAGTGGCGCAGCAGTAGAGTTGCTGCCTTACAGCGCTTTCAGCAACAGAGACCCGGGTTCGATCCCGACTGCGGGTGCTGTCTGTACAGAGTTTGTACCTTCTCCCCGTGACCGCGTGGGTTTTCTCCGAGATCTTCGGTTTCCTCCCACACTCCAAAGACATACAGGTTAGTAGGTTGATTGGCTTTCTATAAATGTTCTATAATTCTATAATATGCGGTGATCACTGGATGGTTTGGACTCAATGGGCCAAAGGGCCTGTTTCCATGCTTTATCTCAAAACTAAATTCCACTACTTTCGCTCTCCTGCCTCGCTCCACTTTCCCATCATCCATCACTCCTCTGGTCTACCAATCACATTCTGACATCTACCTCAGCCCTCCCCGTCTTCTCTTTTTGCTGGCAATCTTTCCTCTGCACTCTGAACTGATGTGGGGTTCTGACCTGAAATGCCAGCAATTTAATTCCCCACACAGATGCTGCTGCTTGACCTGCTGAGTTTCTCCAATGGATTGTCTGTTGCCAGCAAAATTATTATGGTAGCAGTTAGCAGTTGCCTGTGAGATTTTTAAATTGAAAGTATGCACTTAATATAAGTGATTACAATGGCCTTTTCTAATATTGTATATGCACGGGGAAATGGAAATAAGCCTACATGATGACCATTTTGGTGTTGTTTAGCTTTTTTAAGTTCACTTTATTTTTTTTCCCTTACAGAATTTCAATATATACAAACGGATTTTCATGGATATTATAAATATGCCAGATATAAACAGTGCAGATGCCTACAGGATATGGGCTGATCTTCGCAACATACTCTTCAATCTGGTTAGTGCATCATAAACTTAATTTTGAATCAGAAAAAAACTGAAACAAATTGAGATTTATGAAAGTTATCTGGATGTGAAGGAGTATTCTCATCTATACATAACAAAAACTTTGATCTTGTGCTCTTCCAGTTTGCGGGGTTTTTCTATTTGCGCAAAAACGGTACACGATAGCGCTACGATGCCAGGTCACTCACCGTTCTCCTATGCTGCGAGTGCACCAAGTTTCGTTCCGATCGGTGGTATATTGTAAAAACCGCACATGCGCAGATTCCTTCAGTCAGCGTCACGCAGATTGGTCTCTTCTCCTGTCAGTCAATGCCATGGCCGGGATGGTGATGCCCCTTCCTGCTCTACCAGCGGCGGCCTGTCCCGCCTCACTCACTAACTCCTCTCTCCCCTCCTCACAGTAACTTGTCTATCGTCTCCCCCACCCCCGGCGGCGGCCGCGGGGGGGGGGTTCAGTGGAGGCCCAGTGGAGGCCCTGGTCCCGTCTCTCTCTCCCTCATCACTCACCCCTCTCCCCCGCCCGCCCTCTGCGGCAATGGAGGTCCCGTCTACCCGTCCCCTCCCGGTCCGTCTCCTCTGCCGCCGCCGTTGCATTAACCCACCCTCACGGCCTTCTCGGAGGAGATCTTCTCCACCAGCTCATCGAAACTCGTGGTGCCCACCCGCCTGCTCCCCCGGCAGCAGGGAGCAGGCGGACAGGCAGGGCGGGGACGGGCCAAGCAGCAGCAGCAGGCGGTGCGACGGGGAAGGGCCGAGTGGCGGCTGCGCCGGAGTGGGCAGAGGGAGGTTGGGAGAGTCAGGTTGCAGGGTGGCCGAGCAGTTTGCTCGGAGTTTGAATAGCACATACACACACGCACACCCACACAATGCAAACTGGTCCAATCGTCAAGTCAACGGGATCAAAACCACAGCTAACAATGAATGACCTGTGGAGGAAGGAACTGCAGATTCTGCTTTTTATGGATGGAGGGAGGAAGGGAGTGACTGAGGGTACGGGAAAGGAGAGGGAGGGAGAGGTGAGGGAGGGATTGGGGGAGGGGAGGAGGAGAGGGGAAAGATCGTGAGGAGGGAGAGTGGGGGGATTGAGGGAGAGGAAAGGGTAGGGAGGGAGAGGGGAAAGTGGGGGAGGTGAGGAGAGTGGGGCGGAGGGGGAATAGAGGGAGAGGAGGGGGGAGCGGGGGAGGTAGGGAGTGGGGAATAGAGGGAGAGGAAGGCAGTGGGGAAGGTCAGGAGGGATAGTGGGGGGGATAGGCGGAGGTGAGGAGTGGGGGGATAGAGGGAGGTGAGTAGGGGATAGAGGGATAGGAGGGGGTAGTGAGGGGAGAGGAGTTATGGAGGGAGGGAGTGACAGGGTAGGAGAAAGGAGAGGGAGGGAGAGGTGTGGTAGGGATTGGGGGGGGAGAGGGGCATGAAGAGGGAGGGTGAAGAGGAGGGGGAGGAAGTATCTGGGGATGGGGGGAAATGAGCTGTGCCTGTGCAGTTGGGGCCATGCATGAGTGGTGCAATATTGGGTTGGGGGGATGAGTTACATTGGGGGAACGGGTGAGTGTTGGAATATTGCATTGGGGAACGGGTTGGGTTGGGGGACCAGGCCTCCCGTGTGACAGGGACCCAACGGGTCCCACTTAGTCTAGTTGTTTTTATTTCCCAGAATGGTGAGAGAACTCCAGGTAAATGTAGTTATAATGTTTGGTCTATGAATTCTATTGAGAGGTTTTAAAATAATTTAGATAGCTTCAAATCAATACCCTGTAAAGGTTGAACAGTGGACCAAAGAAAAATTCTCTGTTTTAAGACTTGGCAAGCAGCTAATCGTAATCCTTGCATGGGCAAGCAGTACAAGGATAAGGATTCTCCACTAAGATATGAGGACGGGTTATTCTAGGGTCACTTCATAAGGAATAGTTAATCTGTTCTGAGGATAAACATGGAATCATTTAGAACATTGAATTGAGAAAACAAAATATCAGCTTTTGTACAAAATGTATATCTTATATTTTGATATAGCTTTGCCTAAAAACAGATAATAGCTTCCTGATATATTAGAGTATCTCCAAGTTTAAATAATTTTCACTGTAATGTAAATTGTGTTTACAACCAATAGATAAACGCAATGTTAACTGTAGAAAATATAAATGTTTTCTTAAAGGTTAGTTTTACTTCATGAATAGAAATTATTTTAAGCATTATTTTTTACTTGTAATTTAGAATTTTCTCATGACACTGCGAATGTGTATGCTAAAAACAATATCCACATCATCAAACATCTGAATTTTCCATGGAAGAAAAGTAAAAGATAATTTAGTACAATATGAATAAAATTGTATCATGCTCCTCCTATTTGCATCAGCTGATGTTCTATATCATTATTTTATTACCGATGTTTGTCATGGGTTTTTTTCATTATTGTCCAGGTATGTGATGGCTAGGCTTTGTAAATATGTCACTGTGTGCAATTTACTTTTATTTTAAATAATCCAATCCTTTTTTTCATAGGTCTCAAAACTGATTATTTTTCTGCTATTTTCCTCTGCAACTGAAGTATTATGTTTCCAAACATAAAAATTTCAAATGTTCCAAACATAAAAATATTCTAACGTGACTTCAGGGAAGTTCAATTAAGCTGAATTTTATGCTTTTCATGCATTGGTAACAGCATTCAGTAGAATGCCTGAGCTCTCTTCCAAGGCTCACCTCCACATTCTGAACTAACTTAGGATTGCATCATTTATTTAGATACATAGATACATAGAAAATAGGTGCAGGAGTAGGCCATTCGGCACTTCGAACATGCACCGCCATTCAATATGATCATGGCTGATCATCCAACTCAGTATCCCGTACCTGCCTTCTCTCCATACCCCCTGACCCCTTTAGCCACAAGGGCCACATCTAACTCCCTCTTAAATATAGCCAATGAACTGGCCTCAACTACCCTCTGTGGCAGAGAGTTCCAGAGACTCACCACTCTCTGTGTGAAAACGTTTTTTCTCATCTCGGTCTTAAAGGATTTCCCCCTTATCCTTAATCTGTGACCCCTTGTCCTGGACTTCCCCAACATCGGGAACAATCTTCCTGCATCTAGCCTGTCCAACCCCATAAGAATCTTGTAAGTTTCTATAAGATCCCCTCTCAATCTCCTAAATTCTAGCGAGTATAAGCCGAGTCTATCCAGTCTTTCTTCATATGAAAGTCCTGACATCCCAGGAATCAGTCTGGTGAACCTTCTCTGCCCTCTCTCTATGGCTATAATGTCCTTCCTCAGATTTGGAGACCAAAACTGTACGCAATACTCCAGGTGTGGTCTCACCAAGACCCTGTACAACTGCAGTAGAACCTCCCTGCTCCTATACTCAAATCCTTTTGCTATGAAAGCTAACATACCATTCGCTTTCTTCACTGCCTGCTGCACCTGCATGCCTACTTTCAATGACTGGTGTACCATGACACCCAGGTCTCGCTGCATCTCCCCTTTTCCTAATCGGCCACCATTTAGATAATAGTCTGCTTTCCTGTTTTTGCCACCAAAGTGGATAACCTCACATTTATCCACATTATACTGCATCTGCCAAACATTTGCTCACTCACCCAGCCTATCCAAGTCACCTTGCAGTCCCCTAGCATCCTCCTCACAGCTAACACTGCCCCCAGCTTAGTGTCATCCGCAAACTTGGAGATGTTGCCTTCAATTCCCTCATCCAGATCATTAATATAATTGTAAATAGCTGGGGTCCCAGCACTGAGCCTTGTGGTACCCCACTAGTCACTGCCTGCCATTGTGAAAAGGACCCGTTTACTCCTACTCTTTGATTCCTGTTTGCCAGCCAGTTCTCTATCCACATCAATACTGAACCCCCAATACCGTGTGCTTTAAGTTTGTATATTAATCTCTTATTAATCTCATATTTCTCTCCCATACACATAATCTCTTTATGAGCAGCTTCCTTATTTTCTCAGAACATATCATTCAGATGGTATTCAAAAACCACAAAGCTTTTTCAAAATTAGTTGGGAAAAAAATTGTGGGGATCCAAATTCCCAAATTTTATTGTAATGAAATGCCAATTCAAGAGTGTTTAATTGTCATATACTGGGAGCATTCTAGAGAAATTCAGTTTCTAGGAGAAACAAATAATAACATTTGAACTGCACACACAAACATCATAAGTAGAGACAAGGATTAGTGTGAGAAAAAGTGAAATTGTCATCGGAATTATTTGTAAAGAATGGTAAAGTACTGATTTTCATAAAAATTTGCTTTACTTTTCAAAAATTGTTCAATTTTGAAGAGACGTTTGTGATTTTTGACAGTCGGTAAATTAACTGCTTAACTCTGCTGCTGGCTAAAGTTGTACCTAACTGCTAGGATTCAGAGGAATTCTTTAGATGGAGATGACATTTTACATATTCTTTCACTTGGTCCATCAAGATCTCCCGGTTGCTAACCATTTTAACTTCCACTCCCATTCCCTACTGATCTTCTGTCCTGGGCTTCATGTGTTACTAGAGTGAGGCTGCATGCAAACTGGAGGACCAGCACCTCGTATTCCTCTTGGGGTAGCTTGCATCCCTATGGTACAAACATTGAATTCTCCAAAATATGCCCGTCCTCCCCATTATCCCTGTTCCCCACATGGATATGTACCCATTTTTCCCACAATCCCAACGCCTTTCCCCATTCTCCCATTGACTTCCATATATATCCCTACCTTGGGCCTCCTAATCTTATCTCACAGCTTTTTGTCTTTTCATTTCTGGCCTTTGTTCAAAAATCTGCCAATCAAGCCCACCCTCACCTGTATCCACCTATTATTTGCCTGCCTCCTTTCCGGCTTTCTCTCCCATACTACAATCAGTCTGAAGAAGGGTCTTGCCCCAAAGCATCGCCGGGTCCCTTTGCTGTCTGACCAAAGGAGCACTGTCTTTTTCTGCATTTCAGTTTAGTTTAGTTTAGAGATACAGCGTGGAAACAGGCCCTTTGGCCCACCGAGTCCGTGCCAACCAGCGATCCCCGCACATTAACACTATCCTACATACAGTTATACCAAGCCAATTAACCTGCAAACCAGTACGTCTTTGGAGTGTGGGAGGAAACCAGAGTTCCCAGAGAAAACCCGTGCAGGTCACGGGGAGAATGTACAAACTCCGAACAGACAGCACCCATAGTCAGGATTGAACCGAGTCTGGTGCTGTAAGGCAGCAACTCTACTGCTGCGCCACCGTGCCACCATTTTCTATTTGATATTTCTGAGACTCATCTGCACTTGTGGTCTTTCAGCCCATTGTAGATCCAAGCAGGACGAATTTAATTGTATACCTTCTCTAAGACACTGGTCCTAATTACAACAATCCAAGATGCCGTTTTACATCCTTTAAGAATTGGAAGAAGAAATATTTGTTATTAATTTGTAATTCTGCAATCCTTTCAGTTTGTTTTGCTTTGTAGCAGAAGTAGTGTTTGATTTTTTGATTTTTTTTTTGTGATTTTCTAGTGTGAAAATCTAGTTAAATCTTCAGAGGCTAATACTCCCGCCCATGAAGAATTTGAGCAGATGCTACTGATTGCACACTATTATGCCACTCGTGCAGCTTCATTGGGAGTCAATCAGCTGGTAAGTTTGTGAATGATATAACCATCCTAAAATGTTTTATCAAAGATTTGTGTGTCACCAGATACTGACACAATGGTTATTTTTTGGGTACATTGATTTAGATGAGTTTTTATTAATTCATCAACTATTTAATATTTAAATGTATTGGCCAAGGATGTATTTTACTCTGCTGTTCTAAGCATACATTGTTGTTAAGTGATATGGCTTTTATTAGCTTTTATCAGTGAGAGAGTTCACCAATAGCTTTCCATAGTTCTTAACATTATTATTTACCAATGCATAGTCTATAGCAGGTATGGTATTTACAAATTAGTCAAGTGTCTAATTAGTAGTTAGCACCATTTTATTTTCATTAATTAATGCATTATATGTTCTGGATATACTTAGAACAGGAAATTTAAATGTTTTCGGGAATAAAAAACAAAATTAATCTATTGCACCTTTAAACTGATTAAATGATTCTTAATTTCAGGACATGGTTGCTTCAAAATTATCCATCTCTTTGCTGCGACACACAGACGTAATCCCTGCTGACAAAGCATTTTATGAAGCCGGCATGGCAGCAAAGGTATAAAATCTCTCTCTCTGATTTTATAATAATGGGGTAACTGCTAAGCTTAGCTTTCAGTGAGCATGAAAAGATGACATTAGAAAATTATAGCTCTGTATAATAATTCTCATTTTGGAGAAAACCCTTTTTTCCTGAAAGAAAGATAACCTGTAAGTTTATTTTTGAAATTCCCTTAACTCTTAAGGAAAGGCTATAACGGCATGTGATGATGTTCAGGATTAATGTGTTAAGAAATGTGGATCAATTAAAACAAGGATAACATTAATGCTGGTTTTAGAAACATGTAGTCATTGAACAAGGAAACAAGTCCTCCGGAGTAACCCATCCGTGCTGACCAAGATGCCCTATCCAACCTGGTCCCGTTTGTCCATGACTAACCTACATCCCTCTAAACATTTTGCTTGGCTGAATATTTGTGATAAAGGATATTTTGATATTTATGATCAAAGAAAGGATGAGAAATTGGGCTTGCTAGTGTCCGTTTTTAGGTGCTGTGTGTACACTTGGATTTGGTGAACAGCCGGCAGTAGTTGTGCACGTAGGCGCAAACGACATCGGAAAGAAGAGGTAGGAGTTTTTGCAACGTGAGTTCAGAGAGTTAGGAAGAAGACTGAAAAGCAGGACTTCTAGGGTGGTTATCTCTGGATTGCTTCCAGTACCTCGTGCTAGTGAGGACAGGAACAGAGAGATAGGGGATCTGAATTTGTGCCTGAGGGGCTGTTGCAGGGAACAAGGATTTAGATTTATAGACCACTGGGATCTCTTCTGGGGTAGGGGTGACCTGTACAAAAGGGATGCGTTACACCTTAACTGGAGGGGGACCGACATTCTGGCAAGCAGGTTAGCTAGGGCTACACGTGTAGGTTTAAACTAAATAGTGGGGGGGGAGGGATTGACAAAGTGGGACTATAAAGATGGAGTTGAAAGGGAAGTGAGTACAGGAAAAGTTACAAAAGACTCGAATTCATGGGAAGAAAAGTTCGAGAAGGGATAAGAGAGTAAGGTCATGGCCAATTGCGAGCGGTGCGAGAGGGGAGGTGAATACCGAGGTCAAAGTGTTATATATGAATGCGCGAAGTATAAGAAATAAAGTGGACGAGCTTGGGGCTCAGTTAGAAATTGGCAAGTATGATGTTGTGGGAATTACAGAGACATGGCTGCAAGAAGGTCAGGGCTGGGAATATTCAAGGGTATACCTCCTATCGAAAAGACAGATAGGTGGTGTTTGTGAATGATCCACGACAACATACATGGTGAAAGATTCATCTTTATTCCATGAGTAATCCGGAACATTTAAACTGCCAGCCATTCATATCCAGCTCGGCGTGGCTTGTGAGAGCCGGCTGACCTTGTTAGTGTAAATCCGTGTAGTAATGTAATGGGTGGCATGCATATATGTGTAGTGGGGAGTATAAATGGCATGGATTAATAAGGGTTAATCTACATCCTTCCTCTTAAAGAAGCAAAGCATATATAGAGTGGTTAGTGGAGCATATTGTAAAACACCAGTTTAGGGTGTGGGCATTTCTTATTTTACTTGTACATGCTTGTGCATATGTGAGCACATAAAACAAAAAGGGTCATGCACAGTTCAAGTATAGCTGGTGAGCTTTCCAATCAGTGGGTTTGGCTTGCAGACACAACCTGCACGTGTACGGTATTACCCCTCGTGCGCCTCATCCTTCTCTGAGGAAGCAAGTCCCTTATCGGGTAAACGCAGAGGAGAAGGCACCGCTGGAGATGGGGGCAGGGATGGCGCTGGCACCGGTAGAGGAATCGCTGGAGTGGCATTCGTGGAGCGTGAGGGAAGACCATAAGGCTGGTCAGGGTAAGGATGTGGAGGTGCCGGTTCATTAACCGGGAGGAGGTGTTGGCGGGTGCATTGATAGATGCCGTTGTCAACACTGACCAGGTATGAGCATGGTTCTGCGGTTGACCCCAGAATGACTCCGAGGCGGTGGTAGCCTCTGAGTGACCGTAAGCGGACAACCTGTCCCTTGTTGAGCGGTTGAAGCGGAGAACTGCTTTTATCATAGTATTTTCTTTGTATGTCGCGGCGGCGTTGGAGCTGTGATTGGATCACCGACGGTGCGCGCACTTGTGGTTCTAGCAATTGCTTGGCCATAGCCAGGATGGAACGGGTTCGCCGTGACATGAGTCGTTCGGCGGAAGATCCCAGGAGAGTGTCGCGGACGATGTTTCGTAGGTTGAGTAAGTCGAGATAGACATCAGAACCGCCCCTGAGTGAGCGTTCCATTAGTTATTTTGCCATTCTAACTGCGGGCTCGGCCAGGCCGTTGGACTGCGGGTACTCGGGGCTGCTGGTGGTGTGGTGAAAGTCCCAGTGTTTCGCGAAATCCTTGAAAAGCTTACCAGAGAATTGAGTTCAATTGTCTGATAGTAGCTTGAGGGGTGCTCCGTGGACAGAAAAGTGGCGAGTGAGTGTTTGAATGATCATGGCTGAAGTCGGGCTACTGAGCAGGTCAATTTCGAACCATCCTGAGTAGGAATCGACTAGAACCAGGTATTGTTTGCTGTGCCACTCAAAGATGTCGGCTGCTACTATGGACCAGGGTAAGTCTGGTGTGGGGTGCGGGAGAATTGGTTGTTTCTGTTGGTGCGGGGTCAGGCTGTTGCAAATCGGGCAGGCAGCGACTTTCTCGAGAATGTAGTCAGCCATGTCAGGCCAGAAAAGCATACCTTTTGGATTTGGAGGGTTATTTCTGCAGCAGGATGGCCCCCATGGACAATATCGAAGTACTTGCTGTCAAGAGACGTCGGGATAACTGCCTTATGTCCTTTCATTATAATGCCGTCTTGAATGACCAGTTCGTCGCGGACAGAGTAGAACGGGTGGATAGCCAGCAGCAGGTGGTGCTGTTTGTCTGGCCAGCCGTGGCAGATGACAGTGGGAAGCGATTGTAGCGTTTCGTCTCCAGCTGTTTGTGCCACTAGGATGTCTAAGCCCGCGGATGGAAGGCAGGAGACCATCATAACCGTATACCCCTCGTGCTCACCATCAGACAGGTGTTTTTCGCAGGTTGGGCGAGGTGCCCGTGAGAGGGTGTCAGCTAAGTGCATGTCCTTACCGCGTTTGATGGTTAGTCTGATGTCATACCTCTGTAGTTCCATCATCATGCGTTGTAAACGCGCTGGTGTCTTGTGGATCGTTTTTCTGAGGATACTGACCAGGTGGTCGGTTTCAACCGTGATCGGGTTGCCAAAGATAAAGTCCTTGAATTTCTTGCAGGCAAAAGTTACTGCGAGTAGCTCCTTCTCGATTTGAGCGTAGCGCTGTTCAGTGTCGGTCATGGTGTGGGAGGCATAGGCGACCGGTCTGGGAGCCTTCCCGTCTTGTTGGCAAGCGGCACCCAGTCCATACTGAGAGGCATCACAGGTGAGGGTGAAGGGTAACTCAGCATCGAATTATGTGAGGGTTGGGGCACAAGAAATTAGTTGTTTGAGGGTTTCAAATGCCCTCTGCTGGCGCTGGTGCCAGGACCAGTGCGTATCCTTGTGGGTCAGTTGTCGCAGCGGGGCTGACAGCTCGCTGAAGTTTGGGATGAATTTTCTCAGGTAGTTTACCATGCCTAGAAATCGTAAAGCTGTCACATCCGTAGGTGCTGGCATTTCGTTGATGGCAATGGTTTTAGAAGGGTCTGGCCTGAGTCCGTTGTTGGTGAACACGTGGCCCACATAAGTCACTTCGTCGACCCGAAATCTGCACTTGAGAGCGTTGAGTTTCAGGTTTACCTCTTTGGCACGATCCAGGACCCGCTTCAGGTTTGAGTCATGTTCTTGTGCGTTGCGCCTGGCGATCAGGATGTCGTCCACGATTATGTCGCATGGGTAGCCAGTAAAGAGTTGTCCCATAGTACGTTGGAAAACTTCACTGGCTGAATTGATGCCAAATGACATTCGTAAGAGTCGGTAACGTCCGAAGGGCGTCGCGAATGTGGTTAACATGGAGGATGCATGGTCTAGCGGTATTTGCCAAAATCAGTTCTTTGCATCTAGGACAGAGAAGACTGTGGCTTTACCCAGGCTGGCTGCGACCTCTTCCACCGTCCACATCGGGTGGTGTGGTCGTTTGATGGCAGTGTTTAAATATTTAGGGTTGATGCAAATCCTTATTTTGTCTTTGTTCTTCTTGACTGCTGCGACCATGGTAGAGATCCAGGAGGAGGGGTTGTTGACAGGGCTATCATGCCCAGTGTTTCCATTCTGTCAAGTTCAGTTTTGACATGGTCCTTCATTGAGTGCGGGATTCGGTGAGGAGAACGAATGACAGGTATGACTTCCTTGTCGGTTACAATGCTGTATTCTGTGGGAAGCATGCCCAGCTGTTTATCAAAAAGGTCTTTGTATTGTGCGAGTAGTTGTTGGGTGGGACTTTGATAGGTAGATAGTTGGTACACAGTTTTGCCGAAGGAGACTAAGTTCATATCGCGGCATGCATCGATGCCCAGAAGGAGGGGCATTTCCCCATTAACGATGAAAAATTCCAGATCGTAAACTTGAGACGCTAAATGGCAATGTAATGTGACCTTACCAACCGGTTGCAACTCCCCCCCACCAAATGGATGTAACTTGGAGTTTGTTTTCATGACAGTTTCGTTGTTGTGAATTCTTTGGAAGTCTGATAAGGACAGCACATTGCATTGTGCCCCGGTATCTATCATTGCAACGATTTTGGTATTGTTGATACTGAGCGTTGTCATGGGATCACTGTTTTTAGACGGTGAGTCGGGTATGCAGGAATGTATGTTTTGGCTGTCTTCTTGCAGGTGCTGCGGTCGTGGTTCTGCTGGAACTGCTATTTCAGTCAGTGCCTCGTGGGAAAGTGTGGGCTCGAGCGCATAGAGAGATTGTTGTGGCTGGGCCCTGTTGCCACAAGCGCGGCAGCACCGGACAAAGTGTTTTTTCTTTTTACAGTAGTTGCATGTTTTGCCATAAGCGAGGCATTGCTCACGGAATTTCGGGTGTGAGCCGCCGCAATTACCACAGTTATGGACCAGAGGGTCGGTTACCCTCCCTGGGGCTGTAGGTGATTGTCAAGGGGTTGTTAATGTTGTCGCGGGGACCTATAGAAGGCATGGACATCGTAGGCAGAGTGTGGTCCCGGTCCCAGGGCTTTGTTATGGGTGTCAGTGTACTCTGCAACCCGGCAGGCACGTTCAACCTTATCTAGCTTAAGCTCCTCATCCCGGAGTAGTTCATTTCTCACCTTGTCATTCAGGATGCCATATACGAGTCTGCCGCGGATGAGTACGTCGCGCCTTGGAAGGGGCATCTTGCAGCAATGCTCTTCAGGGCGCCGATGTAGGATTCGACCGTCTCGCCCTCTAGTTGGCTACGGGAAAAGAACTTGTGGTGCTCTATGATAACGTTAGTGTGAAGTTGGCACAGGTCACGGAACTTTCGGAGGAGGCAGGTGGGGTCTCTGATGGACTCTGCCGGGGTCACAACATGTGTTACCGCATCGGTATGTTCTGAGGCGTAGTAGAAATCCTGTGCCCGCAGGGCAGCCTCTGTGCCCGCTACGTTGAGGAGAATTGATGCAATGGTGTGGGGAGCAGCTCCCGGGTGGGCAGCATCTATGAAAATTCTGAATTCCACCTCGAAGATGCGCCAACGTTCGGCAAATTCACTGTCGAATACCAAAGGATCGGGTTTACGAAACGATCCTGCCACGACAACAGAGCGATGGTCCGTTGTTAAAAAAAAAAACTAAAATAAATTCAGGCAAAAGAGGTTGTAGACGTGGCACAGAGATTCTGACACCATGTTTGTGAATGAACCACGACAACATACATGGTGAAAGATTAATCTTTATTCCATGAGAAATCCGGAACTTTTTTTAAAATATAATTTATTGGAGGAAAGATACAGCTGACGTTATGCATTACATTTCCCTCCATTTTGTTTTTTATATATAACAACAAAGTTACCTTCACCCACTCTCCCTGAACACCCCTTGGCAGCTGACGTGTTCACAATACAACATATCACAAATACAGATGCACATTTTGACAGCAATACCTCAACATTCTTCCAAGGCGCAGGCCCCTATATACCTACAACATGTCTGATGGTTCAGAATACACTAATTCATTATGCATCACCGTCCTGTGAGGTAATCAACATTTGTGTAAACAAAAATAAGTAAATAAATAAAAGTGAAACATAAGTAAAGGCAGATCCCCAACTACAATCAAGTGCCCTCAGTCTGTGGGTAGTTATTTTAGACTCTCAAAGTATGACAAAAAAGGTTCCCATTTCGAATAAAACTTTTTCACAGACCCCCTCAGTGTAAATTTAATCTTTTCTAGTTTTAGAAAAAACATTACGTCCTCCAGCCATGTGGCAGCAGATGGAGTGGTAGATTTCCAGACCAGCAAAATTCTCCTATGGGCCAAAAGTGATGTGAATGCAATGATGTCAGACTGATTTGCATCCAAAGTTTCATCTGCTACACCAAATACAGCTACAAGCGGGCAAAGCCTCACTGTCACCCCAAGGACTTCACTGATGGTTTTAAAAACCACTGCCCAGTAGTTACCAAGTTTGGGGCAGGACTAGAATGCATGGCCTAGATTGGCTGGAGAGAAGGAGCACCTGTCACAGCCAGCACCTGTCACAGCCAGCGTCTGTCCCCGGATATATGTCAGCAAGCCTGGCTTTGCTTAAATGAACCCTGTGTAAAACTTTGAATTGTATGAGCCCCAATCTAGCACATGATGATGAGGAATGGACTCTTTTCAGTGCTTCTGTTCAGCATTCCTCAGACAAGATCATCCTCCCACATAGTTTTAACTTTGTTCAGGTTTTGATCTCCTAAAGACATCAGTTGAGAATATAACACAGAGATCAATCCTTTATTTGCAAAAGTAAGAGTGAGTTTATCCAACACCGTGACAGGCGGGAGATCAGGAAAAGAGGGAAATGTTTTCATGACAAAGTGGCGGATCTGAAGATATTTAAAGAAATGATTATGTGGGAGGCCATATTTTCTGTACAGGTTATCAAAACTATCAAATATGTTGTCGATGTATAAATCTTTAATGCACATAAGACCATTCAAACCCCATTGTCTAAAGGTTGAGTCAAGTGTAGAGGGGGGTAATAAATGGTTACTGTGAATTGGACCCAGAACTGAAGCTGATGTGAACTTATAGTGGCAGCGAAGTTGATTAAAAATTTTGAGGGTGGATAGTACAACAGGATTGGATGTAAATCGTGAGTGTTTCAATGGCAGGGAGGAACTAAAGCTAGGAGAGACGAGGAGTAACAAGACTGTGACTCAAGCAGACACCAGTCTGTATCTGGTCGGTGGAGCCAGAATAATATATTTTGGATATTGGATGCCCAGTAATAATGAATAAAGCTAGGAAGGCCAGTCCACCTACTTCACGACCTCTTTGGAGAGTGCACTTATTAACCCTTGGAACCTTGTTACCCCATATAAAGGAGGTTATAGATTGGTTAACTGAGTTAAAAATGACTTGGATAGGAAGACCGGCAAGCACTGGAACAAATAAAGAAATCTGGGAAGTACAGTCATCTTCACCGACTGCACTCTCCCAGCCATAGTAAGGGGTAGACTACGCCATCTCTCAAAGTCAGCCTTCATTTGGCTAACTTGAGGCGTATAATTAGCTTCAAACAGAGATGTGAAAGAGCGGGTAATGCGTATTCCTAGATATACAAAACCATCTTGAGATAAGGGAAAAGGCAAGGATTCCTGTCGAATCTGTAGGGCTAGGTTGATGGGAAAGCATTCGCTTTTTTGGAGGTTTAGTTTATAGCCAGAGAAAGTTCCAAACTGATCTAACAAGGACACAAATGTAGGGCCGCTAGCTGTAGGGTCGCTCACATAAAGAAGGAGGTCATCGGCGTATTGAGACACACGATGTTTCCATGTTTCCTCTCCTAATGCCCTGGAATAATGTGGTTGATCTAAATGCAATAGAAAGAGGCTCAATTGCAATCGCAAAAAGAAGCAGAGACAATGGGCAGCCTTGGCGAGTGCCACGTGTTAATGGAAACTAATCAGATCGCAAATAATTTGTCTGTATACATGCTAAAGGTGAATGATATGATAGCTTAACCCAGGCTACAAATTTTTTGCCAAATCCAAATCTCTCCAAGACTCTGAACAAGTATGGCCACTCCACTCAATCAAACGCGTTCTCCGCGTCCAAAGATAACAACCTCCGGACGCGGAGAAGCACTGGGCGAATAAACCACACTGGCCAGTCGATGGATATTAGAAAAGGAATGACGATTTTTAATGAAATCTGTTTGATCTGAGATTATTTTGGGAAGTTGGCATTCTAAACGGCAAGCCAGCGCCTTAGCCAAAATGTTTACATCTACATTCAAAAGTGAGATGGGGCGGTATGATCCACATTGAGTCGGATCCTTGTCTTTTTTGAGAAGAAGTGAAATAGATGCCTGTGAAAGGGTGGGGTGTAAGGAACCAATTTCCAAAGATTCTTGAAACATTTCTAGAAGAACTGGTGTGAGCTTATCCTTAAATTTCTTATAAAATTCTAATGGGTAGCCGTCAGGGCCCGGGGTCTTACCACTCCTCATCGCCATAATGGCATTATTAATCTCTTCCTGCCCAAGAGCCTGATCTAGATCTTCTGCCTCTTCTGGTTCCAGAGTGGGTATTTCCAAATCATCTAAAAAATGTTCCATATTCGTTGTATCTTAGGGGAATTCTGAGGTGTAAAGAGAAGAATAAAAGGCTGTGGATTTCTTTTGGATTGCTTGTTATGTCTTGGTGTGTGTCTCTTATCTGAGGAATAAGTCGTGACGCAGCTTGACGCTTCAGCTGGTGAGCCATAAGCCGGCTCGCCTTATCACCATATTCATAATAGAGACCACGAGTCCTGAGAATTAGTTGTTCTGTTTGGTTAGTAGATAGAAGATTGAATTTTGCTTGTAAATCAGCACGGCTTTTATATAATTCAGCAGTGGGTGCCTCAGAGTATTGCCTGTCCAGAACCAAGATGGATTGTGACAGGGTTTGCATTTCCTTCTTACGTTCTTTATTGGTGTATGAGGTATAAGATATGATTTGACCCCTCAAGTAAGCTTTTAAAGTTTCCCAAAGTAAAGAGCATGATACCAACTCGGTTTGATTAGTCTCGAGGAATGTGTCTATGTTAGCCGATACAAAACTGCAGAATTTCTCATTGGAAAGCAAAAGGGGGTTGAGTCTCCAAAGAGGTCGTTCTCTAATGTTTAAAGGGAAACCTAGGTCCAGTATCACACGCGAGTGATCTGATGTTACTACAGCAGTATATTCAATTTTCTTAACCATAGGAATAAAGGAGCTGTCCATAAAGAAGTAGTCTATTCTGGAAAAAGAATGGTGAACATGAGAAAAAAGAGAGAATTGTCTAGCAGTTGGGTTCAAGAATCTCCAGGGGTCCACATAACCATTTTGTTGCATAAACAGTGAGAAGGTCTTTGCCATAACAGAATATATCCCCTTAGAGCTAGACCTATCAAGCAGTGGATCAATAGCACAGTTCAGGTCTCCCGAAAAGATTAGCTGGTGCGTGTTCAGATCAGGTACTAATGACAAAACCTTATTTGCAAAGTAGACATCATCCCAATTAGGGGCATAAACATTCACTAAGACGACAGGTTTCTGAAAAAGAGACCCGGAAACTATAATAAACTGGCCATTAGGGTCACTGACTACGTCAGATGGTGTAAACTGTATACTTTTGCCGATTAATATTGCCACAACCCTGGACCTGCTATTAAATCTAGAGTGAAAAATCTGACTAACCCACGCTTTATGCAGTCTGTTATGATCTTCTTGTAGAAGTAGTATATCTGTTTTTAATTGTTTTAGATGAGAAAAAACTTTAGCTCTTTTACAGGACCATTAAGCCCCTTTATGTTCCAAGATATAAACCTCACAGGATGGCCTCCATCAATGTCACCATTAGCTATATTTCAAAATACATATTTCAAAAATACATACAGGGCCTGCCATCCAAAACAACGCGAAGGCTGCATGTGAGAACACACAATGGAAAAAAAAAGTCTAGTGCATTCGTGACATTCAAAGAATAAGCTGCCATTACCCAAAACATTTCCCTCATCCCCTTACAATAACAAGAAAGAACATTTAACCTCCAAAACCTAGATCTTCTTCCCCAACTGAGGACGATCGCAGGCATTACAAAACAAAAAGCTTCCAAAGCGTTCCCTAACTAAAACTTTAAATCCAATTGAGGGTAGCTCCCTTCTTTGAAAATTGTACGGTAATTTGTTCTACCTTTAAGGTATATGGGCTAAAGATAACACAAGTCAAGCAAAGCATTATGAGAAATAAATAAATAAAAATTGTATCCCAGAGAGCAATTCTAGACGTTTACATTTTCGCTGGTTGGAAGTCCTCGACTCATTAATCAGATTCAACAGCATGGCAGTTCAGCTCTGTCGAGTTCACAATTACAAAAATTAACAGTTTACCGCCGCAGGAGGCCGTGCCAATGCCGCATGAATATCCTAAAAAGTCATTGCTCTTCACGGCCATCATCTCTCCAGCAAGAGTGGTAAAACTCTATGGCAACCTCTGGTGTATTGAAGTAATGTTTTTTACCTTCATGAGTGACCTGGAGCCGGGCAGGATACAGGAGGCCGAACCGAACCCCTTTCTCGTAGAGCAGGGATTTTATCTCCCTAAAAGCTGCACGTTTTCTCCCCAGCTCCACGCAGAAATCCTCACGAAAAAACACCCTGTGCCTGCGGAAGGACAGTTCCTGCCTCCGTCTGGTGATGATGCGATGTTTGTCCTGAAAGTAGTGAAAGAGAACTCTTTGGTCTAGATGGCTTGGTATTCGAGACATTCGTTGGTGTGGGTCCAACTCGGTGGGCACGCGAAAGCATGAGAGGGCTTGGGAAGAAATCAACCCCCAGCACTTCTTCAAAAAACTCGGTCATAAATTTGACAGGGTCCAAACCTTCCAAATTTTCGGGAATCCCTACCACCCTTAGGTTGGAATTCCGCGACCGATTCTCGAGGTCATCTAACTTCCCTTTCAGAAGTGCGTTTTCACTCTGTAATGTAGCTATGGCGGCTTCGGCGCTCACCAGTCTGTCACTGTGGTCATTCAGGCCGTCTTCAACCTCGCAAATGCGTTCATCATGTGTTTCGTAGTAGGACTTAACTTGCTCCAGAGTGGTGTTCACCGGCGACAAAGCATCTTCAAGTTCTCTTTTTAGGGCAGAGTTAATCGCTTGTGTCATATCGGCAAGGAGTACTGAACGAAGCCTCTCGAGATCTCTGGTAGCTCACGTCCAGCACCAGGCAGCGGCGCCATGGCTGCAGCATTCTTATTTGAGACTTCGCCACCTTTTCCCCCAGTTTTAGCTCGGCGGTGCATTTTATTTGCCGTTTCGGTGTCTAACAATGCCTCGAGTCGTACACAATGTTCAATAGTGGGTTACCTCAAGCATATGACAAAGATGAACAGGTAGACTTTAAGCAGAAATCTGGAGCCACGCTCACACACACCTGTTCACCCCATGTCCAACCCGGAAGTCGAAATCCGGAACATTTAAACTGCCAGCCATTTATATCCAGCTCGGCTTGGCTTGTGAGAGCCAGCTGACCTTGTTAGTGTAAAACTGTGTAGTACCGTAATACTATGTAATGGATGGCATGCATATATGTGTAGTGGAGATTATAAATGGCATGGATTAATAATTGTTAATCTACAGGTGGGCAAAGGGGGTCGGGTAACTCTGTTGGTGAGGAATGAAATTCAGTCCCTTGCAAGGGTGACATTGAAACAGGAGATGTGGAGTCAGTATGGATAGAACTAAGCAATTGCAAGGGTAAAAATACCCTAATGGGACATCTACAGGCCCCCAAACAGTAGCCTGGATATAGGGTGCGTTGAAAAAGGAGTTTAAATTGGCATGTAGTAAAGGTAATGCTACGGTTGTTATGGGAGATTTCAACATGCAGGTAGACTGGGAAAATCAGGTTAGTACTGGACCCCAAGAAAGGGAGTTTGTGGAGTGCCTCTGTGATGGATTCTTAGAGTAACTTGTATTGGAGCCTACCACGGAGAAGGCAATTCTGGATTTAGTGTTATGTAATGAACCAGATTTGATAAAGAAACTTGAGGTTAAGGAGCCATTAGGAGGTAGTGACCATAATATGGTCACGTTTAATCTACAATTGGAGAGGAGAAGGGTAAATCGGAGGTGTCAGTGTTACGATTGAATAAAGGGGACTATGGAGCCATGAGGGAGGAGCTGGCCAAAGTTGACTGGAAAGATACCCTAGCAGGGATGACAGTGGAACAATAATGGCAGGTATTTCTGGGACTAATACAGAAGGTGCAGGATCAGTTCATTCCAAAGAGGCAGAAAGATTCCAAGGGGAGTAAGGAGTGACCGTGGCTGACAAGGGATGTCAGGGACAGTATAAAAATAAAAGAGAAGTACAACGTAGCAAAGATGAGCGGGAAGCAAGAGGATTCGGTAATGTTTAAAGAGCAACAGAAGATAAATTTTTTTTAAGGCAATACGGGGAGAAAAGATGAGGTACGAAGGTAAGCTAGCCAAGAATATAAAGGAGGACAATAAAAGCTTCTTTAGGTATGTGAAGAGGAAAAAATTAGTTAAGACCAAAGTTGGACCCTTGAAGACTGAAAAAGGTGAATTTATTATGGGGAACAAGGAAATGGCAGATGAGTTGAACAGGTACTTTGGATCCGTCTTCACTAAGGAGGACACCCGCAATCTTCCTGATATACTAATGGCGAGAGGATCTGGGGTGACGGAGGAACTGAAGGATTAGGCAGGAAATGGTGTTGGGTAGACTGAAGGCTGATTAATGGTTGGCGGCGCGACTCACGTTGCAGCGGCCTCTGCAGTCCGTCTATCTTTTTTATTTTTTTTGTTTCGTTTGAGTTTTGTATAGTGTTTTTTTTATGTTTGTTTTTTAACTGGGTATGTGTGGGGGGGCGGGGGGTGGGGGTGGGGAAACTTTAAAAAAACGTTTAAAATCTTTTCCCTGCACGGGAGACCCGACCTTTCTCTGTCGGGTCTCCGTTGTCGTTGGGGCCTAGCACCGTGGAGCGGCCTCCAACCGGAACGACCTGGGGCTCCAGTCGCGGAGCCTGCGGATTACTCGCCATCGTGGAGCTGGCCGAGTTCGGAGCGGGAGGAGCTGTGGTGGCGCGCGGCTGTGAACCGACCCCGGAGATTCGGAGGCCGGAAAAGGGGGCGCATGACGGCAGCAGCCGCCGGCACGAAACGGTAATAAAAATTTACCATGCCGACAAACTCCTGCAGCCTCTTGACGGTGAGCGGCCGGGGAAACTGCAGGATGGCCTCAACTTTCGCAGGGAGCGGGGTAGCGCCCTGTAGGGTAACCCGGTGTCCCAGGAATGAAATGGAACGCAGGCCAAACTGGCACTTCGCTGGGTTAATTACAAGGCCGTGATCGCGGAGGCGCTGAAATAAAAGACGGAGGTGGGTTACGTGCTCCATCTGGGAAACGCTGGCGACAAGAATGTCATCCGAATAAATGAAAACAAAAGGCAGGCCCCGACCGACCTGGTCCATGAGCTGCTGGAACGCCTGTGCGGCGTTCTTTAGGCCGAAAGGCATCCAAAGCCATTCCAACAGGCCGAACGGGGTGATAGTGGCGGTTTTCGGAACGTCATCGGGGTGGACAGAGATTTGGTTATAACCCTGGACGAGGTCCACCTTTGAGAAGAACGCGGCGCCCTCGAGGTGTGCGGAGAAATCCTGGATATGAGGCACCGGGTAACGGTCTGCTGTGGTTACCGCGTTAAGGCGCCTGTAATCACCGCACGGTCTCCAGCCCCCAGATGCTTTCGGGACCATATGTAGCGGTGAGGCCCACGGGCTGTCAGACCGGCGGACAATGCCCTTGTCCTCCATCAGTTGTAATTCATCCCGGGCGATGCGCAGCTTGTCCGGTGGGAGGCGGCAGGCCCGGGCATGCACCGGCGGGCCCTCGGTGGGGATGTGGTGCACGACCCCATATCGGGGAGCCGCCCCGCTGACACGGGGCATAAGGAGATCGGGAAACTCAGAGAGCAGGGCGGCGTACGGGCTTTCGATCTCGGCGATGGCGTTAAGCAGTGGGACGGGTGAGGGCGGGTTGCGCGGTGGAGAGGGGCCAATGGCCGACCACGGAATCAAGCGACCGCCCCGTAAGTCGACGATGAGGGAGAAAGCGCGGAGGAAATCCGCCCCCAAGAGCGGCTGGGCAACGTTTGCAATGACAAATGTCCACCTGTACGGGCGGGAGTCGAAAGTAAGGGCAAGGGTCCATGTACCGTACGTTCGGATATCGCTCCTGTTAACGGCTGAGAGAATAGGGCTCTTCTTACTGGCACGAGTGTCACGCCGGTCGGGGGAAGGATGCTGACGATCGCACCGGAGTGCACCAGGAAACGGCGTCCGGAATGGCGGTCGCGGACGTAGAGGCGGTTGTTTGGGCCGATCGCGATCGCCTTTACAGACGATCGGCCGAGGCATTTCTCTGAAACGTGCAGGGACGGCGGCAGCGTCGAGCCTTCGCGCCATAGCGGAGGTGATAATAACACCAACGGTTCCTATCGCTGGTCTCGGGACGCTGCTGTGGTTCTTCGATGGGAGACGATTGCGTGCCTTCCTCGCGGAGCCGCAGAGGCGAAAGGCGCGCTGATGCGGGCACGCGGCTGATGGCGCAGATATCCTGGTGTCTGATCATCCATAGTTCGTAAGCCCGCTCCGCGAGATGCAGGGGATCGGTGAAATCGGCGCCGGCGAGCATCAGGCGGACATCGTCAGACATCTGCTCGAGGAACGCCTGTTCGAACAACAGGCACGGGCGGTGGCCGTCCATGAGCGCGAGCATCTTGGCCATGAGAACGGAAGGCCGACGATCTCCCAAACCGTCCATGTGAAGGATGCGGGCAACACGGTCCCGGCGGCTGAGTCCAAAGGTGTGCAAAAGGAGGGCCTTGAGTCCGTCATACTTAGCGGTTGCGGGAGGGTCCCGAAGATAAGGCAGTAGATGGGAGGCGGACTCCTGCCACATGGAAGTACCTCGTTTCGTCTGCAATGATGCGGTGCAGATGAAACTGCGCCTCAACGTGGGAGAACCACACCTGAGGCTGATCTGGCAAAAACACGGGCAGTTTCAGGCTGACGGCATTTGGATGGGCGGCGGCGGGAAGATAATTGTCCTGCATTGTGTCGTCCAATCTTCGGTTGGACGCGTCAGGGTCACCAATTTGGCGGATGAGACGAGAGTTGATTTTCCAAATGAGTTTTATTAATAAAATGATGCAATCAACGAAACAACTCAACACAGCCAATACACAGATCCGGCCACAATGGTGGTCCAGAACGACTGAAGGGGCAAGCCCAGAAAGCGAGCAAAACACAACTTCTCCCCAGAGTCACATGTTCGAGGCACCCGGCCGCAGGGTTCGATTACCTGCGGGCACCAGTTACATAATTCAGTACGAAATAACTGGTGTACAGAAGTTTTTGATGATAGCTGCTGGTTTTGTAATGGAAGCGGACACAAAAGCCATCAAACTCTGTCTGAATGGATGTGTGGCTGCAGCAACCATGTGAATTTAAAGGCAGAAGGGTCTTGACCCAAAACATCACCGATTCCTTCTCTCCAGAGATGCTGCCTGTCCCACTGAGTTACTCCACCATTTTGTGTCTACCTTCAGTTTAAACCAGCATATGCTGTTCCTTCCTACAAATTTAAAGGCAGTGATCTATGGAGAAAAAATTGCAAGGAGACAAAGCACCTGTTGCAATAATAAAGCATCCTTCTGATTTCTCCAAATTATGTCTAGACACTGGTATCCATATGATTATTGGTTACTTTGCTGTGCTTTAGTAAAAAATCTTACTTTTGCAGACAATCGGATGGGAGAACATGGCTTTTATATTCCTGAATCGTTTCCTGGATCTTAGTGATGTAAGTCATCCATTGTTCTAATTTCAAATTATTTATAAGGAAAAGATTTTTTGTGAATCAGCATATCTAAGAACAAAATGAAATTTAGAGCAATACTTTCATAAACTTAATGTTTATATTCCCAACAAAATTCCTTCCCAGTGAATTTTGTATAGCCAGGTCAATGGATCGCTGATCTTGGTTTTGTGTTGTTTTGTGTTGCTTTGCCTTAGTGAATGTCCATCCCAAATGATACTTTGACGGGTCACAGCTGAGAGTGGGAATTCCTACAGTGAGAGATACAGTGTACAATTACAGGATTGAAAACCAATCAAAATAACATATAAATGACACTTGAAGATTGCAGTGTGGAAAGATAGATGTCAGATGGATAAAATCATTAGGAGTTTTTTGATTTAGCAAGATGTTTTGTGTCCCCTGACATGGTCCACCAACTACTACTTCTTTAACGTTAGGTATATTTCTTGATGAAGGGAGAGATCATTCGGCCACTATTGGGGTGAATTGTACAATTGGTTCAAAATTTAAAATACAACCAGAAAATACTGGAAACATTCAGCAGTATGGCAGCACAATGGGAGAGAAGCAGAGTTTAGGTTTCAGGTTCTCAAGTGTTCATCTGAACTAAGTAAAAGCTAGCAATGAAGAAGGTTTAAGTTGCAGAGTAAGTGGGAAGGCTGGAGATGAGGAGGAAAGGTCTTTGATAGGATGGCGATCAGCAGAGATTGAATAACACTTGGTGGTGGTGCCAGCTGAAAGAAGTAATAAGAGTACATCCAGAAGAAGTGCAAATAGGAGGACATAAATGAAATCTGACGTCTATAGATGAGAGAAGGCAAAAAGTGCTGGATGGTGGGAATGTAAGCTGCAGGACAAAAATGGCTGATTATCTGATATTGTTGAATTAAGTGGTGAATCCTGTAGCCTGTAGGTATCAGATCAGAAAATGCAGTACTCAACAGTTCGACTACAGTGATTATTTATTCCTTTTGAAATAAGACATTTTTGAAGTATTCTTTAAAATATTTTGTTTAGGAAGATAAACACTGGATTTCCTTTACCCTGTAATGGTAAAGGAAATTGCCAATTACAAAAAAAATTGCTCTGATGACCCAGTTCATCTTTTGTTTATAGGCAATCGAGGAAGGGAATCTTGATGCGCTTGATCATTCTGATTTTCAGCAAACAGATATTCCATTTGAAATACCTGTCCCTGCAAAGCAACATGTTTTGGTAAGTTCAAAGCAAACATGGTAGCCCTATCTATTCTGTATTTTGTCCTTGGCAATGTATAATTTCCAAATTTCTAAATTAAGTACCAAACCTGAGTTATAGATTTGATTTGTTAATGATGATTGCTTTTTCTTTTAAAGCCTGACATAGTTCTATTAACGTTCCTGACTTTGGTGGGAAACCTTTAATTCTGCTGTGGGGGGATGTTTTATGTTGAAGTCTATCGTATGTTGTGTTCTTTATTTATTGTATGGCTGTATGGTGATCACATTTCACTGTGCCA
Source organism: Malacoraja senta (assembly GCA_038087875.1). Lineage (NCBI taxonomy): Eukaryota > Metazoa > Chordata > Chondrichthyes > Rajiformes > Rajidae > Malacoraja > Malacoraja senta. Next base: position 119,652 of record JAXLNO010001203.1, on the reverse strand, counting down.
ACTGGCACATGTGACAAATAAATGTATCTTGTATCTTGTATCCTTAATTCAGCATTTGAAATAGTCAACATTAACACGGATAAACTGGAATATTGTAGCGGCACCAAATGTGGTGAACAAACAGTTGCTTTATTCAGACATTGGTGTACATGCAAGTTTATCCTCTAACATATTGTCATTGCTGCTGCTGCTGAGCGAGGGTCTTCAGCTCAGCTACCTATCGACCCCTGATCTCAAGGTGAGATCTGCTTCTGTAGGAGGACACTCCTCTTAACCCATGATGTCACGTGACAGCCCTCATAACCACTGACGAGGGTTTGAACGTAAGTGGTCTGACCATCAGCTGACGCCACAATATAAAGGTTACAGAGACTCCTGTTTTCAGAACTCATCCCTTGTTAAAGAAAACTTATTTTCATCCTCTGTGGCATCACTGAGGTCATTTGCTATTTATTTTTAACTGCATCTGTTCTCATTGTACCCAGTCTCTCTGGCAATCCAGCCAGTGCTATGTCTGGGTCCCAATTAGACCTGGGGAAAAGACTTGACACTGGACCCATGACCAATCAGAACCTGTCTGCAGGTTTGCTCAACTCTCTTGACCCAACTTGGTCAAGAATCATTAACCTGACCAGACCTGGGCACAGGAACCTCTCTTGATCTGGGACTCAATTGGCTCCAGTTCATCTTTTGGAGCTCATGTCCAGATTCAGCTCCACATTCAGCTTAAGACATGAGTGTACTGTATGGGCGTGACGGGTAATGGAGGCATATTCATTTGTAGCATTCAAAAGGGAGCTGTACATATCTGAAAAGAAAGAATTTGCAGAATTGTGGTGAGGAAACAGGGAGTTGGACTTGCACAAAGCCAGTATAAATGGAAAAAATAATAAAAAGTGATCAACAGATTGAATATTGCTGGAGTGCATATATCTAGCAGGATTATAGGGCTGGTCCAACTATAGAGTAGTCAGAGAAAACGGATCTGAATCAAACAAGGAGAATTTCAGAATCAGAATGTCCAGGTACAGTGCCCTCCATAATGTTTGCAACAAAGACCCATCATTTATATATTTGCCTCTGTATTCCACAATTTGAGATTTGTGATAGAAAAAAACCCCACATGTGGTTAAAGTGCACATTGTCAGATTTTATTAAAGGCCATTTTTATAGATTTTGGTTTCACCAAGTAGAAATTACAGCTGTGTTTACACATAGTCCCCCCATTTCAGGGCACCATAATGTTTGGGACACATGGCTTCACAGGTGTTTGTAATTGCTCAGGTATGTTTAATTGCCTTAATGCAGGTATAAGAAAGCTCTCAGGACCCAGTCTTTCCATCACCTTTGGAAACTTTTATTGCTATTTATCAACATGAGGACCAAAAGTTGTGCCAATGAAAGTCAACAATGCCATTATGAGACTGAGAAACACAAATAAAACTGTTAGAGACATCAGCCAAACCTTAGGCTGTCCAAAATCAACTGTTTGAAACATCATTAAGCAGAAAGAGAGCACTGGTGAGCTTACTAATCGCAAATGGACTACTTCTTCTTCTTGCCTATGGCATGCACAGCCTAAAGTTGTAGGACAACTTGTTCTATTTGATCTTATTTGATTGTGCACGCCAGGTTGATTGCAGTCATTGAAACAGGGCGGACCACGTGAAGGTTGCAATCTCCCACCCCAACAAATGGACTGGCAGTCCAAGGAAGATCTCCACAGCTGATGACAGAAGAATTATCTCTATAATAAAGAAACATCCCCAAACACCTGTACGACAGATCAGAAACACTCTTCAGGAGTCAGGTGTGGATTTGTCAATGACCACTTCATGAACAGAAATACAGAGGCTACACTGCAATATGCAAATCACTGGTTAGCCACAAAAATAGGATGGCCAGGTTACAGTTTGCCAAGAAGTACTTAAAAGAGCAACCACTGTTCTGGGAAAAGGTCTTGTGAACAGATGAGATGAAGATTAACTTATATCAGAGTGATGGCAAGAGTGGTGGGGGTGTTATGGCCTGGGCATGTATGGCTCTCTTATCTTCATGGATGATACAACTGCTGGTGGTAGTAGCATAGTGAATTCTGAAGTGTATAGACACATCCTATATGCTCAAGTTCAAACAAATGCCTCAAAACTCATTGGCCAGCGGTTCATTCTACAGCAAGACAATGATCCCAAACATACTGCTAAAGCAACAAAGGAGTTTTTCAAAGCTAAAAAATGGTCAATTCTTGAGTGGCCAATTCAATCACCCGATCTGAACCCAATTGAGCATGCCTTTTATATGCTGAAGAGAAAACTGAAGGGGACTAGCCACCAAAACAAGCATAGGCTCAAGATGGCTGCAATACAGGCCTAGCAGAGCACCACCAGAGAAGACACCCAGCAACTGGTGATGTCCATGAATCGCAGACTTCAAGCAGTCGTTGCATGCAAAGGGTATGCAACAAAATACTGAACATGACTACTTTCATTTACATGACATTGCTGTTCACAAACATTATGGTGCCTTGAACTGGGGGGGACTATGTATAAACACTGCTGTAATTTCAACATGGTGAAAGCAAAATGTATAAAAATGGCCTTTATTAAAATATGACAATGTGCACTTTAACCACATGTGATTTTGTTCTGTTACAAATCTCAAATTGTGGAGTACAGAGGCAAATGAAAAAATGATGGGTCTTTGCCCCAAACATTATGGAGGGCACTGTAGGTCAACAAACAAGACAGGATTGGTGAGTAGGTCTCAGTGTGTGGACATGGAGAGCAGTGTTTTGGAAACCCTCAAGTAATGAAAGTGAGAAAGCAGAAGATCAGGAAGGAGAGTGCAGAGAATCAGGCAACATGCTTTAGAATGCTCAATTCCAGTGGTCGCAAATGTGTAGATGAGGATTTCAAATGCAGATGGATTCAAGAAAAAAAGGTACATGTTTTGGTTGTAGAAATAGACAATCTAGATGATGAAGTGACATTATTTAAAAGTTTGTTATCTTATCAAATATTAAGATTGCAAAATGGTCTGCTAAGAATATTTGACTAGAAGTATAACAATTTAGAGATAGTGAACTCGTGAGAAAATTAATGGTAAGGTAGGACTAGACATAACATAAAAGGATGGTGTTTTTTCAGTTGATGTTGTTAAGAGGTGATAGTTAGATGAAAAAGCCCAAGGAATACATTCCTCAGGAACATCAGGGATAACAACACAGGAGTGATAAGCGAAGCCATTGCAGACGATACAACAACAATGATTGAATAGATTAGAATGAAACAGCTGTCCAACCAACCTGGAGGAAAACTGAGAGTAATTGGTGGATGACAGTGTGGTTAACCCTATCAAAAGTTGTTGGCAGATGAAGAAGATTGAGGAGGGATCCCTTACCATTGTAACAGTCACGTGAGATGTTCTCTGTCATTGGTAGATTTTATTTTGATACCGTTGCAGGGGCAGACTCAGTTCACGGACAATCCTCGTGTTTATTGCAATCTTTGAACTTCCATCACGATCTCAGCTAATCAATTCTTGCTCATTATACATTATTCTTCCTTAATACTGATTAACAGTTGATAATGGCAATAACATTTCAAATAGAACTAACAAAGATGCAATTTTGAGCTTACTGTACTTATGTAACCTTTGGAGCAAAAGCTCAGCCATTCAACAGGCTGAAAGATTTAGCCTTGTAGTTGAATATATTATCTTACTAAGCTTTCATGAGAATTTTGTGACCATTGTTTTGGTTAAAATGTAAATTCTACATCGATGTTTGAAAAGTGAAAAGATATTTTTGTTAAATTATTGTCATTGATATATAATCAATGCTGAACATTTCTGAATTCACTTTCTAAAAGAAAAGTTGCACCAGTATAACTGATTTAATTTCACGGTTACTTCTGCAGCGACACATTAAAAGTATTTTTTACTTTCAGGATGACAGGCGGGAAGAAATTAGGGACTGGGTGCTCACTGTTTCAATGGACCAGCGAGTTGAGCAGGTCCTACCAGCTGATGAACGAGATACTTACGAAGCTTCATTAATAGCTATAAATACCGGCATCCGTTCTCTTCCTTGTATAATAACAGGTGATTTTTTTTTGCGATGTGCATGGTTTAAAAAGTGTCCCCTTAGGATAAAATATTTACAGAATTGGATAATGTTAAAGTTGTTATCTTCGTGTTTCAATTTCACCTCAGCTACTTACAATCTAGGTCAAAGGCATGGTAAAATTTGCTACTTCAATAATGTTGTTTTAGCCCATGCTGCACCAATAAATAGCTGATACTATCTAGGAGGTACAAATGTGCCGGTTGGTTCTTTGTGTAGATGAAAAATCATCAACTAGAGATAATTTATTTAGTACAGATGGAAAGTAAACAGAGAGGAGGAGAAAATCAAGGTGAGAAAATTAAGAACAATTCTGATGGCTGAGCTTACCCAATTAGGCCAATAAATCAGTGTATGATCCTGTTGTGCAAAGTGGAACAGTATCGGGCCATCTGCTGCACACATACGGCGTCATTCAGGATGTACAGGGGAAATAATGTTTATGACTAAAAACACATGAAAATGTTTGATTGCTTTATTCATCATGCGCACCACAATATATCTGAAAGCTGAATGCATCTCAAATTTAACTGAATGTGAAGTGAAACAATTATTTTCATCTACTGATAAACCATTTATGCTATCATGGCTCAGGTTATCCAGTACTGCGACACAGAATTGAATTCAAAAAACCTGGGAAAGCAGCAAATAAAGACGATTGGAACAAGTTCCTCATGGCTGTGAAAGTAAGTAACTGAGCAAATTGCAAAAGTATTCAAGTAAGTTTGAAAGTTTGAAGTCCCGAGAGCAACAAATGGTATTGATAATCTGCAGAGAGCTACTAAAGATTTTGGCTCCTCCTTAATACAATTGATATTAATTATGTTCCTATTCTCAATCAAGGATAATACCAATTAAAACATAATCTCATTTTGGTAATGAAGCTATTGCAGATGGTTAATTCAGAAGAGAGTAAATGATTCAGTCAATAGTAGTTCTCACAAGTTTCTATTCTGAGGTAATGACGATTTTAGTTGTGCTTCTTATTCTGATTTTTCCATTTGTAGAATTATATGCAGTGTATTGTTTAAAATACTCAAATAAAAGTTCAGTTGGAAGTTAAAACATTAGTGTCAATGTTTACATAATCATGATTTATATATTATTTCTAATTAATGTATTTATTTTATTTTTAGACAACTCACAGTCCCGAGTGTCAAGACGTTTTAAAGTTCGTCAGTCAGTGGTGTGGAGGCCTTCCCAGTGCTAGTTTCTCCTTCCAGTGAAGCAGTTTAATAAATGAATAAATGCTTCAAACCCATTTTTAAGTGTATTTCCATTGAGTGCGAACTTAATATGACCTAATAGTCTGCTTCATTGTTCTTTTACATTCTAAGGACATATTTATTTGCCAAGTTATCCAGTAAATAAAACTTCTTAACTACTGCCATTGACTATTTTGAATCTCTGCAAAGTTTTGTTATTAGAATATATCTGTACTTGACATTCGTTTACGAAGAGTTAATTAAGAAATAAATTAGGTAATGTTCATGGGTTTTTTTAAAGAGGCAAGCATAGGAAATGGGGAATTTTTGTTACCCTATTAAATGCCACACTGGGCAATCTAACATCATAGTATCTGTTTAATACTTACTTTATTTCCATGTTGTCTTAAGGAACAAAAATGCAAAATTCTCGAAATATGTGGCACATCAACTAGAATTTTTGGACTAGGATAAAAGTTAACATTCTGGTTGATGGCTTTCTGATTAAAAATCAATGATGCAAAATCTTAACTCTTTCTCTGCACAGATGCTGCCTGATCTGTTGTGCGTTCTCAGTTTTCTTTCCATGTCTATATAAAACTTCAGCATCTGCAGTATTTTGTTTGTAGTTTATCTTAAAGACTTTTGAATGAGACTGAAGAATTTTACAGTTTTGTTCTTTGGGTCTGGAACAATTCAGATGTGTTTTGAAATCTCATTTCATGTAAAAAACTGTAAGTGAGAAGAAGATCACTTTCATCATCACACTGGTGGATTCAGACATGTGGAAAAGCATCTTTCCTTAATCTATGAAATAACCCAACTTATTTCTCTGGTTCATTTTTTTCAAAAGTTATATCAATGTTAAGTTCAATGTAAACTCGAGGAACATTCCCTTAACATCCAACAGAGTACATTACAGCCTCCTGGATGCTAATTCAGTTCAATTTCACATATTCCAAGTAAAGTGCTTTTGTTTCTTCTGTTTGCTAAATGCCACCTTTATTTGCAATGTATATTAATCTCTTTGGCAATTGAATCTTTCCAGCATTCTATATTATTCAAAACCTTTTATTTTCTTCTTTCGTTCCTTCTCCCATTCTTTTCATTTTGAAACTTTATTATGAGCAACTTTTTCCAATTTGGATAAATAGACGGTACACAAAAATGCTGGAGATACTCAGCGGGTGCAGCAGCATCTATGGAGCGAAGGAGATAGGCAACGTTTCGGGCCGAAACCCTTCTTCAGACAAATTTGGATAAATAGACATTGCCTGAAGAACATGGTTTTGCTCTCTCTCTAGTCACTGCCTGACCTGTATTATCTGTTTCATGGCATATTTTCAGCTTTTGCAATGTTTTGCTTTTGTCTTATTATTAATTTTGTAGTTGGTTGAGGAATAAAAGTTCCTCCACCAACTATAAAATTTATATATATATTTATCTGAGCAGATACAGTATCTAATTATAATTTACAGGTCAAAGATATTTTTTAAATCTTTCCTGGTCTTCCATAATGTACCACTTCAATCTACACCACCATTTCATACCAGTTTTATTGCATTAATAGTTGTAAGATCCCAGCGGCATGGCAACTGAAGTGATTCTGAGACAATTTCACCCCTTCATTCATATTTTTCTAATCATCAGACATAATTGTTTTTGTTTATTCACAAAGAGTCAAGTTGACGAGCAGACAAAGATGCTGGAGAAACTCAGCAGGTGAGACAGCATCTATGGAGCGAAGGAAATAAGGCGAGACCCTTCTTCAGACTGATGTGAGGGTGGGGGGGGGAAGAAGAAAGAAAGAGGCGGTGAGCTGAGGGAGAGGTGGGAAGGAGGAGAAAGCAGGGTCGAAGAGCAAGTGTGATTCAAATGCCAAAGATAGCTGGGCGTTGTAGCAATTTGCAACTAACTTGTGGTCACTGGACTACACACAAATTTGTTATATGCTTAATGATTTAAGTGACACTGCACCTCAGCAACAGACCCAAACTTGTTTCATAGCTGTGATAGTCAGGGATAGGAGAAAATAACCTGTCGGACCTGGTATAATGAAACAAATAGTACATTGATCTCCCTTGTGGTAAATTGGAAAAGAAGGCTGATGATGTGTAAACACAATGTTAGGCACATTATCAGATCAACCTTCAGGCCTATGCACTGTCAAGGAACATAGAAGAGAGCACAGGTTTAGCAACATTACTCATACTACTTCCCCACCTGCACAAGATCCCACAGTAATTCATGATAACTATCTCCACTGTCCACAATACCACCTATTTTAGTCTCACCTGCAAACTTACTAATCATACATTGTACATTTTCACCAAATTGTTGATATAGAATTCAGAGATCATTAATGAGCCCATTGCTGTTTGTCATCTATATTATAGATGACAAACAGCAATGGGCTCATTAATGATCTCTGAAGTACAATGTTGACCACAGGCCTCCAGTTAGAAGCATTCTGATCAGAACATCTCCATAAACTTTTCCAAGTTCCTAATTCTTCATGGGTTTCTCCATGGAAATATTCATTGAGGACCTTGACTATCTCCTGCCATATTTTGATGAGGATTTTCTTACCAAAGTGCAAGCATTGGGTTTCTTACTTGGGGAATCCCTCACTGCCCCCCCCCCCCCCCCCAAGTATCCAGGGCTGATAATGGCCTCATCCTCCACAAGGAGCTTGTCTTATTCTTTTTATCGTGCTCATTTTCCCAGTCAAGCTGCACTGTCAGGACAGCCTGCTAACTCATCCATGTATGGAAGCAAGTTAATGTTGAAAAGATAACATCTGTTAATATCTAATAGAGTGACACAAAAAGCATATGACGTGCATGCCTTCAGCTATCAGGGCTTTGAGTATATAAGTCAGCAAGTCATGTAGCAGCTTTATCAGACTAGTTAGGCCACATTTACATGCAGTTCTTGTTGCCCCATCAGAGCAAGGATATGGAGGCTTTAGAGAGGGGGCAGAAGAGGTATACCAGAAAGCTTCCTAGATTAGAGGATATTGCCTGTAAGGAGAGGTTGGACAAACTTGGATTGTTTTCTGTGGAATGTCGGTGGCTGAGGGAAGACCTGATAAAAGTATATAAAAATTATGAGAGGCATAGAGAGGGTAGCAGAACCTTTTTCCAAGGGTGGGAATGCCAAAGAACAGAGGACATAGTTTTAATGTCAAAGGGGCAAAGTATAAAGATGTGTAAACATGGAAAAATAGGTGCAGGGCTAGTCCATTCGGCCCTATGAGCCATTCAATATGATCATCTAAAATCAGTTCCCCGTTCCTGCTTTTTCCCCATATCCCTTGACTAACTTAGCCCTCAGAGCTAAATCTAACTCTCTCTTAAAAACATCCAGTGAATTGGCCTCCACTGCCTTCTGTGGTGGAGAATTCCACAGATTCACAACACTGGGTGAAGAAGTTTTTCCTCATCTCAGTCCTAAATGGTCTCCCCCTTATTCTTAAACTGGGACCCCTGGTTCTAGACTCCCCCAACATCGGGAACATTTTTCCTGCATCTAGCCTGTCCAATCCTTTAAGAATTTTATATGTTTCTATAAGATACCCTCTCATCCTTCTAAATTCCAGTGAATACAAGCCCAGTTGACCCATTCTTTCATCATATGTCAGTGTCGCCAACCCAGAAATTAACCTGGTGAACCTACGCTGCACTCCCTCAATAGCAATAATGTCCTTCCTTAAAATACTCCAGGTGCAGTTTCACCAGTGTAAATCACTTCAAAGCATATAAGATTTACACACATCTTTAATCAGCACATTAACTTGGCAGCATTACAGAGCGAGGTGTTGTCAGTTCATCCTGGCTGCTTCAACTAACGGTGCTGGGAATGGGCGTTAGTATAAATGTTATAATGGGGTGGAGTTAGTGATGCTAGCTAAGTGTGATTGATTCACATGCATCATCAATCTACATCCTTCCCCCTAAAGATTAAAAGCATATTAAACATACTCACCATACCTGTCTGGTGGTCTACTAACACGGCCCGAACGCGTGCGGACCCAACCATCCCCTCCCTCAACTGAAGGATGAGGCGGAGAGGCTGAAGGTGAAAACCGCACGGGAGAGGATTGTGGTGACCGAGGGGGGAAAACATGCGGTGGGTGAAACCCCGTGGTTAGTGGAGACAGATGGACGTGGGGGAGTGCCAGGCATGCGGGGACGGGCGGGAGACATTGCGGAAGGCGGCTGGAACTGGAGCGGCGGAGCATATGGATCGGCAGGCGGCGGTCGGGGCTCCTTCACAGCAAGCAGGTGTTGACGACTTCTCCGGTAAACCGCTCCCTCACAGTCCACAAGCTACGATCGCGGCTCATCAGTCGGGCGCACAACAACGCCGACGAGAATGACCAGTTGGAGTTCGTAGACGGACGACCTGGCCCGGCAGTAGAGGCTGGAGTTGTCTGCTGGAGCTGTCGTATGACCGTTTCTGGGTTTCGTGCTTCTCTTGGAGACGTTGCTGGATAGTGGCGGGCTTCAACACCCGAGGAACCAGCTGCTGTTGTGCGATGGGGACCGGAGACCTCGTCACCCTCGACAGCAGCCGCTGTGCTGGTGACCCCAAGATTCCGTCTCTTGCAATGTTTCTGAGATTCAGTAGATCGAGATAGACGTCAGACTTTGATATGCGCGCTCCCTCCAGCAAGTGCTTGGCGCTTCTGACAGCGCGTTCAGCAGTCCATTACTCTGTGGATACTCGGGACTGCTTGTGACGTGCTGGAAGTTCCATCGGTCGGCGAAAAGCTTGAACAAGTGGCTGGTGAACTGTGGACCATTGTCGGTTCTCAGAATAACAGGAATGCCATGGTCTGAGAAATGTCTTTTCAGCTTCCTGATGACCATCACCGACGTGAGGGAGGTAAGTTGGTCAAGTTCAAACCAGTTGGAGTACGAGTCGACCAGAACGAGGTAGTGCTTACCGCACCATTCGAAAATGTCCGCAGCCAGCGACGACCATGACAGTGCTGGTGGAGGTTGTTGCAGAAGGGGTTGCCGCTGCTGATGAGGTGCAAGATTGTTGCAAGTGGGGCAGGAGGCTACGCGGTCCCGGATGTACGTGGCCATTCCAGGCCAGTAGAACAGATCCCGGGCGCGTGCCAGCGTGGAGTCGGCTCCTGGGTGACCGCTGTGTACCTCTTTGAAGTATTCGTCTTGTAGCGATGCAGGTACAACTACCTTGTGGCCCTTGACGACCACACCATCCTGAACCACCAGTTCATCGCGGACCAAGAAGTACGGCTGCACCTCAGTGGGCGTGTTGGATTGTTTGCCTGGCCAGCCTGTTTTGATGATGGACGAGAGGGCTTGAAGCGTATCATCCTTAGCAGTGTGCGCGGCCAGGGTGCGCAGTTGCTTGCTGGAGATTAGACCGACACCGAGAACCGTGAAATTCTCCTGTTCGTGTGGGTGTTGTTCACAAGATGTTCGAGGGGCACGAGAGAGTGTGTCAGCAACATGCATGTCCTTGCCCTCTTTGTAGGTTCTTTGGAAGACTTCGCTGGCAGAGTTGATCCCGAATGGCATTCTCAGAAACTTATATCTGCCGAATCGGGTGGCAAATGTGGTAAGGTTTGATGACCTCTTGTCCAGCGGTATCTGCCAGAATGATTTCATTGCATCTAGGACGGAAAATAGGGTGGCCGTTCCGATCTTTGCTGCAACCTCCTCTACTGTCTTCATGTCGCCCCCGAATGTATTTCATTTGACTCGCAAGACGATCTTACTGTTTACATGTTACAGCATGCTACTGCCAAGAACTCTGATCCTACAGTGACGATATCTGTAAACAATGTTGCTTTTGGCGCGAAACTGGATACGGGGGCGAGAGTCAACACAATGTCAATCAACCTTTTTAACAGGATCAGGGCTAACGAGCCACTTGTCAAGGACGCGTCCACTTTACATGCTTTTGGTGGGGAGGTGCTAGTTCCTCTGGGCAAAACCAACTTGAAATGTGTACTGAAGAAAACAACTAGGGAATTGACTTTCCATGTGCTGGACTTTAATTCGGTTACCCTGCTTGGCAATCGTGCCTGTCAGGAACTGGGGCTGATTTCCTTTGATAAAACTGTCCACAAACTGCAAGTTTCCTTTGATCCACTGAATGACTTCCCTGGTCTTTTCGACAACAACCTAGGCAGGTTGCCTGTGTCCTACAAGATTACTATTGACCCCGATGTGACACCCGTGGTCCGAAACCCGCACAGATTGTCATTTGCCATGACTGACAGGGTTCACTCTATGCTCAAGGACATGGTCTCCAAAGGTGTAATTGAAGCAGTCAGTGACCCCACCGACTGGGTCTCAACCATGATTGCCACAGTCAAGAAGGGGAAGGATGAAATCCGCCTGTGCATTAATCCAAAAGACCTGAACACTGCCATTAAGCGCCCGCACCATCCCACTTCTGACACCATGTAAATCACTTCAAAGCATATAAGATTTACACACATCATTAATCAGCACATTAACTTGGCAGCATTACAGAGCGAGGTGTTGTCAGTTCATCCTGGCTGCTTCAACTAACGGTGCTGGGAATGGGCGTTAGTATAAATGTTATAATGGGGTGGAGTTAGTGATGCTAGCTAAGTGTGATTGATTCACATGCATCACCAATCTACAACCAGGGCCCTGTACAACTGCAGTGGGACCTCCTTATCCTAAACTCAAATCCTCTCGCAATGAAGGCCAACATGTAACATACCTGCATGCATACTTTCAGTGACTGATGTACAAGCACAGCCAGGTCTTGTTGCACCTCCCCCTTTCCTAATCTGACACCATTCAAATAATCTGCCTTCCTGTTCTTGCCACCAAAGTTTACTTATCATATTTATCCACATTATACTGCATCTGCCATGCATCTGCCCACTCACCCAACCTATCCAAGTCACCCTGCAGCCTCATAACATCCTCATCGCAACTCACACTGCTACCCAGCTTTGTGTCATCCGCAAACTTGGAGATGTCACATTTAATTCCCTCATCTAAATCATTAATATATATTGTAAATAACGGGTTGCAGCACCGGGCCTTGCAGCACCCCACTAGTCACTGCCTGCCATTCTGAAAAGGACCAGTTAATTCCTCCGCTTTGCATTGTCTGCCAACCATTTATCTATCCATGTCTATACTCTACGCCCAATACCACGTGCTCTAATTTTGCACGCTAATCTCTTGTATGAGACCTTGTCATAGGTTTTTTGAAAGACCAGATACACCACGTCCACTGGCTCTCCGTTATCCATTCTACTAGTTACATTCTCAAAAAATGCCAGAAGATTAGTCAAGCATGATTTTCCCTTCATAAATGCATGCTGACTTTGACTGATCCTGTCACTGCCTTCCAAATGCACTGCTATAACATCTTTAACAATCGACTCAAGCATCTTCTCCACTACCGATGTAAGGCTAACTGGCCAATAATTCCCCGTTTTCTCTCCCTCCTTTCTTAAAAAGGGCAAGTTCTTTGCACAGAGAGTGGTGGATGGCTGGAACTGGTGGTGAAGGGATAACTATATATATATACAATAGCGGCATTTAAGAAGCCTTTAGCAAGGCACATGTATATGCTGGGAAAGGAGGGATTTGGATCATGTGCAGGCAGAGGAGATTAGTTTATCCTTGGCCCACAGGCCCTTCTGCCATTGTTTCTCTGCTGTCCTGTTCTATGTTCTATCTGCCACATATCCCCCTAGACTTAATTAGTTTGAAAGAACTCCAGAAAGTTTCAAACATCAAGTATCAAACATTGCTAGAATTGTAGCAACTACCAATTGAAATCATCTAAAAACGAACCTACTAAACATTAAATTATTACTTGCGGTCGTTCTTCCGTTTTCTCTACTGTTCAGCTGGAAGCGAGAGTGTGTAATTTACACCCAGTTACCTTCACTTTGACAGCACTGGTATTATAATACAAGTAATTAGGTGCCAATGCTGTAAAACAACGGAATTTCGTGGCTTTAATTTCTACGAAATTTGGATCTTTTGCTGGGATGTTACTCATTGCATCCACTTAATTTCTGTGGATACATAGAATAACATCCCTCTAAAATATAATAGTTTCTATTTATTTTATTGATTTTGTACGTCTATTTTTGGAATCACACACACAAACAGAAATGGCAAATGTGAATACCTTATACAACTGGTTATCATTCAGATATAAAACTTAATCTACTTCAGTACATTTTTCAGGTTGTCTGTGGAAGGATGTCCATAATGTTTGTTAATTGTGCTATGCCTCCCAAATAGAACTATTATCTTTTTGAATGCATGGAACAAACGGTATATTAAAACCAATCTTTCAATTGGATTTGTTTAACTTTGTTAAGATTATTAATGTTAGCATGTGAACGGGTACTATTAAGTAATTTTTTTCTGCTCCGTTTTGCATTACAATTCATTTATTCAAATTAAGGTTCTTCTTTGAAAAACGAAGAACATATTTAAAAGCAAACTATCATGTGCAGGCAGAGGAGGTTAGTTTGTCCTTGGCCCACGATGCCATTTATTTTACTTATGTATAATTTAAATTATTTTAATTCAGGAAAAAGAACACCTACATGGATAAGTGATCTATCATTTAATTCCATTCTGAAATAGATTACACAATTTAAAGTCTAGATCCTCCACAGAAATCCAAGACTGATGATTAGCCCAATTGGTCAACCTATTCTGCACTGTCACTTCTTTGGAGCAAAATTGTCCCAATCAAAAGTCATTCATAACTCGTCAACTTTCTGGGCAAACTACAGGATCTTACAATGATGTCTACAAAGCTGCACTGCGTCTTATGGGATAGATAATGTCTAGATAATATCTAACCACATACCGATCTAAAGCCTGAAGACTGTAACCTTTTGGTTTAAAAACAGCTTCATCCCAGCAACCATTAGGCTCTTGAACACAACACAAGATTAACCACATCCCCACCTGCAACTATGATCTACTATGGACTTTGGTTTGATTGCACCACATACTTTGATTTTGCACTTTTATAGTCTGGCTTCCTTGTATTACTGATTATTAATTATTGCATTATTGATTATTGTATATTTATTTGTGTGTCAATGCATTAATTGACCTGAAAAGCCGAAGCAGGTATGAATTTCATTGCTCAGGTGCCAGTACATAGGACAACTAAACACTCTTGACTCTTAAACAATGTTACATCTGATCCAACAGATACTATGTCACATATAGGCACCAAAATAACTTCCATCCATCAGGGTCACAGTCGTAGAGAGATATGGCACAGAAAAAGGCCGTTCAACCATGTCTTTCACATCCACCATTAACCATGCATTTTACACAGTAATCCTACATTAATCCTATTTTTAAATTCTCCTTACATTATTGTCAACTCTCCCCACATTCTACCGCATAGTATATACCAGGGACAATTTATAGTGGCCAATTAACCAATGTTCTTGGAATGTGGGAGAAACCCATGTTGTCACGGGGGAAAGGCACAAACTCTGCACGGACAGCACCTAAGGTCAGAATTGAATCTGGGTCTCTGACGTTGCTAGCTGCACCACTGTGCTGTACTAGGCACCAATAGGGAACTTATAATTAAGTGACATAACAAATCATCACTCCTTTTTTTAATTCTAAAAGCTTTTTTACCATCATGTAAAAACAATAATTGCAGACATTTGAATTAATACTCCTGTTTAGTTCTTTGTAGACATATTATGGGTGTCTGCAGTTCACAATTTGTAGTTTCCACCCATGTATACATTGATGTCACAGTTAATTCATTTTATCGCCACCCTCCCCTTGCATATTTTATTGCAAATTGCAAACAACAGAATAATATGTTTACATTGTATTGATTATTATCATCAAAACTTATTCATTCACTCAAGGTAGCAACATCACATTACTTCGATCCATAGATGCTGCTGCATCCGCTGAGTTTATCCAGCTTTTTTTTGTGTACCTTCGATTTCCCAGCATCTGCAGTTGCGTCTTAAAGACAGAGAGACTGTTGGCGGGCTGTTTCCCCAACGTGCGTTTGCGGGGGGCGGGGGAGGGGGGGGGCTGCGGCATCACACTCACACTAACCACCCCCAAAACACAGGAGGGGGGAGGGGGGAGAGGGAGACGGGGTGGGGAGAGGAGAGGGGCGAGGGAAACGGGGAGGGGAGAGGGGGAGGAGGAAAGGGGAGAGATTGGTGAGGGAGAAGAGAGCAGGGTGGGGGAGAGGGAGAGGGAGGGGGAGGAGAGTGGGGAGTGGAGGAGAGCGGGGAGGGCAGGAAGGGGGGGATGTTAGAGGTGGAGAGATGGGATGAGGGGAAGGGGAGAGGAGTAGGGGGAAGAGAGGGAGAGGGGAGTGAGGGGCAGAGGGGTAGCGGGGAGTGGTGCATGAGAGAGGGAAAGGGGTGGGTGGGAGATTGGGGTGAAGAGGGGTGGTGGAGGGGGAAGAGAGGGGGTGGGAAGGGAGAAGGGTGAGGAGAGGGGGAAGAGTGGAGAGAGGGGGAAGATTGGGGAGGAGGAGGGAATGGATGGGGGGGGAGAGAGGGGTGGGGGGAGGGAGATGTGGAGGGACGGGGGGAGATAAGTGGAAGAATGGGAAGGGAGGGGGAGAGGTGTGGTGGAAGTGGGAGGGGGGTAGGGGGGAGTTGTTGAAGAGGGAGAGGGGGTGGGATGAGAGAGGGAGGGAGAGGGGTGGGGGGAGGGAGGTGAGAAGTGGAAGTGGGGATGGAGGGCGAGAGTGGTAGGGGGAGTGGTGGAAGAGGGACAGAGGGGTAGGGGAGAGGGGATGGAGGGGGAAGGGAGGGGTGGGGTGAGGGGGAGAAAAGTGGGGAGGGAGGCGTAGAGGGGGGGTAGGGGGAGTGGTGGAAGAGGGACAGAGGGGTAGGGGGAAGGGTGCGGGGGGAGAGAGGGAAGGGGGTGGGGGAGAGAGGGATGGGGGTGGGAGGAGGAGAGCGTGAGGATGGGGAGGGGGAGAGATGGATGGGGAGGAGGGGAGGGGGTGGGGGAGGGGAGGAGGGAGATGGGGTAGGGGAGGGAGGGGGAAGAGTGTGGTGAGAGGGGGGATAGTGGGGAGGGAGAGTGGAAGGGGGAGGGGTATGGACAGTCCATCTGTTCCCCATTCCCTATCACCCCCAATCCTCTTTCTCTATTCCCACACACGTGATGACGCGCTTCGACACAGCTGCGGGGATGGGGGGGAGGGGCTGGGGCTGCTGCAAAGGCATATGTAAATGGATCCATTCCGATTGGACATCTGTGGGCATTGTGACATCACACGACGGAAACTTAACGAACGTTCTATGGCTGAGCTGTTTTTTTAAACATTTTGAAATTTTGGGGGTGGGGGGGAGAAGGATTTTATTAAAAATGTGTACATAAACACAACGAAATTTAATCAGAAGTGGCTACTCGTAAAGAAAAGTGAAATCTCTACCGAAATGGAAAAAATCTCGGCGTTTCTGCGTGCGGTATTGTCATAGCGCGGTATCAAAGGCTGGCTGGCACAAGTCAAGCAGACACCCACCCACACACACACAGAGTTTTAGATATAGACTAGACCAAGTGCAGACCCGTTGGGTCTGTTTCCCCAACGTGTGTTTGCGGAGGGGGGCTGCGGCGTCACACTAACCACCCACCCGTTGGGTCTGATCCTCCAAAGCACGGTCGCGGGTTGTGAATCTGGCACCCACAAACACACACTCATCACACCCCTTGATATTATCTTAATATTTTAATTGGCTTATTTTATCCAATCTTCACCCTATCCACTGACGAATAGCCCTCACCTCTCAGGTGCGTCTCGAGGGGGGGGGGGCAGAGAGAGAAAATTAATGTTAGGAAAAAAATTGTGAGGAGGAGGGTGGAGAGGATGGAGGGAGAGGAAGGGGGGAGAGGAAGGGGGAGAGGAGGGGGGAGAGAGGAGGGGGCGAGAGGAGATGGGGGAGAGAGGAAGGAGAGGATGGGGGAGAGAGGTGAAGGGAGGGGGTTGGAGCGGGCGTGCATGAGTCGAGCCGCGGGCTGTGAAGAGAGAAGGGCAGAGAAGAGAGAGAGAGAGGGGAGAGACAGAGAGAAAAGCTGGAGAAACTCAGCGGGTGCAGCAGCATCTATGGAGCAAAGGAAATAGGCAACGATTTGGGCCAAAATCCATCTTCAGACGGGTTTTGGCCGAAACATTGCCTATTTCCTTCGATCCATAGATGCTGCTGCACACACTGAATTTCTCCAGCTTTTTTTTGTGTACCTTCGATTTTCCAGCATCTGCAGTTCCTTCTTAAAGACAGCGAGACTGTTGGTGGGC